>JAOWBC010002025.1:1236-18452 GCA_028566105.1 Hypoplectrus providencianus
CTTGTGGACTTTGTCTTTGTCGTATGCAGCCCCGTACTGGATATAATAGTGCTTTGCTGCCATCTGGACGTATTCATGCTCCTGAAAGATGCAATATATTTTTGTCAGATACAGTTTACACAAAACATTTTAGTTTTTTGAATGCCTTTCTTGGTTTGGACATTGAAATAATTTAATCTGCTGCTGCTGCAGTAGTAAAAGTGTCAGCTAAAAGATTGATATTAAATTTAAGGACTGGATCTCAACTGTGGGCTCTATATATTAGTATTTAGAATGGGTGATAACAAAAAGTAAAAATGTAACGTGATCTCTGCCTGCTTTTTTCTTGAAACATCCCGTATAAGTGTCTTAATGTACATCACAAAGGAAGTTATCAACTCAGAAATGCTTCCCTGGTAGCTATCAGTAGGGTGGCTGGGCATTATGGGTAGTGCCTATATTTCATGATGGTAATAAAATTATAACACTGAAGCTTTGTACTCTGGACTAGGATGGCAAACTCTTTATTATCTCCCATGCTGTCAGTAGCAGCACATTACAGCTTCAATCCTTTCTTACCTTTCACACATAAAGCCCTGGAGAGTTACAAAACATGCTAACAGTAGCTAGCTAGTAGGAGCATGAACAGCCAACCCTTCAGAGTCTCTTATATTAAAAAAACAAACAAACTGCAGAACCAGATATTTTTAGGCATTTTTTTTCTCATAGATTTTTATTCAATCAGACAAACGTTTGCCTATTTTTGCCAGTGGAGTTGCCAACCCAATGGTCATTAGAAAGAATGCAGGTTTAAGACACTTGAGCATTGGCTTTATTTTTTAGACCAGACAACTGCTTGGATGCCAGTTTCATTCATTTGTGGCCATTAAAATGTTCATTCAGTTAAGTCTTTTGGATTTAAAATGGGACTGAAGTCTTAATTCTTCCCCCTCCTGAGCCTCACCTTCTCACAGGCGTACTCTCCTGACTTGATTCCCTTGATGACCTGTCTGTAGATTAGATCCGTGCTGATGGGGTCCTCTGAGGAGTCATGCCAGGGTGTGAACAGTTCCTTGCGGATGGACAGCTGCCAGGGGGTGTCTTTCTCTGGCCTGCCCTGCCTCCTCATCTCCTGCTCGCACTGAGACACTGCATCCAACACATGCTTCCCACAGCTGCCCAGAGACCACATCTGGAGACAAAAGACCAACAAGGTTTCGGTGACTGTGGTTCTTTGAACTGAATATTAGTACTAATTACACAATGCAATATGGTTAAGCAATGTATGTGCACATCGGTATGTCAATAGAGATGGAGAAGGTCTGAATTGACACGATGAGGCAAGTGACAAGGATGTTAAAGTCACCTTGTCAAAGAGGCTGATGTACAGGGAGAATCCATATGTGTCTCGAAGATCAATCTGATCCGCCACAGCCTGACAGACTTCAGCAGAGGTGGAGGCCGAGTCCATATGCAGACTGATGCTGCGGCCGTCCAGCAGAGTCACAGACACATCTATGGGCTCCCTGGACTTGGCCGCCTGTAAGTAAGAAGAAGGAAGATGACACTGGAGAAATGATTGGAATGTCATGGCTGATTGATGTGAGGTGTGCTGCTCAAGAAAATTGCAGCAAATCCCCTGGTCAAGATAATACTGGGATTAGAAGCTGTAAGACGATAATGTGAGTCAGTGTTTTTACCTGTTGCTCTATCCAACAGGGCAACTCTGCTCTTTCCCCATTGGCTATTGTCCGACGCAGGCGCTCTGCACAGTATTCTCTGTAACCACTTGGCCCTTTGCTGACAAACCACTCCAAATGCTGAGGTGCAGAGCAGAACAGAACAGAACAGGGTAAATATCATGATCATATCAAGAAAAGTAACATTTATAGCTTTTACTCACCTTAGGCAATAAATACAAATCATTATTATTAGAATTACACTTTAGTAACAATGCTGTTGTGAAATATCGCTAAAAATAACAACCATGTTACCATACCTTGCATTATCATGTGCTATACTATGTTTATTGTCATGTACAATATAACTTACTTTTTTTCTAATTTCACTGTTGATAAAACTTTTCTCTTTTAGTTAGACTTCTTGACAAATCTATCTTTTATTGTCTTTCTATTTCGCACTGACGTGAGCATAACTCTATTGTTCCTGTTTTTGTGCATTTTCTACGTAAATACTATGTTATCTATTTTTTCAGAAATCTCTGGCTCAAGAATGTCCTTTGAGATTAAGAACTGTTTTATCTTTTCTTACGTTATCTTATCTCATCTTATCTTGTCTTAAAAGCACTAACGACGCAAACAACGGCTAATTCTTACAAATGGCAGCTGGACATTGGTGCATTTCTAAATGACGTGCCGCAGGCTGACCTTTAAGAAGAGTTCTGTTGGGGGGAAGATCCCAAGACAGATAGAAAGAAGAGTCCAGCCTTGCATACGGCTCCTCCTGTTCTTGTTGTTTACCAGCTGCTTACAGATCTGGCAGTAAATCTCATCCCTGCACAGGCAGAGAAACACACAGATGCATTATTACAAGAACTGCACAATGATCAGATTAAAGAGAAAAGTTCACAAGGTGAACAAACTTTTAATAGTTACCGTATGCCTTTTCTTGACAGACCGTATCCGATGATAAAATGCAGCTTTTCCAAAGACGTGAGAGGCCGCTTCAGCGTCGGACCCTCTCCAACCAAAACATCCTCATCCTCCGTGTTCTCTGACTGGTAAAGACAGCAATAAAAAGAACAATTAGCATTAAAGCAAAGCACAAATAATGATTTAATAATAATAACATAGCAAAATGAGTGCTGACCTCTTCAGGAATAACAGAACCTTTTCGGTTTCCACCTCCAAGCTTTTTCTTGTTCTTCCTCAGTATTTTCTATTCAGAACACACACAATAATAAGAGGTTAGCCTAATGATTGATGTTTGACGGTCCAGATTATCTTCTCTATTGCACAGTGTAGCAGAAAGAAGCTGTTTGTAACATGTTACCTGATCTAACCCCACAAAGTGGCTCAGTCTCCTGGCCTGCCGGTGGGGCAGATGACGTGAGATGGTGCTTGAAGCTTGAGACATGGCATCCAGAGATTTTGGCTCTGGCAGGTCCTCCATGTAACGCAGTATAATCCACCATGCCGTTACACATGCCTGGTGGGAAAATGGAGTTTTGAAAGAAAAAAGACGGAAAACCTTGCAAGAAAGCTTCCTCTCTTTCCTGTCCGTCCTCTCACCAGTGCATCGCCCTCGTCATCGTGGGCCAGAAGAGGCTTATCGATTCTCTGGTTGAAGTGCGTGTGGCCCATGTTGCCCTGAAAGTGAAGGATGCTGAATTTGTAGAATGAAAACTCATCAGAGCCATCATCCTCTTCAAACTCGTCATCTTCCTCTTCCTCCTCCGATGGGGTTGGGGACGCTCTGATTTCCAAGTCTGAGGTTTCGTCCACCGGCTCAGGTATGTTCAGCCTCTCCTTAACAGTCAAAGCACAATCAGTCAATTTATGATAAAAGGAAGAAAAGTAATTTCACATTAACGGATTACACCACAGAAATCTCAGCTGACCACATATTTCTCAGGTGCTTTCTGATCTATTTCTTCTACGGGAGGCATGAGCTGGTGGTCGGACGTGTCGTCCTCTGAATCGTTGGGCTCAGGCTCCTCATCAGACGGCAGGGACACGGCGATCACGGTCAGTCGCTTCTGAAGCTCTGAAGCAGTCCACTCCTGGTTCTCTTTCTGGGGAGAAGAGTGGAGAGAGGGAGAGTGAAAAGGTGTTCAAATAATACACACACTTTTCTTGACACTCATTATGTTATTTCTAGTTTCAAGGCTACTGGCTCTCACATCATCCCTCATCTTCTGAGTGGCTCTCCTGGCCAGGACTCCTCTTCTGTGAGCCTGCATCAGAATGACTGCCTTCCTCTTCTGCTTCCAGTCTTTCCTCGCCCGGTAGCCTCGAACCTGCAGTTTATCAGCAATTATTGAAAATGTTATGAAAAAAAAACAAATATTCTATTTTGCATGATTAAAGTCCTTATTTTTCGGTTGCAATTTGACTTAATGTGGAGAAGTTCGCTGTAAAAAATAGCATGGAGTGCAATTTAAATACATTTAAAAAATAAAAGTGGATTGAGTTAAATTTTTAGAAAATAAATCTAATTGATTTTCATATCTCCAAAGAAAAAAAAAATAGAAAAAATGCACTTTATTAAAAAAAATCTTATAAAAATTTTAATATTTTAAGTCTTTAAAATACTTTCCCAATGCAAATTAAAAACAGGATGCAGGGATTTATATCAAAATTCTCTACTTTTAAGAAAATCATTACATTGAATATGTGATCCTTATTTATAGAATAAAGGTGCTCAGTAAGCTAGTCTAAAGGATCTGCAGTACATGCCTGGCTTTGTATGGTGAGTGCTGCTGCTCGCTGTTTCTGGTACTGTGACTGCAGATTCCGGCTGCGGATCCTTGATGCCAACCGTTCAAAGCCCATCTGGAGCTGTTTGGAGGAGGAGTGGAAACAAAGGCCAAGGTCACTGGACTTGAGATAAGCAACAGAGAACATCAAGGAGGGAGCATGTTGCCAGCTACAAGCTCTGAGTCCTATAAAGGGTTATTGAGCATCAGACCTTCCGGCGCTGCTTTTCCTCTCTGTAAGCTCTCCAGTGCCGCTGCAGCACCACAGCTGCCCTCCTCTTCTTCAGGAAAGACTTTCTACAAAAAGAAGAGAAGAACATTTAAAGATATATAACGAAGGTGTCAGTCACTCAGTGTCACACACTGATTGATTTCCCCTTTTACTGATATTATCAGCTGCACCTGTCTTTGTGTCCCAACATGACCCTCTGGATCACCACGGCAACCCTGCTGAGTTGTTCTTCCCTCAGTCGTTCCAGGACTGCATCAATAGCATCCTGAAAGAAATAAAAAAAAAAACTATTAATCTCTCATCTGATTTTTCTAGGAAATGCCTGCAATCAGAAGCCATTTTTTTTAACAAAAAATTGACAAAATCAACACGAAGTAAATCTTATATAGGCTTGCTAAATAACTTGATTGTAATACTAACATTTCTTTACCAGTTAATACTGTTACTTTTAATTAGCATAACTAAAAGATTCAGTATATTGTTGAACAACTGAGTAAACCTGCGGTACAACATGGATAAATGATAAGTTTCCTTCACCCTGAGGAAGATCTTGGTCCGGCCGATTTTCCACTCGCCCGCTCTTTTAATCGCTGTCTTGCAGATGGCTTCACAGCAGGTAGCAGCTCTCTCCTGAAGAAACAATAAAGATGCTGAAGAGCTGCTAATGATACTACCAATTCCTCCAGTGGGAGAGACGATAAAGACTTAAATGACATCTGTGGCCATTATCCTGACAAGCAGTATTAAGTTTTAAATTTCAGATTTCATGAATATGATGCTATATATGATTTAATAAAATGGACATTGTAACATGAGGTTGTCACGGCTCACAGTTTTGGGGTCACAGACGGTTGTCTTAAGGAGCACCCTGTAGCGCTTCAGGAATTCCACAAAAGTGTGGCGAATTGGGTATCCCAGCTTCCGGATGCGGATGGTGTCCATCATGCCGGAGTATCTCAGCTGACGCATACACAGCTCTCTGTCAAACACCTACAGAGAAGCACAACAATTACAGCTTTATAATTACCGTTTCAATATTTTCAGGCAAGAGAAATCATTTTTCTGTGGCTGAAATAAAAAATAATGGTGAAGGAAAATAAACTGTACTTAAAAAGGCGAGGCCTGTGTCCTAGCAAACACTTTATCTTACAGGAAATCTGTTCAATTGCTTCATGGCACAAACAGGAAGAGGTGTTTGTTTATCCAGTGCGGGGCAGATGGTAGAAAGGCAGATAGGGAAGTTATTTTATCCTTTTCAGTTAAGCCAAAGTGGAAAGAAACATAAGCAGAGAGGGAGGTAGATTCACAGCAACATCTTCATTATCCAGGAAACAGGATTTAGTGGAAATATATAAGTTCTGGTAAACACTCACACAATCCCCACTTACACTTTTC
This sequence comes from Hypoplectrus providencianus, assembly GCA_028566105.1. NCBI lineage: Eukaryota > Metazoa > Chordata > Actinopteri > Perciformes > Serranidae > Hypoplectrus > Hypoplectrus providencianus. The sequence continues at coordinate 7,281 of JAOWBC010002025.1, forward strand.
TTCATTTCTTATCCCATTTGTTTACTGAACTTAATTGCTTACACTGCAACCGTTGTGTGTGACTGTTGCCATATAAACGGCAGCAGTTACTCTTGTGTTATTCACCTCTGACTGCTTTTCGTTGTTGGGTTTGAAGCAGCGGATGAAGAAAGGCTGACAGGCGGACAGAGCCTTCATGAGGGAGTCCAGAGACTGCCGGAACTGACCGCTCAGAGTCGCCACTTTGCGGTTGTCAGTCTGTGCCTGCACGGATGACAGAGAGGAGAATAAAATCAGGATGACAAGTCAGAAGTACAGTGGGAAATGTCACAGTGACGTCCCTATCAGTGCATGGTCACTGTTACAGGAGATGGAAACTACAGAAACAGAAAAAAGTAAAAAAGATGCTATAAATAAAATAATATGTGATTAAATACACTGCAAAATAACAGCTAAAAGTAATTATATGTATTTATTGATTCTTTTTTGTGTTTATTTATTTATTTAGTTTTGTATTCTGTCCTATATTTATTTACTTTCCTATATATTTTTCATTTGTTTATTTATTTGTATATATTAAATTTAAAATGTATTATTGTATTTGTATTTTATTGATTTTTATTGAGCTGTTTTTACTTATTGATTCATTAAATCACTTGTTAGGTCCCATTATATTTATTATCCAAAACTACAAAATATATAAATAAATGCAAATAAACACATTCATCATATTTTAATCAACTAAATAATGACTACATTTATTTATTTGGAGCATTTAATAGCATATTAATGAGTGTTTTTGGCAGCTTCATCTTCAATAAGCTGTATCCTAGCGTACAACACTTATACATTTTTCCATTAAATCAAGTTAATAATTAAATGTAGCAATATGAAAGTTAATGAGTGAACACGTTTCACTTTCATACCCGCAGGGAGTTCTTAGGTGTCATGAAGACCTTCTTGTTGTTACCAATATTCAGTCCATTAGTTGAAAGCTCACTCTCAAATATCTGACGAAACAGCTTATTGGTGGTCATTTCAACCATCTTGATAATGTCAAAACTGACAGCATCTCTGTTCTTTTCCAGGAACCCTGAACAGAAAAACAAAGCATTACTGAGCACCTCACAGCTACATTCAGGGTAGGTTGGACGTTTTGTGCAATTTCCTTTTGTACCTTTGGAGTCATAGTGAACCTCTCCTGCAAAGTGGCGAATCCCAAAGTCTGTGTCACGTTCACTTCTGGAGGCGATGTAGGTCTTGTTTGTATGATGTTGCTGGTTCATCTTGAGCAGCATTGTTACGTCTGAGCCCTGTGAAACAGCACAACAGACAGTCAGTTCCCCCAACCCACCTCTCCGTCCTCCTCTGAAACATGTGCGTCTGTTTACAAACCTAAGCGCGTACTGAATTTACCTTGCTGCATTTACACCAAATATTAGCACCGAGCTTTAGGTGAAGAAAGTCAGAGCTTTTATGTTTTAAAGGGTAAAAAAACTATTCTTTTAAATAAAATGTGGTGTGTGAATCAATTAAAAAGCAACACAGTACAGCACCACTACCTTTGGAAAATGGCTTTCTTCATCGATCAGAGCCAGCAGGTTACAGGGTTTCACAGCCAGAATGTCCAGGATGTTCTGGTTGTCACTAAATTTGATGTTATTCCACACAATGTCCTCCTTCAGGTACTCCTTCTGCTCCAGCTTGAAGATGTGGGCCACGAAGAACTGCTGCAGCTTCTCATTGGCAAAGTTAATGCACAGCTGCTCAAAGCTGAGAAGCAACAGGAAAAACATTCAGGTGTGAGGAACCGTAGACGTTTGCTATGCTCAGACTCAAGTGTGCTGAAAGAAATGAACTGACCTGTTTGTGTTGAAGTTCTCAAAGCCGAAGATATCGAGCAGGCCGATGGACAGGAGGGAGGCCCGGGAGCTCTTAGTCAACTTCTTGTAGATGACACCATTAATTTTCCCAACGATCCATATGAACAGCTTGTTGTAAATTGCCTGAGAGATCAGCCACAAATGATCAGTTCTTAGCAAGAGTAATGCATGAGTCAAACCAAACAAGGAATCTGAAGATATTATAAAGCACTAAATAGCATTTTATGACTGAGTGTTGTTTTGTTTAAATCCCAGGATTACCCCTTCTCAACAACTAACTGTGCAAAGTAAAGCCAAGACACAGTTATTCCCTCTGCAGTCAAAGGTTGAAATCCTGTCATGTTGGCATAGTGCCACAGCACACAACATTTATATGATAGTGTCCCTTTCATCCGGGTTCAGGATCCAATAAGGAAGTTTGCAACATTCTGATTTACCCTCACTGGGTCAGTTTCATTACCTTGACGAAGGCGTCCCTGCAGTCAGACGCCTGATGGGAGTTGAGGGGTTTGGTCACCCTCTCTCTGTTTGTCATAAAGGAACGATGGGTCAGGCTTGTCGCCAGAGAAGACTTCTGGACCTGAAGGAAACAGAGAACTTTGTCATTTAATGCTGGAAAAATGATGACCGCTAATGGTGCGAAAGGTTGAGCATAGATATGAAAGTGCTCACCCCCAGTATCGATGCTGAGATGCTGAAGTGTTCCGACTTGCTGACATCACTGGTTTCTAAGTTATTTTGTGTGTTTTCTGGTGAGAACATGAAATCAAATGTGAACAACACCATAAATAGCAGACAACTGTATTGCAGAAGCTGGCGGGACAAAGAGTAATGGAATGTTAAACGGTATAATGTGTAATATTCCCAAATTCTCCTCACTGATAAAACTGCTGGTAGTGAAATGCATGTAGCATCCAAGGTCGCGCTTTTTAAGTTACGTTACAATTTTGTTCACCCATTGGCCAAAACATGATTATAACATACATACTTTACATAGTGTCTTTAAGTAATTTAGTAAAGTATTTTACTTTCATTATTGATCAATAATGTAGAAAAGATCAAAGCTAGTATTAGAGCATCCTTGTGTTGGCATGTTAAATATATGCTCTCTCTGCTTTATATTTGTTGAGACATTCCCAACATCAATTTACCTTAACTAGGATCATATAAAGTGTGAAAACTTACCCTGGAAGCAGACATTTCCCAGGTGTAATATGGCTGCCAGCAGCTTGAGGATTTCCTGACACTGGCTTTCTGAGAAGGTCAGGATTTTCATCGCAGAGCGAACACGCTGGAAGTCTTTAGCATCGTCCCTGTATTCACACATGGTACAGTGGCCCTGCAGAGCATGAGAGAGGAGGTTCAGGTCATTACTGTAGGTTGAAGTTATGTCATATGTTTTGGTCAAGGTGGCTCATTGAGCTGCAGAAAGCTATAGTAACACCTTGGAAAGGAATCTGTACTCTTCAGCCTCTCCTAGGCTCAAAGTTTTCTTTTCCTCGGCCGTGGCTCCTGCCAGCAAGCAGTAAAACACGTGGTAGTTTCTTTCCTCCAGGGCCTGAGGTTGTTGAGGAAAAATGTGTTACAATGGTTAAAAAACAGGAAAAAACCAAAGGTGTTAAAAGAGATTAGGTGGCCTTAAATTTCAAGGGGGAGAGTGCAGCACATGATAACAGCATGTTTATCTAACCAGCTCTGCTTTTATAGTTCTACTGTACAAATCTCTCTCCCGGACAGATAAGACGAATGAGTTGTTTGGACAGAGCTTACTCACCTGATGGCAGACACGAGACTTTTCCAGGAGATACTGCTCTACGCGAGCGCCTTCGATCACTCCAGCCTCGTTGAAGAAGATCTCCAAATATTTCCCAAAACGACTGGAGTTGTCATTACGGATTGTTTTTGCATTTCCAAACGCTGAAGGTGAACAGGAAATTGAAGTTTGGATTGATTACTGAACAGGCCAATCAGACAGCCCTGCCCTAGCCTTCACTCCTAAAATTTCCCTCAAAGATGAGTACCAACCAGAAAGAGACTTAAAATTACAATAAAGAAACATACCACAACTAGAGAACCACAAAATTATTACAAGGAGACAGAAAAAACAACCACAATCAGGTGCACAAAAGCTGCAGAGAGACACAAAGAAACACAACTACTATGAAAGGGCGAAAAATGACCACAGAGAGAACAAAAAGAAACTACAAAGAGACACAAAGCCGCCCCAGATAAACCCAAAATGGACACAGAAATGCAATACACTGGGAAAAAGGGCGCAAATCAATGCCAAAGAAATTACAACAAGAAGATCAAAACAACTACAAAGATGACTATAAATAGTTACATAACAACTACATAAGCACAAAACAACTATGAGGATCCAAAAAAAGACCTCTTATTAGTAAAAAGAGACCAGAAGGAGATCCAGAACGACAACTACCACAAAAAGATCCAAAATGATTACACATAATCTGTCTATGTGTCACAGTATTTGTGAAGTACAGCTTCAGCTACCTTCTAGTATTGGGTTGGACTCCAGGATCTGCTGTTCAGTCATCTGCTGCTCAGACAAACCACCGCTCACTGCTGCCAGGTACTGCAGGATCAGCTTTGTGCTCTCCGTCTTCCCCGCTCCTGATTCCCCACTGAGAAACCAAAGAGGACATTAATTAGCGGTCAAAAAGTGAGAACAATTATTTTATTTAAGACTGCAACGGTTAACAGGTGAGTGACTGACTCTCACCTGATGATGCAGCACTGGTTCTTATTATGGCGTTTCATGTTAAAGTAGCAGGATTCAGCGATGGCGAAGATGTGTGGAGGGAGTTCCCCCAGCTTTCGACCGTGGTACAACTTCACCTGAAGGATAACAGGATACACATTTAACACCACTGTAATCCATCCGTCATAATCCATGATGAAGATGAAATGACAGCGTCCCAGACTCACCTGATCATCTGAATATAAAGGGAAATCCTGGTACGGGTTCACTGCCACCAGCACAGAGCCTGTGTAGGTCTGCAATCAGAAAAAAAAATGGCTGTGTGGGAAAATTAAAGGTTTGTAAAGGCATACTTGGTTTCCATTAACCCAGGTTATGAGATACCACTTGATGACAATTTCCTATAGAATGTCCCAGGGGCTCAGGATGATCAACAGTTTATTTGGAGCTTTAAATGGTCATTACACTATGTGGGACTCTGTTTATAACAAAAATAATCCCTTAATAATAATTACAGCCAGGCAAATGCTGCCGACACCATCAGCCTTAAACCTGTGATGGAAAGGCTGTTTTAGGGATAAGAAATATTCCAGGTGTAACTGCCATTTCAAAAGTTAAATTCCTCCATCAAACTGACAGGTTAATCAATTTCAACAAGCGACTCCTGTTTGTGTGTTCCACATGTGCTTACATAGATGATGCCTTGTTTGTGTCGGAGCAGCAGGTTCCTGAGGAGGCCGGCCTCGGTCATGTCTCCCAGTTTGATCATGTCGTCCACACCCTCCACTGATGTCGGATGCATAATCTTGAGAGTGGCTTCCTGCTCCGGCGACAGACTCTGCTCCTGGAAAGGTCAGGGGGAGAAACAGAAGTATAAGGTAGATTCCAGGGTCAACATGGCCATTTTGCTGTTCTGCAGACATTGATGTTACAAGCCCTGTGGCCTATATTACCAGCCCCCTTGACCTTTAAGTCAAAGGGATATACTGACCAGCAATATGCTCAAAATGAAAACAAATATAGGAAGACACAAGAAAGACGACAAAGACATGCTAACTATATCCATGTAGACACAATATTACTACAAGTCACAGAAAAATCTTGTGTGAAAAAATCAAAAATTATCAAATCAATCGCAAAGATAGAAAAAGCAACTACAAAAAGATTCAGTCACCTGAAAGAGACACAAAGAAACTACAGAGATGCAGAAACAAAGTGGCTGAAAACAGCTACAAAGAGAATCAAAGCACCTGCAAAGTCACTCATAATGACAACAAAGAGATACACATTAAGTCACACATAGCAAAAATGAAGAGGCATAAAAAGGCCAAAAAGAGACACAGAGCAACAACAGGCTCAAAATGACTCCAAAGATACAAAAAACTACAAAATTGCAAGCAAAACAAGGCAAAACAGCCACAGACAAACATGACCAAAAAATTACAAACTTATACACAATGGCCATGAAGAGACAGAAGACAGGAGAGATGGGTAGCTACTGAAATCTGACACAGACAACAGCAAAAGGAAGTTTAACATCTCAAACATCTGTCTTGCTGCTGTGTAGGAGAGTGATGGAGCCTTGTGGATTATCTGCCCATCTATCCAGTCAGCAAAGGGTATTTACCTTTCCCTCATCGTCCACCAGTAACCGCTGACCAGATGGTGTAACTTTGACCCTCGCTCCAATAGGTACCCCGGTGTCTGAGTCCACCCAGACCCATTCCCCCTGAAAACCCAGAGCACAATGAATATATGCCAAGTAATTCACTTACATAGTTTTTTTTGTGTTAATGTCCTTTAGACAACAGAATCTATAATGGGACCACCTTTATGACTTTACAGTATTTCCTATAAGGGAAAATGTGACACTACATCCAGTAATAAATGACTTGGTGCTTTACGCTAAACAATATTGTTTAAAAAAAAAAAAAAAAATCCATGATCGTCACCCAGCCTTACCTTTCTCAGCATAACCAATTTTCAGCGTTCCTACTCCCTATGCAGAGAAATCCACATGATGAGTACAGTTTAAATGAAAAGGATAATTTGACCCCCTGAATTCATGTTCAGCCACACTTTTAGCAACATCATAAAAAAAACAGCATTAAGTATAGCCAACTGGTAAATGGTGAACATAGGCAACAGAATAATAAAGCATTTAATGTAACATACACACAATAAGTAACAGGTTTACCTCACAGTGTATCTTTCAGAGGATGATCATTAATTCCCACTGTTTGTGCGTGCTGTCGAGCTGCTGTTTGTCCCTGTGCCCTCTTGAATACGTCTCAATATGAAACGGGAGGAAACGCAACTCTCCTTCGACTGACAGATTGATTTTATGGCACTTTGACTTTGAACTGGCTATGACACAAAGGAAGAGGAAGAGAAACCCATTTCTTGTGCAGAGATATGTCTTGACATCACTTCGCATCTTAGATCCCTTTCTGTCTGATGGCGTAATCTGTAATGCTATCACCTGAACTAGTCTGATTAGAACAATCGACGGCTTTAATTTTGAAATACAATTCCTATTATATGTTAGATTCATTAATTTATTAAACAGCTCTTCATATAAATGGCCTTTGCGTGGATTGACCGTAGCCACATTGAGTGTTGTAATGAATTTATGTGCAGCCTTTGGACCCGGCTGTGTAATTTAGAGGAGACTCTGCTGGGAATCTCATGGGCTGTCACTGCAGTAAAGATATAAATCTTTACTGCAGTGACAGGATTCTTTGAATCTGAAGCAGGGACAGCTTTAATTATCAGTGTGATGGTTATCAACAGTCACAATCTGCATATTATACTGTAGGGTCCCAGTGGTCACTGTCAGTAATGGGTTCTGATATAATTGTATAAACTGCACATTTCTCTGACAGTAATCTCCTGTGCCAGGTTACAAGTTGGACTTCAGACCTGAAGGGAAAACCTCGCTCTCATGAGCAAATGTGATTTATCTAAACTAGTTTACTAATGCCATAGGGACGTGTGAGTTTAAAGTCAGAGCAGGACACTGCTGAGATGGGAGGGACAGCCGTCATTCGCTGGCGTCAGTGTGTTCAACGCTGATAAGTACGTCTCCACAAGGTATCAGAGAGCAAAATAAAAACTCCTAGGCAACGCATTACAAATTAAGCTGCACGTGCTACTGTTCGACACTGCCTGTCGAGTGTGGTGATTGTGTTTATGATACAAATAGCCCTTACAATCTTTACTCATCAACCTGACTACAGTCCTTATGGCGTCATGGAACCAAGACGATAACAGCTGGCAAGTGATACTAAAGATATCTGAAGCACTGTGATTTGATCAGTAGCTAACTGTGGCTAACCTTAGCGATTTTAGCATTTATAGTTGTCATGCTTATAATGAAGTAACTGCCACAGGGTCATGGTAAGGAAATGTCCATGGCTGAAAAATAACCCAAAACCTGAAAGAACCATCAAAATAAAGTCCCTTCCCTGCTGTTGGACTACCAGGAGACTTGGAAGTTAACTGCAAGAGACTATTTTATTATTATTATCCTGTTTGGACAGTGCCGTGTATGCCAATTTTAAAGATATTTTTGTCCAGAAGGCTGACAGATACATCCATCTACAAATCAGAATATTATTTGGTTACCACTCACTTCCCATTGGGGGACACTGGAAGAGGAGGGGCTTCACCTCTCTAAACATGAAATAACTTATTTCTTGATCGGGACAGCAGGAAACATGCTGAAATATCACCTTTACTGTTGATCTGATGAACGTGTCAGCAAAGAGTTGATTATGTACACATTCAGCATACTGGGAGCAAAATTAAGTCATATTTACACATATTTGTTTAACTGACAAATACAATCCACTGTCCTTAGATCTTTATCCTGCAGGAAGCCCCTAGCTCTTTAAGCTATCTACATGTCCTAACTTGTCCATACTTCAGGTGTACGGAGGGTTTGTCATTACATTTGTTATAAACAGCAGCAAAAATAATAACTGCTGACAGTGAACTGAAACTGTTGCAGCCCTTCTTGTCACATGATCCATGAATTTAGACTAGATAAAAAGAAATCAAAGCATATTGCATGGGGTGTGGATTTTTACAACCCATGTTGTTAACAAAGGGCAAGGCCACAAACTGTCTTCTTCATGTTGGTGCAGCAGGTTTATGGTGGATTAATTAAAAACACTCCCTGATAATATACAACAGAGATTATCTTAGTTTATTTGCAATATTACCTACACTGTCGAGGGAAACATACAAGAGATAGCGTGGTTCAATATGATTCATTAATGTGTCACTGGCAGCACGGATCACCAGCTTATCTGAATTTGTTTCCATCTCATCTTCAGTGCCGACCATACACACCATAATGTAGTTATGGTAAAATGAGAACCCAGGCAGAAAACAAACAAAACAGTTTGAGTAAGTCATATGTGTATTTATTTCCCTACAGACGAGTTAACTATTGCTCTTCATGACAGTTTAGCAGTACAAATGCAATTAAATACTGACCCCATTCAAAGTTACATATCACAATATAACTTTGCAAAAAGACACAGAAATTATATTCAACTTAACTGCATCCTCAGGTTTGATTATTTTCAGTTGTTTTGCACTAGCACTTCACTTGCCGTTTTAAAATACATTTAAAGCTCACATTACTGTCAAACTGGCAGTCCATGTAAAACTAAACAACTTAAAAACATTTGCTTATGTTTTTTCAAAAGTCTGAGACTAAGCTTTAAAATAATCTTTTATACAGAATGCTAAGAAATCCAGAAATAAATCTAAATTGTGCATATCATAGCAGCTGATTTCTGTGACACTGAGAACTAAAGAGGCACGTTGATGCAGGCCTTGATCACACTTTTTTAAAGAAAATAAAAACTGTCCACACAAGCACCCAAGAAATATTCTTTCCATCCCAACCAGGATGCAAAAAATATAACTTGAGCGCTGTCAAAGGGCATGCCAAAACAGGCTGTGACAATCACAAAAAAAGCCTGAAATAAAAAAAATAAATCGGTCCTTTTCCTATCTGCACCTCAAGGCTGTAAACATCTTCAATAAGGAAGTTTACAAAAAAAGTCCTTTCGAAGTGACATAAATTGTTCTTTGTGTGGGGGAAAGGCTGAAACACATACAAAAGCTAGATTTAAAAAAAAGAAGAAAAAAAACCTTCAGTTAAAGCAAAAAAGGGTGGCCCACAACAATAAATTGTGCAGCTTCACAAAAATGTTTTATCTTTTAGTGATTAAATTAAGGCTGAAATTCACAGTTGATATAAATGAGGTCCACAAAGGGTTTATGTGGCACAAATCAAGTCTGAGCATTAAAAACTAAACAGTTGGAAGTACCCCAGAGCACAAGAGCCAACATCATATTCAATGAGATCTCAAGGCCACCAACCACTTCCAGCAGCAATTCACATTCAAGTCACTCCAATGTCTCCTATTAAAACAACAATGAGTTAAGAAATTATTCAGCTTTGGCCTGTGCTGCACACAAACAATATGCCTCAGTTTAAAACATGTTAGATCTTTGAGTCCCTCTTTTTAAAATTTAAATCAAATGAAAAGTCCTCTGTGCTCCTGACTGATTCAGACAGACCTGAGGAGGCCCTTCACTCACTTTCCTATATAAAACACTATAAATACATACAACAATGTAAAAAGTCCTCTGCGTGGACTATTACTGCTACATATTTACTGTTTGATGCATTAAGCGTCACCATGACCACAACGAGTAATATAGCAGCCATAGAAGTAAATGTCAGTAGTGTGATGTATTCTATTGCTTTGCAAAAACAAATAAGGGTCTCCCCTCAATCTAAAATCAGGGAAACAAGTCTTGACATTAAACTGAAAATCAGCTTTCATATATTAGACTGTATACAACAGTTAAATCACACCGAAACTGTCCTCATAAAGGTCAATTGATCAACAGCAAAATAAAACTGCTGCCTTGGTACATTCACTGTCAGACCCAGATCACAATTCAATTGAAATCCATCCACTGAAAGCCTGCAGAGGCATTTGAGTGAATGTTATTTTTTTTTTTCTAAATTCCTTTTGTTTTTTCATCTTTGAAACGATAAAAATAAAAAACAGAATTTTCTTTCTCACTTGCCTCCCAGACCCTCCACAAAATTACATGAAATACTGTGCCCACTAGATGATGGAAATCTAAACAAAACACCACTGTTTCTATGTTTTTGTTTCTGGTTATTTGCAGTAAGTGGGCTAAAATGAAAGACAGGTAAAGGTCTGGTGGAAAATTCAGATTAAATTGGACTGTGAACTGATCAGTGATACCCTGCACACCACAGTAATACTGCTTCTACACTACTACTAGTACTACTATTTCTAGAAAAAAAAAAAACAGAAACTGTGCAATTCCAACTTCCATTCAAGAGTTTGTGCACTCTGCAGTATATTTATGCCTCGTTTTGCTCAGGCCTCTTGAGCACTGCACTGTATTTCATAGGAGCACCATCTGCTTTGAGCTGCACCTGCACCAACGTGAAGATCGAAATTATCTGCAAGTAGAACAAGAAATGATTGTTATTAAAGTTTGCAAAGTACTAAAGCTCAAAGA
>JAOWBC010002361.1:0-16661 GCA_028566105.1 Hypoplectrus providencianus
CTTTCGCCTTGACCAATACTGGACAATAACTCTGCTCACAGGACATTGTCAGGGGTAAGTCAGTGAGAATGCACGATACTGGTTATGCTGATGCCACACAGATTCATGTTCAACAAACCGAACTATCCCTTTAAGGAAGCGGTTGCCAGCTCACTAGAGGTCAACGTGAGGCGAGGACCCGTTGATGCTGCTGGCAGCTTTAATTTATAATGTATATGTCCATGTATGTTCTCAGTTTCCGTACATGAGAGTTTAGAAAAGTTGTGAGAAAAAGTTGTCCATCTGGGAAGCTCTGAAATCAGACTGTGGTTAATCCAGTCAGAAAACCATACAGTAAACACTGCCAGCCTCCAAATGTTTTTTTCGTTGGCAGCCTTCAAAATAAAAGCAGTGTTATAGTAAACCTTATTTCACTGTATTTTCCCAGAGACTTAATAATTAAATGATCAGATGATAGACAGATCTCTATGGCAGAGGAAGAAGTAAAAATCAGGTTTAGATACACAGAAAATACTTTCTACTCTCTATATTGTTAGTTTTAGGCCTTAGGCTGCTGTATCAAATCTGTTGAACTAGTTGAGTTCATCAACTCTTTCTGCATCAGCCACCACCAGCTGTCTTTTCTTGTTGTTGTAACCACAGGTGGTGTTGATTCCTCTCCACATTTCACAGTTGTTGCTGTGCTGTAGATTCCTCTCCAATTTCTTTTTATATTCCACATTTGCAGTCTTTAGTCTCTTCTTCAACTTATATTGAAATTGTTTGAGTCGTGCTTTGTCACCATCTCTGAATGCTTCCTTTTTCTCATTGAGAATTGCCTTTATATCACTAGTAATCCAAGGCTTGTTACTGTGGAAACAGCGTACAGTGCTTGTTGGTATGACTGTCTCTACAGAAGTTGATTCAATCAGTGAAGCTGTCAATGTCCATATTGTTCTCCTCTGTATCCAACAACACATTCCAGTCCGTACATCAAAAGCATCCTTTAGAGCCTCAGTTGCCTCTGGTGTCCATTTCCTGACAGTGAGTTTAGTTGCAGGCTGCCTCCACACAGAGGGTTTGTAACAAGTCTCCTGAAGAACTAAGTTGTGATGAAACCTCAACCATGTTCCACTGCGGGTGCAATTCATCTGGCAACAAAAGGTTCTACAGCTTCTCTGCTGACCAAGGAGTTCATTCTTGGAATCATCTGTCCAGAGCACCTTCTTCCAGTCATCAACAGTCTAGTGTTTGTGCTCCCTCGCAAATCTGAGGCATTTGTGGATGTTTGCAGACCTCATTGTTGGCTTCATAGCAGCTGTTCTTCCCTTTAAGCCTTGTTCCATCAGTCGTCTGCTTCTGTTCATTCTAGAGACTTTCTCAGACTGATCTGGAAGCATTAATCTCTGCCTGAAGATCAGCAGCGGTTTTCCTTCATTACTTCGATTCTTGAGGCATCACATCTGCTACAGTTAACTTTTGTTCCTGCCTCTTCCTTGGCACATTTTGTAAGTACAAGTCTCAGCAGTTGACTCCAAAGCATACTTGACCAAACAGTTAGAACACTTTATGTCTCTCCCTCTATGTCACCATCCAGCATCATAAAGTCCTTTAATGTGGACTCTAAACATTTCACCATTTTAAGAGGTATAAGGAATTTCAAACCGAATTCACTTTTTTATACACAAAGCCAGCTTTTCTGTGAAGTCAGAAGTTGTCGCATTACATTCAACCACTAAAATGAACTATAACAACACTGTTAACATTATAAATATTCAGGAATGCAAGTAAATAACTTATTATTATTATTTATTTTATTTTTTTTGTAAAACATATTATCACATTGTTTTGTCTTTTGTCTCACTTTACTAATCACTAATACAGAACCACATAATGCATGTTAGTGTGTATCCTGGAGCACCACATAGTGGACAAAGGCCAGTTTGCACTTTCCAGCATGAAACAGGAGGTAACTGTCCTGCCCATATTCTGCCTTGAATTTCTCTTGTTCTGTTCACACTACATGACTGTAGGCCTGACTTTAACTTGGCGACACTTTTGGGAGTTCCCCAACCGAAGCCCCTGATCAAAGATAAAACACAAAACACTGTTGGCTCAGAAACGGATTCCAGACATCTAGCAGGCACTAAAAGTAGTCTTCACCTATGGTCAAATTGAATTATATCTACATTGGGTACATCTCTTTGATGTCGTTCCTCACTTGAATCAGAAGATGAAGACACAGATGAATCAATTGAATCCCTCACAATGCTCAAAGCAATGTGCTAAGAATAAATAATTATGTGTGTAGGCATCTGCTGTAGTACACCAAAAGAAAACATGCACAACACTAACAAAGTGTGTATTATGTGCATGCAGTTTTTAACTAATGTATCATGTTGATGTGGCATTTGGTGTATCTTGCTAAAGTACATATACACATACACTTTAGGTACTGTTAGTTAACATACAAAACCTAACACTTCATGAGAAATGAATGTAATATCACATGACGCTTCAGAAAAAACACTTCTTATGTGTTTTAAATCTTTTTACTCTCCTCTAGCCTTGTTTCCTTGTGTCCCTCCATGCATGCCTCCAGGGACAAGGGACCGTAAAGAGACACGGGATGCGGCCATTGTGTGGCCTACATGTTTCATTTAAAGCAATATAATGCATGTTTAGTGCATGTTCTTTAAAAAAAAAAAGAGAGAGAAATAGTTAACAGAGCAAGTATGGTGTGGTGACTGAAAATCTTGGCCTTGTTGACCTGCATTCTGCTAGTAACCCAGACTATGGTAAGGACTCTGATCGCTGCTTGCATCTTTAATTCAGTAAGAGTCTGTTACATCATGTTAAATTTCCACTGAAACTGTGGGTGGTAGCCTTCAAAACCACTGTTAATATGCTATCAAAAACACTAAAGGTTCTCACCTTGGATAAATGGCTGCACCTTGGTAATTGGCATGATCGGGCTGGATGCTGCAGGAGGCCGGAGCTCTTCGGGTTTGGCAGAGTCGTTCTCCGACTGAGGGTCAGCCGCAAAACTACCCAGAGGGCTGACGTTCAGCGTGTTGGGGGTCTCGACAGTGGGGAGATCGTCTTCGGTCACTGAAACCACCTCTATCCTGGAGGGGTCTGGTTGCTCAGGTGCCTCTGCCTTTAGCTCCTAAATGAGTGCAATAGACAGGGAAATGTTTCATATGACGTCAAATTTTACATGTTTTTTATCATGTAATCCCTGGCCAAGATTTTTGAAACTGGGATCAAAAGACCTGCGAAAACAGATGTTTGGGCTGAAGGTGTAACTATTAGGAGTGTCAAAGAATTTAGCAGATTAAAGATTTCTAAGATAGAACAAAAACTTGCAATACCGCTGATGAATTTCAAATTTATGTCTGGAGACGAGCCATGTATGTGATCTTTTATTATAATGTAGTAAAAACCTTATAATTTGTATTTTGGTCATAGGTGTGGGACTTACTGAAGGGTCAGCTGAACAGCTCTGCTCAGATTCACTAGGCCTATATCCTCATTTTAAAACATCCTTGGGCAGAATTTTGAAGCCTAAATTGCCCCCGATGCTGCATGAATGAATTTCTGATGGCGGCGTTGGCGGGTGGCACCATTCAGGGTAGCCTCCCTCTAAAATGAATGTGTGTGTGAATTAGGTGCTTTGTAAGTTTGTGCAGCCATGAACATTCACACAGCATTACTGTATCTACTTACATCTCCTTTCCTGCCATTACCTTTACCTGTACGCTGTAATGTCAGCGATCTTTACATTGTTCTATACATGTGTTCTGTTGTAATAGTCTTTTACAGAGAACAATAGCACACACACACACACACACACACACGCACGCACGTTGGGTGCATTATATTATAAAAAATAATGACCATTATCAGCACTGATATGTTGTAGAAACCAACATCCTCTCCTTTACTTATTTTTATTTGACTTAATAATATAAAACAAATCATTTTCCATCTATGAATCTATTGTTCCAACACTAATTCCATTGTCTATATTTTGACCACTTACTGTTGGGGGGGTTGACGAGTCCGCAGCAGTGTTGGCAGCAGGATCTGCAAAAGAGTTCATAAAGAGTTGGATAAGTATAGATAACAGTGATAAAGAAAATAGGAAGAAAAGAGAAGAAGACATGCTGGAAAAAGGGGAGAATCAGTTAGGAATTATTAAGGAAAGGGCTGGTTGAGTTCTATTCCAGGGATTGATATATCCAACGTACTGATCTCCACGAAGCTTTTCGTCATTGTCCCATCATCCACACTCAACTGTGCTTTGTCTAAGACCATATCCCCCCTACTCCCTATATCCCTCTCATTTCTTCTGTCTCCTTCCTCTCTGTTTTTTTCCTTTTCTTCCCCCTCTCTTTCTTCTGTCCTAATGGCTGCCCTCCTGCCGTGCATACGCTTTGGTACAAAAAGATACCTGAGCTGGTGTGTGCGGCCACTTGGAGTGGGGATCGGATGACCCTACACCTCCCACTCTGTGGATTAGATTACGTACTCTCGTGTCCCCAAAGTGTCCTGTGAGTTGTGTGTGGAGGCAGGTGGAGGAGGAGAGAAACTGCTGTTCACAGCCTGGACACTGTCCAGTAGCTTCACTGTTGGCAGTTCCTGCAAACAGACTCATACACAGATAATGTCGTAAACGTTAAATATCTCGTTTAAAGAGTAACCTCACTCAGAGCCACATACAATGTTCTGATCCATGTATTATTGTGCAGAGGTCACATGATATCTTACAAAAATATTTAAATAGGGGTTTATACCAAGCACTTCTCTTGTAGTTGTTAGGAAGGCTTACTCCTGGAACCCCCTTTCTGCATGTCTGCCCCTCTGTCTCCCCCACACACCTTTCTTGATAAGATAAGCCCTTTGTAGTAATCAAGTGTTAAGATAAGCCAGGTGTCTTTGCTAACACAATGTATCTCGTTTTGCAGTTCCTATGCACTGACCAATGGGCTGTCCTAACTTTAATAACACAGATTAATGTGTTACCCAACCAACTGGGTATTTGGTATAGCTAGGCAGGGCGGGTCTTACAAAGAAAAGGAGTGGGATTTATAATCAGGCTCGCAGACCTTTTTATGTTTACCCACTGCCACCTGTCCACATTAGGAAATGGAAAATAATTTTCATTATTTAGTTATGTTGCCTCATTTTCTCCCTTTCTTTGAATTAATTTAAACAACCACTAGAGGGCGCTGCCTAGCAACAAACATAGATAACGGACACAGTGTGGCTGACAGTTGTGTGTGAGGTTATCTGTGAATGACAGCGCAGTACATTTCATAGGCATTGCTATGAACAGTAGTAGTATTAAAGACAATCTTTTCTGATTTATGCACCAAGGTTTTCTAAACGTATACTTTTGTGATGGAGCGATTTCTGCAAGCACACATTCTTCGTTCTTCTTTGACCTCAAAATCAGTGCAAATGAAGCTAAATGTATCTGTAAGGCTCTTTAGGGTTGTGTAAGTGAGACATTGTTTAAATTGGATGAAATGATACTTTAGTTCTACTTTATACTAATGTTGACTTTTATGATAGGATGATCTACGTCACCTCACCAACTCAGATCAAACTTCTCACCGCAAATGATTTCAGCAGCAAATTTTAGTGACTGTTTATCTTTGATTTGAGTCAGTTTGCTGGCTGTCATGTTTGACCTTTTTTAAAACGGACTAATCTCACTTGCCTGTGTGTACATAACACGCAGTGTTGCTCTGGTTCGTTTTGGCCCACGTCTAATTGCTTTGATTGATGGCGGGTTTTTTCAGATTGTCTGTCCCTTGGTAAATCCCCTTGGAACAAAAATTAAGTGTGTAGTTCCAGACCAATACTTACACATTTACATAATATGTATATACTTCTGGTGATGCCATGCTAGCTTTTTACATTTTGAATTCAAATATTGGCCATCCAAAAATATGAAATATGCAGGTATTTAGTTGAGCAAAAATAGATTTTTTAATTTTTTTTTTTCAGTTTTCCAGAGATTTGCAGGAGCCAGACCTGCTTTCAAGGAATATGAGTTGCCCTATTGGAGCGCAGGAAACAGGCATGATGAAGTCTATTACATTTCCTGTTAGAGAGTTAGCCTCCCTGGTGTCATATTAGCCAGTGGCTATTTATGTTTGCTAGCCCCCTTTTTGTTCTGATGGTCCCATGCAGGCCCTGATAAAGGGGATCTACAAGTAGCAACCATTTGATGATATCTTGTAACAAAATATCCTAAATAATGCCTGATAACGGTAGGCTAGATTTTACAGAGGGAAAAAACAACATTGCCATTTTCAAAGGGATCCCTTGTCTTCTAAAGATATCTGAATGAAAATGGGAATACATACTTGAGTGGCATTTTGATGTATGAGTGAATTAATTAATGAATTCTACCTTTTATTATTATTTAATATTTAAGATTGTTGACTAGAATATCTTGACACTCCACACCAGCTGTCTCCCCCTGAAAGTCCCCTGCCCCTCAACCCCATGAAAAAACGGGGCAGAATGTTAGCTTGTCTGTTCAACTTACAACATGACATAATGATCATGGAATTTAATTTCTTATCTCACAATAATCTAAATTTACAAACATTTCACAAATTCAAAGATGCAGTCCAATTTGCAACAACTACTACAACAACGACTACTTAAAGACATTATGATCCTAATAGAATTTCATTAAACATGCACTCTGAAATAAAACATAAAAGACAAACTGAATAAATATGATTAATAAAGTACGGATAAAAAAAACAGAAAGCACTATTTATTTTCAGTTATTTATCACGCATGTGCAATTAAAAAAAAAAAAAAAAAAAAAAAAAAGATGAATGATCCTGTTAATTGTATTTGGAACAACCCTTTTGTCTCTTCAGCCAGTTCCTTTCCAGTGGTGGGTACACACATGCATTAATATAGGAACTCTTTAAGTGTTGCTCAGTGATCCTCGGACTTTTGAAATCAGTTTCAAGATGCGTAGATGAGTGTGACATGGCATTTGATCTCTGTTCACGCTTTGTAAATCAGGACTTCGTGCTTTGAGGAATCCCGCCAACACTGGATTTTGGATGTGGCAGAGGTTTGATTTTGTCCATGCTGCAGTCCAAACTCAGTTTCTGTGTAGAGGATCAAGATTTCCTCCGAGGTAGAAAGTGGGTACAGGACTGGTGGCGGCCCACATTGTTGCCCCTCCTGAGCTCACCCTTTGAGGAAAGAGCCAGATAGATGCCGGGATGAGACACAGAGGAGTACGTGGTGTAGTGGTTTTCCTCAAGGTTCTCCTTCAACAGGCAGTCATCAGAAAACTGCTCCTGGAAAGGACATCAGGGTGGCATTAGGTATCATTGTGTTTTGTTTGGGTTCCATTTTGCAGACCTATATATAGTTATGAGAGAGAAGTATCTGTTATGCATTCCTTCTTCTGCCAAATTGTTTGACCCAGGTCTTCTGTAATTTCCTAGTTTTTTGGGATCAGTAAAGTACATCTATCTATCTAAAATGCACACTTTCTTTCACAACATGCATGTGCAACAAAACTACAGTCAGGCTACATACCGCTCCATAAGCCAGTCCATCTCCACCCATACAGAGGTACAAGCCACTCTTGACTCCTCTGATTCCTACGACTCCATGTTTCATAGCAAACACTTTCAGCCAACCTTAAAGATAATCAAAAAGTAATGGTTAAAACAGAGCATACACGCTTGGAGGCAGTGCTTTCACAGAAATCTCTTACAATCTGAGTCTAAAATACTGGCCATATGACAGGTAAACAAACAAAATACAAAAAAATAAACAGACTGTAAACTATGCTGTTCATTAAGTCAAATTGACATTGACACATGGTAAGGGGTGACAGGTGTGGAACTCACAGTGCTCAGTGGGTTTGTGGATGCCTCCTATAGAGCCACTGGGCAGTATCTGCAGATGGTAGCCAATCCCAACACGGCAGTAGAGAAGCTGCTGTTTCACACCCTGTTTGATTGGATGAGGACTGGGACCTGCATTACAAAGAATGTTTTGGTCGAAGTCACTAGAGTATCTCTTAAAAATCTATTTGTTATAAACAAAGAAAAATAATTATGAGAGCAGTGCTGCAGCTTGCTGCAGGGTAATTTCAGAAATCATTTTTGAGGATGCTCCCATCAAATGTGAAATAGCATGGACAAAACATTTTCTAATCTATTTTATACAACACTCAGGCATTGTGTTATTTAAATTATTCCTCTTTCTCATACTGGCTGAAACAGGAATGCTGGTTAAGTGCAAAAGCACAGAACATGAAGTCCATCTTGGGATGGTAACAGCATTTCTGCTTTATACCTTGTAAGACTGTTTGTTTTATCATGGCAATATGTAGCTACAGCAGAAACATTTAGTATTTTTCACGTGTTTCTATGTCTGTCTGTATGTTAGTGGAAAAATTGTGTTGCCCCAAAAGTGTCACAAAAGTGCAGCATGGATGGAGTTGGGATCAAAATGAAAATCTAATCTAATGAAAAGAAAAAAAAAACTGTATTTAATTCCACAGACAGTTTGTCCTTGCTCGGTGGTGAAAGATGGATTTGTCCTGGGTGATTTTGCAACAAGTGGTTACTGTTGTCAAAGCAGGTGCACTGAATCAACATATGTTACATGTGATAGTCTTCATCAATGAGGGCACTGGCTCCGAGCAGCTATTCTGTCAAACATGTGGGTCAAAGAAGACAGCACAGTAATACTGATGCATCATCTGGATGTTTACTCTGACTGTATCATTTCCACTGAATCCTTGTGCTTTGGTATGCAGTAGACCCTTTTTACAGCAGGTATTTTGGTTTCATTTGGTCATTAAGCTCAGGTGTAAGCAATAAGAATGGTAAATGCTTTGTTCCCTTCCATTTGGCTGTCCCATAAGCCATGAAAGTGACACAGCATGCACCAAGCTTTATTTTTTCTTTTTCATTTTTTTTTTATTTTTTACTGCAGACACTAGGGAACACAAAAGTGTTGCTACCTTGTACTGTCCAAGTGTGTGCTGAACTTCAAATGTCATCTGAGAAGTGGCCAATAGCAGAGCTGAAGCACTCATATATAAATGCATGACTGGAATGTAAGTATGTACATTTAAGGCGCAAGTTTTTAAGGTCGTTGTTCTTGAGTTTTTCCATTTTAAGCTCATCTACCCCAAAACATTATGAAATGGTAAGAAACAACAAAAAAATATGAATATATAAAAATAAAAATATATGGTACTTTGCAGCAGCTGTGCAACAATTTAAAATCTGCTTCATATTCCCAAGCAGCCTCATTCCTGATGTTTACACATGAAGACATCTGTAGCTATAACCCAGTAATATAGAACATTTGATTGTGAAATGGTCCACTAGGCATAATGAATACTTGCAGTTTAGATACTTGAACTTTATCCTCATGATAAATTCTTCTATTTTACTTAAGTAAAACCTTTGTTTGTAACGAAGTATTTTTACATTGTACTGTTACTACTTTTTTAAGGAAACATACTTCTTCCACATCTGTCTGAATGGAATTCTAGGAGCAAATTAAGTAAAAGAAACTGTTGGGGGTACCTTTTCCATCTAGCAAGATGTCCCTCATGTACAGCTTCCAGAGGCCTCTGAGACGAGTGCCGTGGTCCTCAGGTGAAAGCACTGGCTCATGTTTCTTTGCTCCCACACTGAGGATCAGGAGCAGTTGGAAGCCTGTCAGCAACATCAAGGAAACATTCATAGTGAAACACATCAGACACCTGCCAGAGGGCAAAGTGAGGATGTCCTATAAACAATCATGTCCACTGACACAAGTCCTAGGTCCAGTGAGTGTATTTGTCCAGTGGGTCCAAATTAGGCACTTTTCTCTTGTTCAACTTTGAAAATCCTTGAGCTGAACTGCCTGCTCTGCAAATCCCCACAGCCTACACTTCCTTGCTTTTATATCCAAAGTGCCTCTTACAAATGTTGTGTTGACTGACAGTGACACAGTGAGATACATAAATGTACACTATCATTATCAGTAACATATCAGTAATTCTACAATCAACAGCCTTAATAAATGTGTGTTCCCTAAAGCTGCTGCAGAAAGCAGCTTGGTTAGCTTGGTCTTACTAACATAACGCTCCAGTTTAACTCCTTAAAACAGATCCAGTTAATAGTTTTACTTCAACCATCTAAAGACTGGGAAAGTGTAGTCATGTTAACTTTGGCACTGAAATGTTTGGGTGAAACCTACGTACATGAATGTGTTTCTATGTCGCCCAATCAGGCCTCTGACGGGCAAGAGACATGCAAACTGTCTGTTCAGTATCACAATCAGAGATTGGAGACAAAGCTGTGCTGATAGTGGGAGCAAATGAAAGACACAAATTGTGTCAAATTAGTCAGACTTTTAGCTTCTTGCCTAGGGTTGCCAACTCCCTAAAAATTAAATAAGGGACGCCTCACTGGCAGGGCTGGAAGACCCAATTGCCTTCACCCTTCCTGGCGTTGTGAAATTTTTTTGTTCCTTTTTTGTGACAAAAAACAATTTACTTGAAGTGAAATTGAATTAAATGCATAGTTTTGATTCACATGAACACATGGAAAACAAATGGTTATCCAGTAATTCACATTATTGCAAAATAACTTCAAACTGTATAAATTAACATAAAACAAAAAATAAAAAGCTTGTTGTCTTCTGCTGTCTTCTACATAGCAACAGTACCTCGACCAATGGGATGAGTGTATTCTGTATCGTCACACTCATGCGTGAACATGCTGTCAGCGCATTGGTCAGAGCAGGACAGGGCCTGGAAACAAGTTTACCGTAAATTTTCAGAAAAAGCGCCATTATTCATTTTCCTATGGCAGTTTTCTGCCTATTTTTTGACTGTCATAGTAATACGGGACACAGTGCGTCCCCTTTCAGCTCAATACGGGATGGGTTCTTTTGTTTCTAAATGCTGTTTTTCAAGGGATGGATGGCAACTCTATTCCCGCCTGACAAATGCAATGCATGGCCAAAGGTATGTGGGCACTTCAACATTGCATCCACATGAGATAATTAACATGTAATGTGAAAAACATGTTAAGGTAACATTTGGTTTAAACAGCCTTCACTTTTTCAAGATGGTAAACCTTGCTGCAGAGATTCTCTCCCAGTCAAACCCAGAGCATTAGTGAGGTCTGACTCACAGTCAGATTTCAGGTTAACCAGACTCATGGTCACACTTTTCCTCATCAAACTGGAAAAACTTTTCTGTATGGAGTTAGCTTTGTGCACAGGGGGCACTGGTATACTGATACAGGCCGAGCCATCAACTCTATATTTGTCGTGCAAATTCACATATGCACTACAGCAAATAGTGTGAAAACTTGAAGTACATTAGATATGGTGCATTTACAACCCAGGTTTTATACAGATGATAATTTTCTCATACTTTCTGACACATACTGAAAACTTCTCTAACACAATATGACAATATGACGTATTTTACCTTAACGTTAGGATTTTATTTAGTATATGCAATGCTGGATTTGATGCCAGTTACACACAGAAAATGAAGGTGGGACATGACTGAAAAACAGTTGTGGAACATTTCACAGGTGAAGAGGTTCATTATTAACAGGTGACAGCATCATGATTGGATTTGAGAGGAGCATCTTTAGGAGGATCAGTTCTTCACAACCAAGGATAGAGCAAAGTTCACTTATTTATGAAAAACTGCAAATAATCTGACTGTTTTTGGAAGGGCTCAATAAAGAGCTTTGAAGAACTTGTGGATTTCATCTTCTAAAAGCCATGATAAAAAAAACAAAACAAAAAAGGCGGAAAACCAACGTGGAAGCCTGTGTTTACAGAGCCCTCAGTCAGCACTGCATTAAAAACCAAATGACTGTATAAAAGACATTACTATACTACTAGGCTCTGAAACACTTGTCAGAAAACATAGTTCATCAATGCATCTAGAAATAAAAGACTGTATGAGATACAACGAGACAGCTACATTCAGAGAAGCAGCCAACGTTTCTGGGCCTGATCTGCCTCATCTGAGATGGACTGACACTAAGTGGAAAAGTAAGCTGTGGTCTGAAGAGTCCACGTTTCAGATCATTTGGGAAATTATGGACACCAATTATTCTGGGCTAAAGAGGAAACAGTATGGATGGTCCATCCATACTGTTATGACTGCAAAGCTAAAATAATCCTGGATACCTGTGGCCAGTGAGGGCACCATAAATGCTGAAAGGTCCATACAGGTTTGGGAGCAACATACGCTACCATCCAGATGTCTTTGTCAGGGACATCCCCGCTTAACTCAGCAAGCCGATGCCAAAACCACATTGTGTAACATCAGCATGGCTTCAATGGCCTGCCTGCAGTCCAGTCCTGTCTCCCAGAGAAAATTCCTAACACATACAACAAAGGCGCTGGACTGTTGAGCAATGGAAGTCATACATCAATCAAGAAAGGGAAGACTTTTACTTTAAACTTCAACTGTCAGTATCCTTAGTCCCAAGAGTTTTTTTTTTTTTATTTGAACAGTGACCAAACTCTCTGAACTTAAGGAGTTGTAGTATCTGTCAGGAATTTTGATTGATCTTTCTATCTTAACTTTTAAATGGAACTTTCTAATTAAACAGAATCACCATTTTGTCCTCATTATCTTGTCAAGAAACCATAATTTATTATAGTAATAGTAGTTTTTAGTAGTTGTTTACTGCCCCTTTAAGGCAAGCCTTAATCTTGCTTAAAATTGCAGTACATGGGTTGGATTTCAGAAAGTTATATTATCAAAATGACATAGCACTACCAGTGGCAGCAATCTTTTTTAACTAACTTCAACCACATTTTTACCTCAGTTTTGAACTTTTGGTTACACAGTTCCACTTTTATATGTTTTATGAAATTTAAATTGAAATCTACAATTTAACTTATAGTAAATGCCCACTGAGCAATGAGTCACTTAAAAAAAAGTCTCTCATGATAAATCAAAAGCTCAAGAGATGCCTGTTAATGGCATTTTGTGGGAATCCTGGTATGTATGTCTACGTGTCCCCCTTGTGCATTTGCAACAGCAGGTTTTAGTCAGTGACACACACAATGTTTTCTTCAAAGACTCATCATGTGGCTTCTGACAACAGCCTGGTTAATACAGATAGTACACCATCTTCAATCAGAACACACTGTCTGAGAAACGCATCCTATCTGAAATGAGCAACAGCAGAGGCACGTAAATCTTGAATAGAAAGATTGCTTTATAATTTTAAATACAGATGGTACATAGTCACTGGCTGGTGACAAAAGCAATTCTAAGACAGTGGGTGAATTCAAACTTCAGAGGCACATAACAACAGCATTATTGGCAAATTAATCATAAAATATGACCCATACAGTTTGCTAGTCGTGTTTAGGGGCATGCATGTATAGTTAGATTCATTTAAACCTTGCTAATGTCAGCCAATAACAAAAAAAAGACTGGAGGGAAAAAAAGTCAAAAACACAATGAAACCTCTCAGTCAGCACAGGTGAGGTGCAGAGTGCAACTGTCACTCAGTCAGTCAGTCCACATTGGTGGAAAAGGGACCGCTGGCATTGTCTGATGTATGGGAAACATTAGAGATTTCGGGTTAACTCTGATAATGATGAAAAGAACTGTAGGATTAAATATCACATGTGAAAGTACTTCTCATCACTTGGAGACAGTCGAGAGCAGAGAACTTCTTCTACCTGCAACATTTTAAACAGCTTCTCTTATAAGTTTCTGATAGGACAAAGTCAGGAACAACAGCATTGTGTGTGTGTGTGTGTGTGTGTGTGTGTGGCCGGGAATTATAACTTAAGATATGGAGCCCGATGCAGTCGTGTAAGTTTTCAGCATATGATTGGAAAAAATGTGACATTTTGACAATGAATATATATTTGTGTTTATGCTGTGTTTTTTTTATTTTTTTCAAAGTAAATACATAATGAAAAGCATTAGAATTTGCAGTGCCCCTCCTTTGTACCAACTACTTAACTGAACCAAAAACTGTGGCCAAGGCTGTGATATGAACAGAAAAGAATTTTGTGAACTCTTCCAAGTCATATACAAAGAGTGATGTATAAACCTGCTCTAGAAAACACATTAAGTTTAAGGGACAAGTTCATTAAATTCCTTTAATGTACCATGAATAAACACAGAAAGGTCTGGGCCCTCTCTTAATACGTATGAGAATCTCTACCCAGTTACAGCCCCACATTTGAAAAACACAGAGGTGTTTACTGCTAGCACAGCTGTTAGTTCAGCAACATATAATGTTACAATTTGAAATGATTGTGATAATGCTCATGACAAATATATGTTAAACATTTTACAGCTGCTTTTGACACGAAAAATTCAAGGCATTTCCGTTTCTCAGCTGGTTTTGGCACATATAAAGAGCACAGTGTAAATATTAAGACGCAAGTCTGCGATTATTTACGAATAAATCAGCCATTAAGAAAAATGATGAAACAAAGTGTGGAATGTTAAGGACAGACATGTACAGTAAATCTGTGATTATTTCAGATCATACAGATTACATATTTCATTCAAAGACCAGACAATGTACTACCGCTGATGCCAGGGTTAAGAGGCTCCTTTTGCTCTCAGTTTGGACAACAACATCTCGTTCTTCCGGCACTCCTGGATGTCCAAAGCAAACAAACAAAAAAATAAATAAACTTAAACTAAACTATACAAGTGCAATTCTGAGTGCAGAAATCAACTTTAAATGACACATTTGTTTCCTGAAAGCACAACCTAAGAATGACAGGGCATTGTTTGTGGTGGCTTAAAACAAGTGTCACTTAAATATTACACCTAATATATATTCTGTTTAGAGAATACATAATTGATTTAGAGCAGAGTCCTCCCCACTAGAGTTTAAGACGTGGAAAGACCCAGAACCGCCAAGAAGAGGAATTTACTTTTTGTTTATTGTTTACCTTCATTAATAAATTGTACAGTTAACAAGTAACAACAGATTGTGGAAAAGATGACATTTTCAGTATGTAGAGGTATACGCAGCACCAGGGCTTTATGTTGGTTCAACAGAAGTGACATAGAATGTAAAACATCCAGTTACATGTTCTACATGTTAACATTAAATAACAACAGGTTTTTGCATTTATACTTCTATACTTAAACAATATTTTACTTAAATTACTTTTTGGATTGCAGGAGATAAACAATTCTTGTAATGTTGTAATTACTTTTTCAAAGCACAAAAGAGGAGGAATTTCTCAGAAAAAGAAATTGAAACTGACAGTTGCATGGTTAATGTATTTTTAAATATAAATAATATAAAAAATTTTTTTTTTTGCATTTTGTCAATAGGTCACCACAAAACAATACAAGTTTTATCTGCTCCAGTGACAGCAGATGCCAATACAATAGTCTAATAAAGACGTGAGGTCCTCCTGCTGACTCAGACAGGTACAGTTGAGAGTCGAGACAAAATGTCAGGTTTGATATTAACTTCCACTCACGTCCATATTGATAAATTCTGAGCTTTGCGTGTAAATTACCATACACTCACTTTTCTGCAGTATGTTTGTAAGTGAGGGCTACTGTACCCAGCAACCCCTCCTGATGGGTTTTCTTACCTCTTTGAAATCCTTGACTGTTTTGAAGTAGAGTCTCTGCTTGTCAAGCAGCTCCAGGTACTCGTCATTCAGCTGATCTCTCCTCATTTTGTTCTCCTGCTTCTTTCTCTCCATCTGGAAGAGCCGATGAGGAGGAAGCCAGTGTCACACAAATGCTGCTGCAGCTTTTTAATCGTTAAAATGACTGTTTCTGACTTAGCATCACTCAATTCTATTATTGTTTTTGATTATATCTTGCAAGACATTAGTTCTAATTTTTATATTTATATCTTATTGTTTCCCTGCCATTTACAACAGGACCTCCGGATTTCTTTGTTATTTAGCCTACCTAACATTAACACAACCAAATGTAGGCTAACAGACATTGCAACAGAGAGCATGTTGGGAATAGCAAATTCCATGCACATGTAAATCCCCTGGCAGTATAGAAGTCATTTGCCTGCTGTCACACTCTCATTTTATCTACTGGCACACATGTATGTGTGCTCCCATCATCAGGGAGCGACAAGCAGAAAAGAAGAGCGTTTTCATAAACACTAAAACACATTAAGTTCTGATTCTCAGGCTGTTCTGTACAGTGGCCGGGAAGTGTCAGGCGATTTGCAAACTCAAAATGCTTTGCAAAAGTCAGAAGCATGAATGGCAATAGCCGCGGCACAAACACAAAAGAGCCACCACACGAACGCAAAAGATCGACAACGGAAGAAAACAGAGGCAGAGGAGAAACACACCCCTCACCCCTAGTTACTCTGCTGTCTGTCTTAGGCTTTTAAGAAGCAGCCATTCAGAAAAGATAGCTTTAAAGTGTCAGGCTAACCATTAGCCGCTAATGTTAGCCGGTCGCTTCATGTCTTAGGCTTCTCTAAAGTTCATTCAGTAAAGATAGCTTTATGACATTAGGCTAACCGTTAGCCACTAATGTTAGCCTGTCCATCGGATAAGAAGTTGGACTATAGTTTTATACTACTTAAAGAGCAACTTCAGCTGAAAACCTCTTTTTGTCACTCATGTTATAATGTGGTAGGTCACAGCAAGCCATATGA
>JAOWBC010002931.1:0-16593 GCA_028566105.1 Hypoplectrus providencianus
CCCTTCTGCAGCCTGCCCCTAGCGGACACTCGATGAATTGCAGTTTTTGGCACTTCCGCATAGGCTTCACAGCTCAGTAGCGGGAGTTGCCGCTTGCTTCAAACATTTGCAGATCAGACTCTTTCCACTTGTTTAAAGACCAAGTCAAAACCCACCTCTTCAAGATAACCAAAAGACTCCCACTGCCTAAACCTGAACATCTTTTCCTCTGTTTGTTGTTTTATGGTTCTGTAATTGTTAATGCATATTCTGTAAAGCAACTTTGAGTATTTTTCAAAGGGCTGCTTAAATCTAATCTATTATCTTTCTTATTACAGGCATGATGGGAGTTGCTGTGTTCTGTGTGACGGTGCTAGCATTCATCTGTCACAGCCATAGCCTAGAAACACAAAATCCTCGCTACAGGGTCAAAAGGTAAGAAAAAAATTGTTTGGGATGATCAACAGAATGATGAAAAATGCTTATTGCATTTCAGGGTTTTCCCTGAAGGAACAGTGATCGTGTTAACTGAATATATTCAGTAATAAACACATTTTTTTTAGAGTCTATAGTTTAACTCAGCAGTTCTTATGGAAAATTCAGGATTTGTGTGCTGTCTTATGAAGGACAAGCTTATTTCACGTTTCTGTTTATTATTTTAAGGCATTGTGCTGTTGTTTAAAATGTGATGGCATGGTTGCTGGTACTATTTTTATGGACAGCAAAGGTTGGTAAGGACCCAATTGGAATTTAATTGGATTTTCGAGACTTGAGATGCAATTTTAGATAATTAAGGGGTCTTGCAGTGGTAGAATCCCTCAGTGGTGCCATGTACAACATTCAAACAGAGTGGAACCCAAGGGTAAGTTTTCATTTAGACAAGATGTTAGGTAGATGTAACACAGTGGTCAAAGGACCGCTACTGGTCCGTGGGACATTTGGTACTGGGCCACACAGGAAAAAACTTCCGTCTAACTGATTATCAGAGTCCGAAAGATGTTTTATTTTGAAAAACGACCAGATTCTCTCCTGTTTCAAGTGACAGTTAACGCTCAATTAAGCCCACAAACTTGGTAAGAATGAGTAAACAAACGTCTTTGCAGAGCTTTTTTGCTGTGACAGCAACCAAAACAAAATCAAAGAATAAACTGGACATCAGAAACACAGTTCAGGTGTCACTGTCCCCTGTTAGAAACAAGCACAGGGCTCCACTGACTGCATTAAGATCCATTTTGTTATCATTGCATTTTCCATTTGTTTTAATATCATGCAGACAATTTCTGCTGATTTTTTTTCCCACGGTATTCAAATTTTTTGAATTCCTGCTTTCTTGGGTTTTCTGAGCTGGAAGCCCAAATTATTTAAAAATAAACAAATAAATACTTGAAATCATTTAAATCGTAGACCCTTAATCCATAATCTATGAATGTTTAATTTGAAGGGAATTATGGAAATTAATGAATTTTTTCATGATATTTTGATTATTTGGAAAGGGTCTGTAAATGTATTATTAGACATTTACTTTCATGCTGTTTGTATCATTGTCTATCCGCCACATCTGGTTGACCAGTCTGTGCAAATATGTCTAACATGGAACCTGTCCCTGGTGCAAAAAGGTTGGAGACCGCTGATTTGAAATACAGTGAACCCTCGCTATATGGCGGTTCATATTTCGCGGCTTCGCTGTTTCGCAGTTTTTTTTTGTGTGCAGTTTTTTATGCTTTTTTACAGTGTATGAACGCACATTGTGTTCCACTTCAGTAGAAAAAGAAACTACAGAGGAGCGGTGTAAGGATAAGCATAGGCAAAAGTTTATCACAATAGCCTGCTCTCGACCAGATGAGTGCCTCACTCAAATCGGTCCCCCCGGAAACACATCATAAACATTCCACTTGACACTCCATGAAATACGCGTGAGTCACAATGTCTCCAACCTCGTAGGTTGATCATCAGAATAATTATTTTACAGTATTTCTAAAAACTATCATAGTTATTTGTAAGAAAATGCTTATTTTTTATTTCTTAAACAAATGCTTGGGCCTGAAAACAGGTTTTGATCTTTAGTTTCTTCCTATCATACTGTACTGTATTATAATTGACTACCTGGCGGATTTTGCCTATCGCGGGTTCATTTGGAACGTAACTCCCGCGATAAACGAGGGTTCACTGTACTGGATTTTATCGAGAGCTGCAGTAATGTCACGAATGTTACCTGGAATCAGCATAATGTTAATATGTTACTTTGATATTAATTTAAGGCAAACCCGATAATATGAATTTACATATAATTCTACTAAGACTTTTAGTTATTTGGATGTATAACCTTCATCAAATTAACATAATTTAGCTTAGCAACATGTAATGCTCAGGCACTGTGGCATGCTGTTCATGATGTACATATGAAATGAAAGTTTGGGAATGTATTGAAAACTTGAGAATATATATATTGAAACTCAGGGAATAAGTATTAAAACTCGAGTAAAACCTGAGTATATGGAATGAATGTCTGAGAATATATAATAAATGCATGTGACGTCATTAGAGCAATGGCGCCATCTTGTGTTTACGCTGTAATACAGAATTTGCTGCAAGATAAGGCAGTCTGCAAGGAGCCTGATCTCAGCCATTCTGAGTATTTATTAAATAATATACATCTGCACGAATGCACCAAAATAACAGACCATTCCGCAATCTAGTGTGATGAATATACATATTATCAAATAAATCATTTCTACTCAAACTGCTTTTCAAAAGATTATGTAAACTGTATTCAAGTGTCATTAAAATGTAATTCTTTGTTTCTGAATTAAACTCAAGATGGCTGTGTAACTCAGTGCTCTTTGAATCTCTGAAATCAATCTCAGTCACCCGTGATAATTATTTTGCCTGGTGAGTGCAATTACAGGAAAAAAACTACCAAAGAAGGATGTTCCACGTCAATAAGAAGGTGACCTTTTTTAAGCAAAACAGGAAAGAAAAAGGATCTTATCAAAAAACATAAAATAATTGAATGCCTTCGACAAAGTAGGAAAACCATAGATATTTCACAAAAACAAAACATGATCAATGTATTGTTAAGAGATTTATGACGGATTCAGACCACACATGGATTGTTGCAGATTAAGGCACAAAAATGAAGGTTTCTGCCAGACAAATACATGGGATTTAGAGACCCCAACCAAACCCTTACTAGCAGCAAACAGGTAGAAATCAGTGGGCCCAGAACTACATAAAGTCATATTTTCAAATAGTCTAGTTCACTGATGAATGCTGTGGAACCCTGGATGGTCCAGATGTGTGGAGGGTAGTTGATGATTGTCGGACAGCCACCAAGTCCCAGCAAGTCCGGGAATGGCAGAGAAGTGGCAGAGTCATGTCCTGAGCTGAAATTATTTTTGAGGTGGTCTGGCACTCTAGGGTCCCTGAACTTGTGAAAATTAACTCTGAAAAGTTTGTGGAGTTTTTGACGGTGGGAGGCAGTTCACATTCCACATTCAAATTCAAGCAGAAACCCTCGAAAAACTCACATGTTCAATGGATGCAAGAATTGTGAAGGTTGAATAAAATCTGGGCTCCTGTGTTAAAATGTAACTTGACCTGTTAAGATGTTTTTGATTGATTAGCTTTTGATTTCGGTAAAGATGACCTCGTTACAACCCAAGTTGGAGTCAATACAGCACTTCTGTTCTTGGACAAATTAAGACACCTATTGCTTAACAGGGATATTAAATCTCAACACAAAGTGGACACCTTCATTAAGCACTATAAACTATAGCTAGGAGAGAATAGGAGAGGAAAGTGGGAAGAACCAAATCAGAAAACAAGCAAAACCAAAACCTCTTTCTACCTCAGTTTAACTTACCAACTAACTAATAAAGAAAGTAAGATAAACTAAACTATTCTGGCTGCTTACGCTACACTTACCTGTGAAAACAGAAATACAAAGAAGCAGCCACCCATAAACTAGTGTGAACTAACAAGATAATTAATCGATGTGTGATGTGAAGATGACAAATAAACAACTAAACCTAAAGCCCAGTTCCCCAAAGAAACAAAAGAACTAATGCCTCATTTCTAGCTAACATCCAGGATGTGCAATCAAACTGAGTTATCTCAGTTCATCTTAGTCAAGCAGAGACACAGCACTCTAGGCCATCCAAAAGATGCTTCAGCAACTGCATGAAGTGGCTCTTAAGGCTGGGCTTAAAAAAGCATACATTCATAAAAACACCTGATTTTAAGTGCAGATCACTTGAATGGTATCAACAGTTTGCGAAAATAAATCTGATGAAGTCTTTCGTCATCTGACTCATCACCACAAGGATTTTGGACAAGATTGGACAATTCATGTTTGGCTTATGATAGCTTCCTTTCTTTCATTCCAATAGAGGGCCTAAAAATGGCCAACAAAAGGGCAAAAGAAAAAAAAAACTGCCCCAAAACAGCATTCCAGACAAGATGGATGACTTTCTCTTGGGTTTAGAGTACTGGTCCAAGAGGCTTTTTGCATGTCTCTGCATGTCACATCTACACAGCAAGTTTCATTTGTTTTAGGTGAAAGTTCACCATTGGGTTCTAAATTCTCAGCCTTGACATATGTACAAAATTTTACTTTTTGACTTTTTAAGTATGTGAAAGCCTTTAAAAAATCATTTATTTCAGCACAATAATTATAATAGTAATAATTACAATGTAACCTTAATTTCCAATAGGTTCCTCACCGACCGTTGCAATCGATGCTTGGACCCCAATTATGGTCCGTGTACCCTCCGTTCATTCTATTGTTAATTTTGAAAGGCATATCAGAAAACAACAAATGGGGGATTTTTCTTTCTTTAATATATGTAACAGGTTAAACAAAAACAAACACGAGCCATTTTCAATTCAATTGCAGCCATAAATTGGATTTTGTGTTGTTTTTCAATTCTGGATATTTTAACCCCCAGTTAAACATGAGGATTCAATCTATGTTAATCTAAATTGGAAATGGGATTCTTTTAGGTATTTTAACAAGGCGAACCCGAGGCAGATTATCGGGCAGCAGTGTTTCAGCCTTTTTTCAGTGATTAGCAAGTTTAGCATTTTTAGCCAAACAGCAGCAGGTTTGGTTGGCAGCGAGTTTGAAGCCTGGACCAGGTGGCATCGCTGGAGCTCTATTAAAACTCGAATCCATAGTGCAAATTAATTGTTACTGCACCAAAGTTTATTGAGGTACACAGACACACTGCTTCCTTCATGTCCTGCAACACGGATCAGTCCGCACGATGATTTATTTTATTTCCGAGCCACATACAGGGTTTCCTAAAAGCTAACTTTTGGGTTTGAAAATGCAATGGTTTTCTTTCTAAAAGGTTAATTTAATTGTTTGTCCGATGCTTATTTTCGAAATGGAAATAGAAAAAATGCCCTGTTTTTTTTTTTTTTTTATTTGTGTTATTTATTTGTGCACTCGGTACTCTTAAATAATTGATGTTTCACTCAAGTTTAATATAACAAAACCATTATCAGAAATTACAAAGGGATACTAATACTTTTCTGAAATAGACTCAGCTTCAACATCAAACTGAAATCTTTGGTAAATACTTATAAACAGTCATGGTAACAACAGTACACATCGATTACAAAGTTACATGTTGATCCTAGGTGCACTTCTTCCTGACAAATTCCAGTAACAGCATTATGTAAGACATTTGTGAAATTTGGAAATACTTTCAATGGTGAAAGTAGTGATTTTGGCAGTCAGCCAATTCATTAATTCCAATTCATTAAATAAAAATACTGTCCTTTAACTGTTAAGACCACAGCATTGGTCTAACAGCATTATTAATGAAGTTACATGGTAAACAAACTGTACGTTACTTACCAGAAAAAATGTACAGCTGCTTTGAGTGCCTCTTAGTACAACTGAACCAAACCGAATGCTGAACAAGACAGTGTAGATAAACTTTCATTAAGTGAAGAAACACTCTGAGAAGGTCAAAGTTCTGAGACAAAAACGTGAAAAAAAGGACAACAAAAACGTCCACGGCTATTTAAATGAACAAAGTGCTGTGGGTAATCATTGTTTTACTTTTATCCTGATGGCAGCTTGCTGTGTTAGCATCCTGTCAATCAAAGTTAGCCACACCCCAAATAATACAGTTCTTTATCATCTACTTTTTTCTAAATTGGTCCATGATTTACATAGTTGACATCCTATTGTCTCAAAGAAGGTTTTAATACTGGTGACTGAGTCCATAGTGTCGCTGTGCAAAAATGTTTTGAGGTAATACATCAAGTGAGGAGTCTATAAACATAGTATAAACCAGAGAAACCATGACATTGATATTTACAGGGCTGGTATAGGTTTATTAAACTAAACCGGAGACAGATTAGCTAGCATGAAATAAAAGTGGTGTTAAAAGACTGAGTGTATTTTTGGGGCCTCCCAGTAGCTCAACTGGAAGAGCGCGTACCACAGAGGCTCAGCCCTCACCGCGGCTGAGCCGGGTTCAAATCCGACCTGAGGTCCTTTACCGCATGTCTTCCCCTCTGTCACCCCCTTTCACTCTCACACTATCTCTATAGATAAAGCTTGGACAGGCCAAAAAAAAAGACTGAGTGTATTTTTGTGACACAAAAATACAAACCAAATTGTTGTTTTGTTTCTTGTTAAGGTCTCAGGAAAATGTCTTGTCAAATCCCAGTGACTGTGGGTCTCGGACCAAACAGACGGTCATCAAAAACTCTCAGAACTTCTCCGTGGATATACGGATGCCAGGTGTCGTGCCAGCTGGGGTGAGTCTATTTAACCAACCTTCTGAATCCTTTGACGTTACATGTCACAAGAGCTTGAACAAATAATATGTGTGATTCAATTCTTGAGTGTATATGTAGTGAGTCTGATCTTATCTAATTTTCTATTATTTTTTTTTTTTAGTATTTTTAAGTAAAAATGCCAAACATTATCTGGTTCAAAAGTGCAAATGCTTAATTAATATAACAATCAGTGATTGAAGTGATTTTAGAATTGCTTTTTCCTCAGTGTTTTGTTTTAATTTTGCTCACCAAAGACCTATAAAAAATTTTTATAGCAGGAACTTTTCATGGGGCACAGGAAACTTTAAATGAAGTCAAGCCTCATCAACGTTTTCATTTGAACAAAATAGGCCAAGGCATAGTATAAACCACATTTCTCTGATAATGTTTGGGACTACAGCATTTGCTTTATTACACTCACCTGTTAACATGATATGAATACATTTTGTAGGCAATGCTATTTTTTTTTTTATGTAAATAACATTTGCCTTTAAACAATGCCCCCCAATGATCGCATAATAAAGCTATGCTGCTAAACATTTCAGCAACTGATGACTGTTTTCTATTAATTAGTGATGAATATCTTCATTGTGTTCTCTAACGTTTCAGTCGGACACTTACCTGTGCACAGCATTTCCTGTGCCCAGTAGTCGAGATGCATATATAGGTGAGTATGTTCTTTTAATGACTATAAGTTCACAGTAACAGTTCACAGTTTTAGAAAGCACAGTCAAACATACACTGTTGTAGATTCCAGGTTTGGTTAGATCTGTCAGTAACACAATACCATAAAAAACAAGCTAACCAAACAAGGTTGCTGTTATGCTGTAAGTCAAACTCCATGTAATAACTGTTGTTTTTGTCAAAAAGGCCTGTCAATTTGAAGAAAGCATAGGCATCCACTAAAGTTCCCTATCAGAAAGCACTACCTGATAGGAGGCTAAAGAGATGACAACAGTGTTCCCTCTAAGCTGAATGCTTACACAACCGTGCAGTGCTCACTCATTGTCAGCGCACACGAAAATCTACACAGCGCATAAAATAATTTTCAACATAAACTGTAAATTAATTAGACCAATATTTTTTTTTCTGGAACTTTTTGCAGTGTAACACTGTGAGTGACAGATGTCCAGCCAATGATTCGATATGGTGCACTTACGCTACGCAGCCAATCGCATTGAGATTGCTTGTATATGTGCCTTGCCAATACACGCCACCGTACCAGGGCAAAATTAACAAGCAGTGACACATCTAATCGTCAAGCCAAAGTAAAAAAAAATGCACTTCTTAGAAGATGGAGTGGCTGTCAGAGTATGTGCAAGCTGAAGAACCATAGCAGGACTCTTCCTATAGCCTAAGCAGGACTCTCACATATAAGATACTACACGTCTCATGAACAACGAGATATCTATCTTTTTCATTTTAAGAGGGCCAAATCACTTATATTAAAGGTAAACAAATGGAAATTGCTGCTGTAACTTGATTCTTTTAATAAACCATGTACCTTGCTATGATCCCAGGTGTTGAACAGGTGTGATACTGGTGTGTGGCCACAGCATGCACATCTGATGTTGTTCACAGTCATCCTCAATCTAATCAGGGAGCCTGTGTGTATGCCCAGACACATGAAAAATTAGAGGGAACATTGGGTGGCACTGTTCTAAATATGCCAGACACCTGCAACTGATTTAAACTGACTTGACTTTAATTGTTTTTTTAAGGATGCTAAATGTGCTAAGCTAGAGCCCCTGTCCACGGTCGTATATATTGCACTCATCAGTGCAACTAGGCTCCTTTGACAAAATCAGTAATTTTATCCCACAGAACAGATTTTTGCTTCCTTGAACTGCTCAGTTAGATTGTGATGTTGTGTGACATTTGGTCTCCAATCAGAACTGAAGTTGGTCTCATGTCTCATTGCTTGCATCATGTTACATGTGAAAAAGGGCTTTGGATTTTTGCATTTTGACTACATACATACTTCTACCAAAATGTGAATGTATTGTGATTTCAATACATAAGAAACACAACTATGAAGCTATGAAATTACTTGTTTAAATATGTTACTGTGACATTTAACTCTGATGATGACACTTTGGTTTCAAAACATAATTTTGTTGCACCCTGAAGGCCTACAGGCCTGTGTTCGATACCCTGTGAAATTTGCTGTCCTCATCTAAGGGATGGATATGGCAGCTTGTGCCGGCCTGAATTAGCTCAGACCACAAATGAAGTTGCAACTGAAATGGTCAGAGATAGTTGAGTCCTCATACCAAAAGCTTATTGAATCATTCATCCATTCCATTAAAAATGCAATATTTTAACCGCAATGCTTTTCTTCAACAGTGGACTTTTTACCTCATGCCAGTATGGATACAGTTCATCACATGCTTCTGTTTGGCTGTCAGACTCCTGTGTCCACCAGAAGCTACTGGTAATATTCAATTTCGTTTTTGGGGCTGTGTTATGGAGATTGTTTTATCACCATACAAGATCATAGCACTATAACTAGTCCATTATGTTGCAGCTATATATATTAAACCACTCAGAATATATTGTTTATGCATGTGGGTCAGTTGGTTCACTTAAACTGCAATGAAAAAGCCAAAAAAAACAGACTCACATCAAATAGCGTATGCAAACTTGAAGCCTTGTTACTGTGACATTGGCCAGTCTTCCTTTGGGCTGCAATGCCTGAAAAAGCACCAGTGCACCTGCAGCATTGTGTGTTACTGGTTCGGAACTTATAATATTTAATCATCACTAATGTAACCACTCGTGATGTTTTTCTTTCTAAGAATTAATTGTCACTTTCTCAAAATAGTTGCCAGTTACAACTGCTGTTAATGTTGAGCGCTGCTACAACATTTACATGCTGTTCAGATAGGCATTTGTTTGCTGTTTACAATATTATCACCATAAAGTGATGTTATTGGTCATAGCTTGTTATTGTTCCCCCTAGAGGCCAAAAAGATAATTTCACACGGACAATAGTATCTGTTTTAGCTACTTTAAAATCTTAGTTTGGCTTTGAAACATTAATCTAAAGCACGTGGAGTTGTCCTGGTCGTTTCTACAAATATTATGACCTTGACAAATGAGAATCTTAACAGACAAGTGACATTTGTTCCATGATTCTGTGTGTCAGTCATTGGTATTAATGTACCTGTAAATGCTCTTTTCAGCCAAAGGACACGTGTCTGTGTTGCTCTGTGACTCCCTGTTTGATTCACAGTGTTCTCCCATCTTGTCATTTATTCACTGAGTTGTTATTACTCTTTCAAGGGATTGTGGCAGTGTACAAGGTACTTGTGAAGATGAAGCATCCATTATGTATGCCTGGGCTCGGAATGCACCACCTACTAAATTACCCAAAGGTTTGTCTTCCAAAGTGTTTACATTTACCAAAAATCATATCTAACTCTGGACCTTAGGTTGTAAATAGCCATGTAGAGAGTTTAATCACCATTTGTCCGAACAAGTCAGGTAACCACACTGCACCTTCAGAGAAAAGAAGAAACAAATTTAGTAAGCGATTTATTATCGATTTTTATCTGTATTCCACAGATACAGACAGATTTTTGGGTCCAGCTCTTGTTTTGGAAATCTGTTACTTATGTTTCTCTTGACTCCCCAATACAATACATTCATGAAAATTCATGAAGCCATGGACGTTATTTTTTGGGGGGGACACAAGGGACATGTTTTTACCATCCAAAGAGAAGCACCAGGCACTAGGACCAAGCGGAAAACGGCCGCTCAAGCAGTCTCCCTTAGTTTAGACCGACCTCGATTGGCTTTGCCATTTCTTGTGTGATTGGCCGTCCCCGCTGTCACTCCATCAGGTTGTGAACATTGCCAAGACCATGACTTGCACACACTGGTCTGCCAGTAGCCCAGGAGACAGGAGTTTGTGTCTATCCGCGTCTGCAAATTGTTGTTAACATGTGGGGCGTTATACCAGGGTCAAGTCAGCAAGACGGATTGTAATAACAGAGGCTTTATTTACATAAGCATTCAAGTCAGTATCCTTGTGATATGTGTGTGTGTCTTTGGTAATTGGGCTCAGCCAGGATGTCTAAAAGGAAAGCGGACATGAGAGACTTCTTGAGAAGTCAAAGTGTAAATTACTCAAATTACACCCATTCTGCAATACCTTCACTGGCTCCCAATAAGCACCAAATATTTAGGGAAAAATACAATAAAACATCAGATTACAAATGTGATTTTATACATTCATACTCAGGTGATGGATAGTAGAGATGCAGAAGGAGATACAGGAGGAGATGTAGGAGAAGAGGCTGGAGGTGTTTGAGGAGGGGGAGATGGAGGAGGAGAGGCTGAAGGCTCACAGGTGAGGTTGAAAGAATAAACATTTGTCATGAGATGAAGCACTGTGAGCAAGGTAAAGCGACAGAAACAGCCAGGGGTCAGTGAATGCTCAAGCAGCAAAGTAAAGTTTACCATGTATTCCAAAAATAATTGTAAAATTGGTTGTACAGAGTTGGAGTGACGTTCACTAACAAGATGAAACACAGAATCGGGTGATAATGTTTTGCTACATGCTTTACAAAAGGTCAAACCAAAAATGGGAACAGTAAATTTAAAAGTAACAATAGACAAGGAAAAGAAGTACTAGAAAACACAGTGAACTGAAAGAGTATGACTTTTATTAAAGGTACTCGTGTCTCATGTCCCCCCCCCCCCACCTCTGAAATCAAAATTTCGTCCATGCATGAAGCGAATACAAAATTAGAATAATCAAGTATGAGTTTTATGTACCATTATACATCCTTTTTGTCATTTGACCCTTTTTTTAAATTACACCTCTGTAGGGTATGATGTCTTTTTCTAACCTCTTTCATCTCTCTGTTGTCTCATCAGATGTCGGTTTTAAAGTTGGAAGAAATTCAGGAATGTCCCATTTTGTGCTGCAGGTCCATTATGGAGATTCCATTGCTTTTAGAGGTGAGTCCTGATGTAAGATACAGTATGTATGTAATCACTTATGTCTGAGTGAGGGTATCACATTTCAGATAAGCAGGTTTGAACCTAAAACTCAAAATGTATAGTTGAGGATGCACTAGTGAGGAAAGTTAAATTATTTAGTGCAGGAAATATCTAACAGAGTACACAAGCAGTTGATACAGCAGGGAGTTTCAGGCAGTAAATCCACTGGACAATGAGAAAACACTTAAACAAGAGGAACAAAGACTGAATGTTCTACACTGGGTGGGATAAAGAAATGACAAGGAAAGTAAGAGGACTTAATACAAAAAGAGAACATGGTGATTCGACGCAAGAAAAACAACCCCACTGTAAAACCAAGACAGAAACAGGGTTCTACTACGTAACAACCTCAGAGGCAGAATCCCACTGGGAAAAGAAAACAGAGACCCCCTTGGAGTAAAAGTTCTGAGGCTGGATGTCCAGGAATGGGAACAGTAGCTTACTGCACTGGATTGATAGTAATATATATAAATTTATATGTATATAAATTGATGCATTTTCTTGTGTCACCATCATATCATATTCTCTATTTGGTCAAAATATTTGTTCCACTCTGCTTTATGAACAGGTACCTGTGTGTATAACTCTCTGTCTATCTAATTGACAGGGATATGTACATTTAATTTTACTGAAACAGAAATATCTATAATTATTCACGCTAGTCACGCTAATGATAAAGGAACTCCGTGTCGAGAGCAATTATACCTCTGAAACAATTGTATGACAAACGGCTGCTGAGTCATGACCCAAGTCAAGGGTCCGTAGCCAAGCCACACCAATGATAAAGGACCTTCTTGCCAAGAGTAATAATACCTCTCAAAAGAGTGCATGACAAACGGGGGCGAAGGTGGAAGTCATTCAGGAGAAATCTGTTGGGGGAGTTTGTTTAAGTATGCAATGTGGTGATATTATGTAAGATGGCATGGTTAAAACATATGAGGGATTTATGAAATATTGTTACGGAAAAGCGTTCAGGGCTGGAACTTCATCACGTATGACAAATTTTGGACAGATTGGACAATGTATGCTCAAGTAAGAGCCACTTCCTGTACCTAGCCAGTACTCAGAATTCAATGCAATGCCACTCCCACATACTTTAAAAAATAAAAAATCTGGAAATAACTTTAATCACTTCTTCAGTTCTTTTGATGGTACTGACATTAAACAATGTGAGAATGTATTGGTTTGTAACAACTGCATACCATGTAACACATTTGATATTCTTTTATGCACACCTTTCCTTGTGCTACGCTGAATTTTATGATATAAGCCATGCCCATTTCCCCCTAAATTTTTTTTTTGCTAAAACATTTTCAGGGCATTTTTACTTTTTCAAATTACATCAAGGCACAGAAGTAGATCTTCATGAAATTCAGTTTATAGAATCTGTTGTGACTCATGTTAAAACAGTTAAAAGATCATTGTTCTAGTCCAAAAAATTGTCCAAAAAGAGTTATGGAGGACAAACTTTCTGTAGGACCAACTTAGAGCTAGTGCACCGAAAACAGGAAGTAGTTCACAGACTGAAAACAGTCACTCAGTCAACATCAAACATGAGCCAGTTGCTTCCCATTAGCCTCAAAGGAAGTCACGCAAATTTCACACATGCCCACATGTGAGCTCTATCTATCTATCACATTACAAATTCTCGCATGCTTGCATTTCCTAAGTTCAGCTGAATTTTAGAATCTGTTGTGCCACAATTTTTGACTTAACTACACAGGTATGACTTCCTGCTTGACATGTGTTCCCTCCTCGGACTGCAGGGTTTGACATGTGTGGGAGGCTTGGACTCCGTTGATAGGTTTAGTTGTGATTTGTGTTTGTTAATAATAATAATAATAATAATAATAATAATAATATACATGATAATATACTCGTATTGTTTACCTCAGACAAAGTTTTGGTACTGTATGTGAGATAAAACAATATCATGGAATACAAATGCAAATTTGCTGCATGTCTTCTGATTTAGAATACATTTAAAATGAAGAGGTTTGAGATTGCATGTTTCCCCTGTGTTATCCTTGGTTGGGTTAGGGTTTTCTCCACTAGCTAGCCATACAGTTATTTTCTTGCCCCGCCCCTCTCATTTTATGAAATTCCCATTAGCCTCAACTAAACATACTATTTTATTATTTAATGTTTCTGTTCTGCAGATCATCATAAAGATTGCTCAGGAGTTACCTTAAGAATGACATTCAAACCGTAAGTATTTACTTAAAGCATCCTGTCATAATTCCTCACAATCAAATTAGCTTTTTTAATCCATTGTAGACATTGAAAGTCAGACATGGCCTGGAATGCCAAAACTGATACTTTTGTGCTGTTTGACTCATATCCTGTGATAGACATGTGGCTGACATAGGAATCCTTTACCATTCACAATTACACAAAAAGGCTATTAAATTCTGACATTATTATATTAGAAGTATCTATGTATTGTTTTTCATCAGTTTGATTTAAAGAAGTTATTAAGATGACAAGGTTATGGCTGAATAAATCATTTAATGTCAGAATATAGACTGCTAAATTTACATTGACAGATGACTATAACTTAGAAGACAGAAACTGAACTTTTGATTGAAAACTGTCCAAAAACAGTGCAATCACCGGCCACATCATTAGGTGAATTGTGTACATTTAAAATGGTGTTGTGTGGTCTTCTGCTGCTGTAGCCCATCAGCTCTAAGTTTGCTGTCTATTCAGAGATGGTTGTACTGAGTGTTTTTTTGGACAGTGGCCCTGAAAGCTCATACTACTGCAACTAAAGAAAACCCGTGCAAATACACAAAACACTAGCAAGTCAAGAAAACATCTTCATCAATTTGATGACACGTGCAGCATTTAGAAAACGCGCTGCAAAGACCACAACACAACAGATGCGAATAGTAGACCACATCTCAACATGTTAAGAAAAAGGAATGCAAAGACAGCATCAAAACACATTAAGAAAAAGTGCTGCAAATAGACCACAACACAATGGAAGTTTTACCAGAGTGCACTTAAGAGTGATGCACACACTGCACAGGTCTATTTTTACACTATTTTTACAGTCTTTGGTCTGGACATGCTTCTTTTTTTTATGAAATATTTTTTGGGGCATTTTTCAGCTTTATTAGACAGTGATAGAGAGAATGGAAAGGGGTGACAGAGGGGAAGACATGCGGCAAAGGTACCTCAGGTTGGATTCAAACCCAGGCCCATCACATCAAGGACTAAGCCTTAGTTGTATGCACTCTGTTGACAGTTGACAGTTGAGCCACTGGGGATGCCTCCTGGACATGCCTCTTGGCACAGATGGATTTTGACCTATGATTTCGACTCACAGTAGTGACGTTCTCTTTCCGTCTGTGATGTTCTGTCAGTGATGTTGATGCTCTCAGGGCCACAGTATATCTGAGATCTGTTGCCATTTTTCATGATGAAACAGCCTGACCA
Organism: Hypoplectrus providencianus; assembly: GCA_028566105.1. Lineage (NCBI taxonomy): Eukaryota > Metazoa > Chordata > Actinopteri > Perciformes > Serranidae > Hypoplectrus > Hypoplectrus providencianus. The sequence continues at coordinate 15,229 of JAOWBC010002931.1, forward strand.
TTCTCCTCTGACCTCACTGATTGATGTGATTGACTGTTAAAGTATTTGCGTGAACAAGCAGTTGAACAGGGTAACTTACTATCGTGGCGTGTATATTTAATGTTGAAACTGATAAACTGTACTCAATGTTGTATATGCCCTGAATTCTATGCTTATTTCTTCTTCTTCATGTTTTATGGGGTCCACAGTGTTTGGGTTTTACCTATAGACTTAACAAAAGAATAGGAAATAAATGTCAGGGTAAAATAAATAATGTGACAAAGTTTTACTGCCTCCAATACAACAACTGATTTTTTTGTGCCCTCCACAAAGGCAGCCGTTCATTGCTGGCATATACCTGCTCATGTCTGTGGACACAGTGATCCTTCCAGGAAAACAAGGTATGCATGCTTATTTTTTTTGGTTTGAGATGGTTCAGCTTATGATATACTGGAGTAAATATGTGTTATACTTAATGTTAATGCCTCAGATTTTTCTTTTCTTTCTTTGGTGAGGTGCAACATGCAGTTTGTGCAGAAAAACAACAGACCTTGAACAATACTCCTGCCTTAATATAGATGTCTCTTTTATTAATGGCAGACAATACACATATTTGTAATTTGTATTGCCAAAAATTAAGTTAGACCATTATAAATTAAATTAAACATTTTGTCACTTGTAGGTTAGATAAGTCGTTGGTACAAATTTTAGATGTTGTAATCCTTAAATGCAAGTAAATATGTTCAGATGCTTCCAAGGTGTAAGTCTCAAGTTTCCACCCTGCGTTGACACCATTGCTAAAACAATAATTAAAACAACTATACAGCTAACATAAAACAGAATTTTTTGCAAATATGCAGCCGAAACATACATAATTAAGAAAAGATATATCTTTTACCCACTTTGTTAAATGAAAATCACGGTGTCCTCCATGGTTTGTAATGTAAATCTCTCAGTGACTGTCTGCACTGCGCTATGTAAACTACCATTATAAGTTACAGCAAGCTACTGATATGTGCTCCTCTGATGCTGTAACGTTAACAAGCTGTTTGACTTTAATTCTGTCTGCTAAGTGAATTGTCACAGCACATCCTCTGACATTATGCCAACAGGCTGATAGAACAGGGAAGCAATTTTTTAAAGTTTGCTGAAAGGAGACTAGATTTACTGAGGTAAATACATGAATCCCTTGAACAACAATGCTGCCGCTCTCGTTGAAACATAAATATGGTGGCCAGTGACTTAAGCACTTAATGTCAATTCAATTCAATTCAATTTATTTGTATAGCGCCAGTTCACAACAAAAGTAATCTCAAGGCACTTTACATTAAGAGTAGGTCTAAACCCTTTGAGAAAGGTATTTTAACAAAGAGAGACCCAACAGAT
>JAOWBC010003399.1:0-13629 GCA_028566105.1 Hypoplectrus providencianus
ATGTAGGTATTTGGTAATTAACTAAAATGTTAAAGTAATTAGTGCAGACCAAACCATAGACTGTAAACCCAAAAACTGTACGAATAATAGACATAGACTCTGTTACATCAGTCACTGGATTCTAATATGGTAGCCAGGAAGTGTCAAGTGAAAAGAACACAAATGTCAATAGGCACAGCACAAACGCAAAAGTGCCACAGCACGAATGCAAAAGACAATGGAAGTAAACAGAGGAGAGGCACACCCCTCACTCCCCGCTACTCTGCTGTCTGTCTTAGGCTTTTAAGAAGCAGCCATTCACAAAAGATATCTGTATGGAGTCAGGCTAACCATTAGCCGCTAACGTTAACCAGTCGTCCACATGTGAGCTGTTCCATTAGCTTTCAGCAAAAGTAGATAATGTCACTGTGTCCCAAATCGGCGGGCTAATGGCTAACATTCTATCAAAATATCATTAGCTAGTAATTTTAATGAGCATATTATGGTTTCAATTAATTTAGTAGTGTAAAGCTATGGTCCAACTTCTTATCCATCGGACAGGCTAATGTTAGCGGCTAACGGCTATTTTAATGTGATATTTTGATAGAATGTTAGCCATTAGGCAGCCAATTTGGGCCGATTTGCTGAAAGCTAATGGTACAGCTCACATGTGTACATGTGGGTTTTGGCTCTTGGCTGGGAGAACCTAAATGCAGGACACCAGTCCTGAATTTTCACAAGAAACACAAGCTATATGGAAATGTTGAGGCTGATACCACACTATACCAGGTATGACCGCAATAGTACTCAGAGGGCTGCTTTCTCAGACCGATAGCTTAATTCAAGAATATTTATAGTTATATACATTATTGTACATTAAATATATAAAATATGTATTACATTGTCACCAAATTTCAGAAATGTTAACTAAGACAAGAAAGAATTGATTTTAATAAAATACCTTGGAAGCTATAATTGCTGTAAATTGCTGACAATTTAAATGAAAATAATTAGATATCATATGCAATTTCTAAATCACACCAAGCATTGTTGCATTTTTAATTGTGTAAAAAAAAAAAAAAAAAGATTTGTATGAGTGCATATTGTATTGTTGAATTGTTGACATTTACACCAATTCAAGAAAGTTATTCTCGTGGTGTAGTAATACATACTTGATGTAATCTGGCATCTTGCAGTGTCTGGTCAGATGTTTGATTGCACATGCATGTGACCTGCTGAATTTGCCAAAAAATATCTACAGAAAAAATAATAAAAACAAGTTTTATGACTCCTTGATGCAGTTTCCATGTATCTTTTTCTTGTCCTCAGCATGGGTATGAGCCATGATGATGACCATGCCAACTGCACTGGGCACTCCCACATCATGTCTGGTGAATGGGTGAAAGGAAGAAACCCCAGCGACCTGTCCTGGTCGTCCTGCAGCCGTGATGACCTTGCAAACTTCCTCAGGTAAGATACAGCTTATTGCACCACAGGTCTTTTTTTACTCCCATGCTTTGAGATAAACTGTATGAGTGGGTTTCCTGCCCCTCTCTGTTTTGGGTAGTGGTTTGTGTAAGTATATCAAGACAGTGTGTTGCAAGTGTTTTTTAATTCCTTTAGAGATTTGCAGATTATTCTACATGCATTCAATTATTTGTCATAATTGTCCATACTTCAAAAGACCTTCAAGAAACCTCAAAAGATTCAATATTAAATCAACAAAAAGGGACTTTTGTGGTTATTTTTTAATAATCATAAAAGATAAATTATTAAAAATAACTGAACTGAAACTTTATTAAATTATTAAAACTCAAGCCATTTTTATGAAATGTTATATCATAATTCAGTTTTTAAAATACTTTTCATGCCATCACATTTATGATGTCAAATGTTAAATTAAACAAAAAGTGACATTTTGTTCTCAATAATCACTGCATCCTCACCTTTTAGCCAAACAGTCTTCAATTTACCAGCCATGAACATATCATTTTAAAGGGGCTGCAAAAAAAAAAAAAAAAAAAAATAGAGAGAAACAAAAAATAACCCAAAAATAAAAAAGTCTTAATGTCTTATTCTAGTCTAGTCTTAATTTCCCTTAATGAAATTATATTAAAAAAGATATTGACAAACCCCCCCTTCTTTGGGAAAGGTCCCGAAGACCTATATGCTTGCATTATGCAAATGTATGTTTATTATAATTGAAACAATCCAAAAGAATGACAAATACTGTCCAGAATAATATCAAAGGCATTGCATGCTCAAAAATATACTAAAAGTATACCATGACAAATTCAGGTCCAACTAGAAACAGTGAGATGCCAGGAGAGACGTGGAAGTAAGAACTTGTATTTTGTTAATAAAGAAAGTGTACCTTGGTTTTGTAGAAGCTATATTAAACATCTTGAGTAACATCGAAATTGTGGACATTTCATCTGTGCGCGTAAAAACACTCTGAACGGGATCTCATCATAGTAGTGGGGTCTCTACAATGACATTTTTACAGTGTCCCTGAAGCAATAGCAAATCAGGAAATAGCTGCAAATCACAGAATTTGTTATTTGTTGTTGTATTTTCCTTTTTGCTGTTGTGTTTTACAATTACGGGCCACTGTGAATTATCCATTAACCTGTGGTCACATTGATATTGAGATATTAAGTAAGTTACTGCAGATTATACAAATCAGAACCTTATTAAATTAATGTAAATATCTAACATCACACTGCAGTGCATCAGTAAAGTTAGGCCCTCAGGCAGAGACCTACATTGCCTAATGGTCCTCCCTATATGTCCTATTTTGGAATAGAGTAAACTATATATTTTTTCTGCTGGATAATAATCCTTACCATGCCCTTAAAACAACACAACCATCCAATAGATATAACAAATACATGTGTGTTTTAGCTTTGTTTCATACTGCGTGCATGGTAATGCCACTAGTAATTCGGGCAGCCAATGGTCTAAAAGTTAGGGAGTGGGTTTGCAAATGTCAAGTCGCCAGTTCGAATCCCATGACTGGCAGTTTATGGACTGAAGTGCCCCTTGAGCAAGGCACCTAGCTACCAGTACTGCTCCTAAGCATGGTGTATTAAAGGATGGGTTAAATGGAGAGGCTGAAAAGGGAATCTTAATTATCTTCAATAAAAACAAAAAAGCAATTAGCATAACACATTTTTAATCTCCCCCTGCTTTGAATCCCAACTCTCATTTGTTTTTATTGTCAATTCTGTATTCCAAAAATATCTTACAAGTACTTTTCTTGTATATCTTTAAGATCCAAAGCCAGTGCCTGCCTTCTGCACACAGATCCAAGGAGCCGTTACCAGGTACGGCTTCCTCCCAAGTTGCCAGGAATGCACTACAGCGTGGATGAACAGTGCCAGATCCTCTTTGGAAACAATGCCACTTTCTGCAGTGATATGGAGGTACAACAATTTTTCCCTTGAAGTAACACTTTATCTGTGTGACAATCATACATTTCTTTGTAACAGGGTGTCAAATTATTTTTGATAATAACTAATTTTGAAAAATAATATTGAAATGCTTTTTAGTTTGACTATGTGTGAAGAGTCTTTTATGCATCAAAAGGTATGGAATTAAATTGATTTGCAAAATCAAAGATAAATGACTCCTTTTCATGAGGCTTAAATTGGGATCATTGTTCTCATCTTCAGTGTTTTTTAAGATGAGAACAATGACCTAAAAAAATATTGTGCATAGTTACTGTTTTTCAACTGTGACCTGCTTTGGTGTGCTATGAGCATTATGTACAAACATGTTTATCACTATCACATTTTTACAACATAAAATGGGTTAAGAAATGTAACAAAAATTCAATCTGTTGGGCCTGTGGTACTAATGTCTGATATGAATTAGGCTGTTGCAGAATATTTAGATTAAATAACTATTCTCACAATTGTGGCAACTCTCTCCCAAAATGCAGACATGGTTATTTGGTCTGATGCTATTGGGCATAACACTGATTTCCATAACAAAAAAATGTTTTGTTAATGAGGGTGTGACTCTCTTGTTGCACTGATGGAGTATGACAATAAACGTAATTTATGTCAAATTTATGATACAAATACCTGCATTTCTGTGAGGATTTTTTGTGTGTGTGTGTATTTGTGTGTGTCAGCACCTGATGTGCGCTGGCCTGTGGTGTTTAGTAGGGGGAGATACATCCTGTAAGACCAAACTGGATCTTCCTCTTGATGGAACAGAGTGTGGAGCAGACAAGGTAGGACTGGATATCACACATACAAGTGCTTTCCGTGCACAAATATGATGATCACCTCATACTGGCAACAGTTCTAATGGTGTGCGTGTCTGTGTGTGTCTGTTTGTGTGTGTTTCAGTGGTGCAGGGCAGGCAACTGTGTCAGTAAGACTCCTATTGCTCAGCATGTGGATGGTGACTGGAGTCCATGGAGCCAGTGGAGCATTTGTAGCAGGAGTTGTGGTACTGGAGTACAGTTCAGACAGAGGAAATGTGACCACCCTCCGTACGTCACCTGTCTGTCTGTCTATGTTAGTGTGTGTCTGTGTGTGTGTTCAAATTTGCCACATTGCAATCACAACAACAACTACAACACAATAATAGCATCCTGAAGAGGGAGCGAAAACACTGCCGTCACCAACAAGTAATATATATGTTAAGTCTACTTACCCAGCTGAAAAGCCAACGTCTGTTTCCTGGATGCTATGGTGATCCAAAGGAGTGCAGACAATGCACAACGGGGAAATGGCCACAAATTATGTCCCGGAGGACACCCTGCTGCAGCCCTTAGAGGGCGAGCACTTTGAAGCTCCGAAGTGCTCGCCCTCCAGGAAATGCTCTAACATCGAGGAAATGGCACGATGGAACTATGCTGTTTTGCAATTGATGTTTACTGAGGTAATGAATCAAGTTAGTTAGTTATTTAAACTGTTTTGTAACCAGTGGAGCCCCTCTAGCTGTTCATTTGAAATCATGCCAGTTTAGGGCTTTGACTTTCATTTTATAGCCCAAATTTATATGTCTGCCCTTACAAGGCTTCTCTTCTTTCATAAAGACATGGAATGGTTTGACACGGTTTAAATGCTTTCAATAAAGTTTTAATATATTTGGTTTTGCAGTGCAGTGTATATCCAAAACACTGCCACTAACCATGACCCTGTTGCACTATTGGTATCATACTTTCTCATAGTGTTTTTAATATCGTGCCTGTGTGTGTTTGTGTGTGCGCAGGCCCGGTCCTGGTGGGCGAAACTGTCAGAACAGCTATGTGGAGCACAAGGCCTGTGAACATCCTCCTTGTCCAAAGGGGGCACCCAGCTTTAGAGACTTGCAATGTCTCTCCTATGACCCACATGCAAGCAAGAAGAAGGGCAGCATGCTGACTGCTATTATTAATGATGGTGAGAAAAACAGCATTCCTAGCCAGGAGCTTTTTGCCTGGCCAAACAGAGCAGTCGGAGAAGAAGGGCCCAAGGGATGACCAAGAACCCAGTGGTCACCCTAGTTGACCTCCAGAGATCCTGTGTGGAGATGGGCCAAACTCCCAGAATGTCAGCCGTCACTTCAACACTCTAAGTAGTCAGATGGAGGTCTCTAATTGAAGGAAGCAAGAATGGCCACCTGGAATTTGCAAAAAAAAATACAGTGTGACTGTGATAAACAAGATTTTTGGTCTGATGATTCCAAAATTAAATAGTTTGACCTAAATTCTAAGTAACATGTGAGAAAACCAGGCACTAATCATCAACAATAGGATCCGAGTGGTGATGCGTGGTGGTGTAAGTGTGTTTAAGTGTTTAGGTTTTTGTTTCAATTTGTGTGTATGTTTCTGTGTGTTTGCCTCTGTCTGTGTGTTTGTGTCTGTGCACGAGCAGAGAATCCATGTGTGTTGTTCTGCAGCCCGGTCGGTCGGAATGTCCCAATCCTGAAGGCTGACAGAGTGATGGATGGGACACCCTGTGGACCATACGAGGCTGACATTTGCATTAATGGAATGTGTCAGGTAAACACAGATACTCACACATTCATATGTGAATACACCTTCAAATTCATGTCTTGGAATGGTAACCACTAACAATAATCAGACCTTTGCCTTGCAGCTGCCTGCTTGTCTTTCCAAGAGTGACAAAGTAACTCCCAGCTTCTTCTCCTACCAGGCTTTTAGTGGTTCTAGAGCTAACTCTCTCTACTTTCTTTGATAAGGCCACCGTCATACTATGTTAGCTAGTACTGAGCTGAGAATTAATGAAATAATTATTGCAGTGTTGCAGACCATGGCCATGTAACGATTAAAACAAGGAAAGCCCTGTTGTCATTGATAACAGGTTTAGTTTCTTCAGATTTTGGTTGACACAAGTCAGTATGTACTACAAAGGCAAGTAAACACAATTTCATATAACTGGTTCTTCACTGTTTTTGTGCTCAGAAAATTGGTTGTGATGGTATTATCGGCTCTGCTGCTGAAGAAGATCATTGTGGCTTATGTAATGGAGATGGGCGTTCCTGTAAGGTAGTCAGGGGCGACTTCAACCACACCAAAGGAATGGGTGAGTGTTGGTGCCTAAACACTACAGCTTTGAACTGAATTGAAGGATATGTTATGTATGTGTTCTGGTTTAAACGTAGCTCTCATCCTGACACTATTACTATTTGGTAATTTGTAGAATTCTTTGAGCATGAACCATAATGGTTATTATAAAATGCATGCATGTATAGTCTGAAATACATAACGTTTGCCTTTAGTATATATTTATGACCTAAAATACTAAACATGTGGCATGTTTTACTTCTAGTAATCATTTACTCCAGCGAATTCCAAAGTATTGTTATACTGTCATCACAGGTGAGACATCTATGACAGATGGTCTATATATACAACCCACAGTCACATTTTAACCCAGTATCATAACAGGGAATTTCAATGAACAGATTCTGTAACAATACCATCAGGATTTAGTATTGCTGTTGTCTATGGTAAAGACAAGGACTTAGATTGATGAAAGGACCTAGAAACTTAAAAGGTGCTAGACAAATTAAAATATAAGTCATGACAAGTCTCTTCACTTACATTTTCCAGCTTGCAGATGATATATGCCACTTCTTCTGGGCATTTGCTGTTGACCAGCTATCTTCCCCCAAAAAAGAAATACCATGTACATTTTCTACACATGCAAAGTCAAGCAACCCTTCTGTCTGAAGATATGGCCCAGGAGAAAAACATATTTTTTAAACTAAATTAGGATTTTTCCTTACATAAGTTTGTTGCCACTGTTGCTGTTGTTGCTGTTGTAAACTATCTATTTGCTGACTTTTAATTTAGCATTCCAGTTCTTGCTGCTCATCGAGCTATTTGCTCTCAGCTGCTGCCTAAAAGACGCAATGATCATGTCAAGTGTACACTATTTCTTATGAATGCACAAATATATTGTCCGACTCACCTAGTCCTAATTTCTTTCACCCTACTTGAGTAAAACACATTTTTGAAATGGACAAAGTGGCTTTAGTTAGAAAAAAAAGATTTAGTTACAATCCCTTTGTTAACACTTATTGTACTGCTTACTAAACAACAACCTAGAAGTTATTGAATTCAATATTATAATTATTTGTGTAGTAGTTAAGCACAAGGCGTGGCTCTCTTTATTTTATAAGAGCTAGATGTAGATCAGATCAAATTTATGACAGAAAGAAAAAAATTTAGCTTCAATAAGTGAGAAGTATTTGGTATCCATGTGGTATTATTCAATGTCAACAGATTTGATCAACCTCTGAAACAAAATAATTTTACAACATTTTAAACACATTGTTGCAGATTCTTTTTCTTAACGTTCACATGTGGAATAAAAGTTTGAATACAACTGCAATAGCTCGGCTTCTGTCGTGGGCAAGTCCACAGAGGTTGCCCACCTAAAACACTTTGGGGCTCCAAGCAGCAACACTGTTGCTATAGCATTTTTGTTTTTTTGAGCAAGCCCAACTCTGGGCCGCCTAAAGAAAACTCACACAGGGGCCCCAATGGGCAAAAATTAGCATGTGTGCCCAATCATCTGCATCGTAATGTGTTTTCATCTGATGTTCCATTCTTTGTTAGGCTACATCGAAGCTGTGGTTATTCCTGCAGGAGCCAGGAGGATCAAAGTTGTGGAGGACAAACCGTCACATAGTTTTCTGGGTAAGGTTGCATGTGTTTTAAGGTTCTTGATAATGATCGCTGCTAACATGCCCAGAAACACAATACCATGTGTCTTTGTAAACATTTGGTAGCTGCTATCATGTTGACACACAACTTTTTTATCATCTGATCTTGAGACAGCTTCTGGTGGGGTTAGAAGTAATTTGATCTTAATTTTTGGTGGTTGTTCATCTACACAACTGACTCACCAGACCTGAACTAAACCCTGACAACAAATATGGCAGTAAAAATAATCCTTCAATTGAATGTCACAAAATTAAAACAATGCAAGTCCTTGTTGTACTGTTTTAACACGTGATCCACTTGTAAAAATATGTACTATAAGGCACTGTAAAAGTTTTTTTTTTTCTTTTTACTAACTAAAAACTGGCTGGCTTAAGCCTCTAACTGAAACTGTGTGACCTTCTAAGTGAACGCTTTCCCATAAATTGAAAATGGAGAAAATGAAAAAAAAAATATAAATAACAAAATGAATCTGACGTTTTAATAAAAGTTTTTTTAGTCTTTAAAGTGCAAACCATATTTGAAAAAAATATTTTTCATATGATCAAAGTGCAAACACTCTGGCCAAATTTTTCTTCTTTATTTCTTCTTACTGTATTATATAAGTATCATATCATGATACAGAGCAAAGAACTGGCCACAACAACACTGCCCAGGAAAAGATATGTTCATGTTCTGTTTTAAATAACATGAGCAGGTCTGTTTTCTGGCAGTGTCTGAGACCTTTGGGCCCTAACTATGTCTGCTTCAGTTAAAAAGATATGGTTGGAACAGGAATACTTTGGCAAGAGGAAACAGCAAAGGATACTGAGAGCAGCTTTCTCTCCACCACTTCAGAGAGAAGCTACTTAGTGGGATAGACCTAAAGTAATGCTGCTGTCCTCACACCATGGACAAAGGGACTGCAATGACACAAAAGGAGAGAACAAGTTCAATCTACCAGTATCGAAACAAACTGTTACAACCAAAAAGGGAGGATGAGAACGCCAGATGGTGTGAGATCACTGCCACATGGATCACAAAACTTCACATTTATAAACTAGCAGTTTGGGAAGGCAGGTGTTCCCAGGAGAAACAAGTTAAGACTCCCAGTTACCTGACACGGCACACTGCTTGACAGCATGGGGCCTCACACACCAAATCTTTTTTTCCCTCTCCTGAAAATTTCCTACAGCACCAGTTTATACACCTTCTAGTGACTGTTCTTTCTACTACATTGTACCAACACTGTGCACAGTCAATCCAGTAAAGGGCTTCATGCACTTGGAAGTGATGTAACTAGCTATAGCATTGGCAAACTCGGTCACACTCACTCTATTTCTCTCTGAAGCACACATACTTTTAAATACTTTGCTGATTTGATCACACATTGCGTGATTTGTTTTTGTTTTATTTTAAATAAATGTTGCTGGACTACACGATGTCCTTTTAATGTTGTAAAGCGTAAACGATGCCAACCTCTTCTATGTACTGAACTCCAAAATCCCTTCAACCCTTTACTAAATATTTAACTAAAGATTTTAGTTGTAATTTCTAAGTTAATTGTTAATCATTGTTCCAAACTGATAATTTAATTAACTTATCAGACTGATAAAGTTAAATTGGCAATCTTGTCTCTGTTTTACAGAGTGGTGTCCCATCCAGAGGTGACGTTATCCCATGCAATAAAATACAATAGACATTTTTGCTGGGGACTGCTGCTGAGATACAACAACAATCAACTGCAGTGGCATTTCAAAAGAGGAGCCCAACAATATTGTTAAGTTTGTGACTATATCAAACCCAGAATATGTTTTCAGAGAGAGTGAGCCTGGATAGTTGAGCCATCTTTTTTAAACTCGTGCAGTCTGGGGCTCAGAGGAAGCACCCAGTTTGTCTCTGTTTGCCTGATGAGACAGTGACCTCTGATGCAGCTTAAATAAGGAGGCATGCAGCTTCCTTCTGACTGTGATGTTGAAGCTGGGGTAGAGTTTGTGCAGGATCTTCCATGGCTGAGTCTAGAAGAACATGATGCTTTGGGCTCAGATATTTCTCTGAAGCCCCTACCAGGAATGGATGGCTTACCTCCAGACTCTTTAAAAACACTTTTGGAATGTTTTGGGACGTGACCTGCTGGATATTTTCAAGGAATGTTAAATACAGGGACTCTTTCGGCCTCTTGTAAATTTGCTGTGATATCCCTGCTGCCTAAAGAGGGAGATTTGATTCAGCATAAGAGCTGGAAACCGGTAGCTCTTTTATGCACTGACTATAAGATTCTATCGAAGGTTCTGTCAAAAATTAAAAGAGGTCTGTAATAAAGGTAGAAAGGATTATCTCATATACTTATGCAGTTTGAGAGGGAAGTTCTTACAGCCTGGTGATTTACTAGGACTAAGATTTGAAATTCCAATACCAATTTCCTCATTTCACAGAATGTAGATTTCACAGGGTGGTTTTTCATTCTGATTTTGGCTTAGTGAGGGAAGTTCTAATAATGCACGAAATGTTTACGGGTGTGTCGGCTTTATATGGCTGTTCATATAACAATGTATAGTATTTTTTTTAAAACCCTGGTTTCCTTGATTTAGTGAATTATATTATATTTTCTATTCCACTTGCTGATTGCTGATTATGTATATATATATAAGTCAACAACTGGATCAGGGGTTACAAAATGATCCACAAAACAAACAGTTACTGATTTGCACATTACAACTCATGCAGTAGGACATTCCGCTTCATTTTACATACTGCATACTATATGTTTTGGGACCAGTGACGTCAGGAGAGTCAGGAGATGCAGAGCCTTATCCCTCATCAAGGAAAACACGAAATATACAAAAAACAAACTTTTATTTATAAAATTGTATGAACTAAAAACTAATTTTCCATTTAACTTAAACATTTCTGTTTCGGAAGGGCAAGAGATGCTTGGTGCAGAAGCAACAAGCTGAGCCTCACTTTGGATTATGCAATCACTCAAAATCTGCAACGCAATGAGAGTGTGTTACTGTACCTCTGTGTGTTGCCAGTCAAATGTTTCAAAACATTTTAATATATGCCCTGCTGACTGTCCATAAATATATGTATGTAACCTACGTGAGGTAGGCAGTTCTCTTGCCACATTGTAGGGGGCACTTGAGAGACCAGAGATTCCTTTTCTACTCTGCATCTGCAGAGTAAGTGACAGCTAGCTGGCAGTGGTGAGAGTGGTTACAGTGGTTCTTTGCCTCATGCCCTGCCTGCTTTCAGGATTATGTTTCCAAGTTTAAACAATTTTCTGAACTGGACTTTCAATTTGCAGCAGTAGGTAATAATCAAAGGACAACCAACACTGAAGCTGAAAGGTTTGCTTCAGACTACAGGACAGAAGATTACCCGTTTTTCTACATGGAGTGGCACACATGAAAACTGGCTCTATGAATGTCCAGTGAGGAACTGCCTTTTCTGCTTTCCCTGCCTTCTTTTTTAATCAGTAATGTCTGGACTCAGATGGGATACTAGGATGGGAATTCGCCAGGAAGCCTTAGCAAACATGGCTGGTCTACCACTCACATTAACAGCACTTAAAAGATTGCACTTAAAAACTTTTGGGATCTCCAGGAATGACTGGTCTTTGAATGAACAGTGAAGACTGAACATCAGTATCCACAATGCTCAGGTAAAGGGGAATCAATGGATTTTGAAATATCTCATCGATGCCACCTGCTTCCTTGACAAATAGCAGCTGACATTTCATGAAAATGATGAAAGTGCAGGCTCTTCTAATCCTGGTAACTATGCCAACCCGTCGTGCTTATGCTGAGAAAGGCCAAGCCAAGCTGAGCCAGGTAGTGCTGCATTCAGCAAAGTACATGCCTGAGTCTTGTGTATTTCTAAATAAAGGAAGGGACTAGTGAATTTTTTCTGCAAGTCCACAAAGTACGCCCTCTTGCTGAAGGATGTTGTCAAGCAGTCCAAGATGAAGCATTAACTCTAGGCTGCTGGAGACCATAATCATTTTGGGCTTCGCAGCTTCTCTCTCTTGAGCCCCATTGCATTAAACCACCTTTTTAAAACATCCTGCCAGAACTCAGTTATCCATGAATGGCACAGGAAGGGTATCATGAGCTTTAAAGATCTGTTCGCAGAAAACTGCTTGGCATCCTTTGAGCAGCTAAGTAAAAATTCAGTCTTCCTAAGTCTAACTTTTTCAGATATCCTCAAGTAAGGCATTTTATCCTTTCTCGTCTTCCTGGCTCTTCAGCAACAACTCATTTGACCTTTGTTCACAGACCCCTTGCTGTTAATCCACTTTAATATAAAAGGTAAATTCAGTTCTTTATAACATGGCACTGGATCTTGGGTGTGCCTTCACAAATAGGATTAGATCTGTATGAGAAGAAGACTTGGGTGACTCTTTTCCAAAAGACACCTGGACTGCTATACTCAAACGCATTAACTCGATCTCGCTCTATGCACAACTAAATTGAGTTCAGTTCAAGGTGGTGCACAGGACTCATATTTCAAAAGCAAAATTATCCTCTATGTACCCTGATATAAGCCCACACTGTATCAAATGCGGCTCCACTGAGGCTTCGCTCAGTCACATGTACTGGTCCTGTTCAAGCCTTACAAACTATTGGAGGGAAATCTTCCATACACTCTCCCAAGTGTTAGGCATCAGACTGGAACCAAGCCCGTTGATTGCTGTCTTTGGGCTTGCGAAGGATGAGGTCGAGCTATCCAAAGAAAAACAGCATACTCTATCCTTTATCTCCCTGCTAGCCAGACGGCTGGTTCTGCTCAGGTGGAGGGATGCCTCTTCTCCCACCCATGCACAATCGCTAGAAGATTCATGTCCTGTCTTAAGTTGGAAAAGGTTATAGACTCCCTTAAGCATTCAAGTGGGAGGTTTCAGAAAGCGTGGGGTCCCTTTTTAGATGCATTTCTGACCCTGTGAAGATTTAGGTGCAACTTACCAACAGTTTGTATTCTTTGCTTATCTGTAGGGCAGGCTTTAGATGCAACAAAGTGTTTTTATTACTGTAGTGTGTCTGCTGTGACCAGGGAGTGGTTATTTTATATGGTTGGATCCTGTTTGACATATTTTTGTTTTCTTTTGATCACTGTATTTGTTATTAATACTGTATTCTTTATTTGTTTGTCTGTCTTTTTTTTTCTTTTCTCCTTTTTTAAATTATGTTTCTTTATTCATGTCCATCTGGACACATTAGTGCTGATTATTGTATTGTTGGCTACCACATATTTTTGTAATAATCATTGTAACTGTAACTGTGGCTAAGCTGAAATTCTTTCAGGAAACTGAAAGCATTTCTTTTCAATCTTTTGATTAAAAAGAAATGGACATGCTGTCCAGTGAATATTATGAGTGTTGCCAGCCTCTTCTATGGAAGGGATTACTTACTTTCATGATTACTAAATATTAATTTGGTTAAAATGATTAAGTTAATTATTAATTAGAGTTCCTAACTGAT
>JAOWBC010003675.1:0-16515 GCA_028566105.1 Hypoplectrus providencianus
CTGGTATGAAATGAGTTTTGTTTGGAGTTTGAACATTGTAAGGTTCATTTCAATCTGGGTGCGATTTGGTTAAAAACTGATGATCTCCAACTTTACTTTATGATGAGGACAATTTTCCTTTTATTGACTCAATATTAATACTGGTTCAAACCTGAAGCTAAGAAACAGACAGAACATTTTAAGGTAGGAGGCCCTTTACCGTTCTTCTGTCTGAGGTTTCCTTCCCACTCACACATCTGCTCAAACGTCATTTGGCTGAAATCCACTTGGGAGTCGATAAACTTGATGTCCTTGTTGCTTGAAGACTCATCCGACTCGTCTTTGTCTTCTTTAAGTTCCTGCTCCTCTTCTTCTAGTCTTTCATAATGTTTTCCCTCTTCACCGGCACTCAAACCTTCAGAGTTATTCACATCCAACTTGTCTTCAGCTGAATCAATCACATTTGAAACTGAGACGTCCACCTCAGGCTTGGCGTCCATTACCAGGCTCAGTGGACGGGTCCTGTAGTCGTCTGGCTCTGTGGGTTCAACATCAAACACGGCAAAGCTGCACAGCGAGCGATCATCCTCCTCGTAGTCCCTCATCTCAGACAGATCTCCCCGACTGTCCTGGTCAAACTCTGTTATGGTGTGGTCGTCTCTGTAGTCTCCTCCGTCCTGCTCTTCTGGTCTGTAGGTGCCGTAGCCAGAGGTCATCAGACTGGGAGCGGGACTATCAGAACTTTCTTCAGCCTCATCTTCATTACATCCAGCTTCCAGATTCTCCCTGCCGACATCGACTTGGTAGAACAATTCAGGTTTTTCCTCTGATGTCTCCTGATGAGAATCCTCTACGTACCCAACTGGTTCTTGTCTGATTGCTTGTTCATCTTCATCCTCTTCCCCCTCTGAAATCTCCTGGTTAGAGTCCTCTGAATCTCCAACAGATTCACACTCTTCCTGCTTTGACTCTTTCGTATCCCCAGCACCGTCCCCATAGAAAGAATCGTCTGAATCATGATCAGGTTTGGACCTTTCCTCTCCGATCACCTGCCCCATCTCCACATTATCTTCTTCTGGGTAGGAGTTTTCCGATTTCCCAACAGGCTTGGACTGTTCTTCCTCTGACTTTTCCTGGTAAGGGTCTTCTGAACCGCTTTCAGGTTTGGACTCTTCCTTCTTTGAATCCTCCTGGTAAGAGTTCTTTGACTCCCCATTAGTTTTAGATACTTCTCCTGAATCCTCCTGGTAAGAGTCTCCTGAACCTCCATTAGGTTTGGACCCTTGCTCCTTTGAATCCTCCCTGTAAGAGTTCTCTGAATCCCCATCTGGTTTGGCCTGTTCTTCTTCTGTTTCCTCCTGGTCAAGGTCTTCTTCACTTTCAACAGGTTCGGACTCTCCCTCCTCTGAATCCTCCTGGTAAGACTCTTCTGAACCCCTATCAGATTCAGACTCGTCTACCTCCGAATCCTCCTGGTAAGCGTCCTCTGTATCCCCAGGAGGTTTGGAGTCTTCCTTGAAAATCTCCGACTCCTTTCTATCTGAATCCTCCCGGTAAGAGTTCTCTGAATCCCCATCAGGTTTGGATTGCCCCTCCTCTGATTCCTCCTTGTCAGGATCTTCTTCACTTTCAACAGGTTCGGACTCTCCCTCCTCTGAATCCTCATGGTAAGACTCTTCTGAACCCCTATCAGAGTCAGACTCGTCTACCTCTGAATCCTCCTGGTGAGAGTCCTCTGTATCCCCAGGAGGTTTGGACTGGTGCGCCTCTGATTCCTCTTGGTCACTTTCATCAGATTTGGACTCCTCCTCCCTTGAATCCTCCTGGAAAGACTCTTCTGTATCTCCAACAGGTTTAGAAACCTCCTCGTCTGAATCCTCATGGTTAGAGTCTTCTGAATCTCCATCTGGCTCGGACTCGTCCTCCTCTGACTCCTCCTGGTACGAGTCCTCTGTATCGCCAACAGGTTTGCCGGTCTTCACCTCCTCCTTCACAGTTTCCTTCTTGCCAACAGGTTTGGACTCTTCTCCTCTCATCACTTGCTTAATCTCCTCCTGTTGGCTCTCTGGAGCCTCCTTGTAAGACTCCTCTGGATTGACCAGAGATTTGAAATCCTTCTCGCCGATGACTTGCCCAATCTCCACCGTTTCCTCCTCTTCCCGTCGCTCTCCATCGGACCAGAACGAGGAGTTGAGAGAATCCTTGTCGTCTTCACTCTCATACATGTTGCTCATGTCGGCTCCTTGTGCTCAGTGGAGGCGCAGGGCTTATTGAGGGAGCTAAGAGGATTAAGCTTCTTCTCCTGCTGGAGCCTCAAACTGGAGACAGCTCAAACTGCTGGTCACCAGAGGAATTACATCCCTGCTGCTTTAGTTTATTCCTTTTAATTGGTTGTATATTATTTCATCCATGTTAAATGGGAGTGAAATGAATTTGTAACAGGAAAGAAGTAGTTATGAGTATTCACTTTTTCTTTGTTTGTGTTTAGTGATTGTGATGCTTTTGTGCTGTTTCCTGAAGAATCATTTGTTGTCTTGTTGGGTTTTAAGATTTAAAGTGAACTTTTGAGGTGAAAAGTTTTGTAAAATGTGTGTAAACTTTGTGATTAAAATCAAATAATCCTGAATTGAATATTTCTCATCAATATCCTCCAAATTAGACAGTCTGCAACATTGTTTTTAATGTTTAATTTTACATAATTGAGGGTTAGGGTCAGACAAGTTCCTTTAGATTCCTCTGATTTATTTTATTTGACTTGATTTCACCCTTTATTATTATTATTATTATTATAAATTTATATTTAATTTTAGTTTGCGTTGCTGCTATATATGCCGCTTTGTGTGAATCACTTCTAATTTAGATTGAACTTTTTTATCATTGCACAAGTTATAAGAGTTTGTACATATTGAACAAGAACATATCTTGCAGGTATAAACATGACTAATCTTAAAGGATATATCAGAGGAATAAATAAATATGCAAACATATCTATACAGCAAGTAATTACAGGTGTAATTATGGGGTCAATGTTAATTAAGTATGTTCAGTATGAACAGTTATATAATGTGCGTGAAAAATGATTAAATTATATTAGAATGATAAACAAACAGCTGAATGAATGAACAGGAATGTTATTTATAATCAAATATTTTAAACAGTTTGATTTACCTGAGTCTTCACTGTAGACGGATTCATCGCAGATAAGTGACTGTCCTTTATGTTTCCTGTAGATGGAAAAAATAAATTATTGTGAAAGTTACAGCAAAGATGATGTCTTTCAGAAACACAGAGATCCAGTTTGACTCTAGTCAAAACTAAACAAATCCTGTTTTACATTTGATTTTATGTTTTCTTTTAGACTTAATCATAAATATCTGGGATGCTTTGTGTGCCATGTGCACTTTATATGAACAAGTTTGGATGATTTATAGCACAGATTTTCCTTCATGAATTGACAAACTTTACAACTCGACAAAACAAATAAAACGTCAGAGTAAACAGGCTCACACCCAGCACATTAAACTCACCTCAGGACCTTCCTCTTGATGGGGCGTCCTCTGTGGGAGTCGGGCGTGGATGTGCAGCTCTCGCTGAGTGGCAGCTGGAGCGAGTCGTCGGGTTCTGGCTCCACCTGCAGGCGGCCGGGAGCACCTGGAGGCAGCCGGGGGTTCAGAGACACCGAGTGTTTGGCGTACGAGTCACAGCTCCTCTGCTGCTGTCTGTGGTCCCTGTTCTGACAGGTGGTGAGCACCTGTGTTAAATAATACACAGAATTAATGGATCACATGTTGCTGACGCCATGGAGAGTATTAGACGGGCTGTTGGTAAAATCTTAGGAGTCTTCCCATTGCTTACTGTAGCTTCAACCACCAACTCATTTATTAAAAATATTCTCATATAGTTAAGTTAAAGATCAAGGAAAAAACTATTGTGAGAATGAAATATTTCAGATTTTCGACTCTAAATATCTCTACAATTAAAACAATCCATCTCACCATAAAAAAAAAAAACAGCTGGAATGACATTTCCAGATTGTACAAAAATTAAACCATGTTTCTACAGATTTAATGTCCCTGGAAATTGAAGCTTAATGTTTTTACAGATACTCTAAAAAGAAAAAAAGATCCTGACACTAAAACCCCAACCGTTTAATTTTTTAGATTTCTTTTTCTTGGATATCAACTCCAAATAAAGGTTAAAATGAAGAGTAAGGTGTGTCAAACACTGACCTGTCTGTCATAGTCTGTGTTCCCAGCGTGTAAGAAAAATCCTTCTCTAGAGCCACTAAAGCAGCACGGACTCACTGTGAGGAAAAACAGAGACGCCACCAGTTAACATTCAACAAAGCTAAATGGAAAATCTTTAAATGTTACCTGACTGTAGACATTATCTCTCCTGACCTTTCTCTTTGGTGTAAGCAGGAGGACTCGGCTGAGAGGCGGCTGTCTGTGACTTGGTTTCTGTCTGAGCAGGTGAAGCCAGACTGTCCCAGTCTCCACGCTGAACCAGTTCATCCAGATCTGAAATTACACAAAGAGGGAATGAAATCCATAAAGTTGCGTTATTTAAATCTCTTGAGACTCTTGCACAACATTAACATTTAGTATTATCCGTGTTTCAGAGTCTGACCTTGCTTGAATTTGCGCAGCCTGTGTTTGGGTATGTTTCTGTAGCCCAGGACCGCCAGCTGCTCCTGAATTTCCTCCTCTGAGAATTCCAGGTTGTCCATAATAATTACAATCTCAAGTCAAAGAGGCAGCATAAAACCTGAAGGAGAACAACAAAGCTGTAAAAATATACACAGAACAACGCAACACAGATATGACAAAGAACATAAGGGAATTTCTTGGGGGGCTATTAAAGATTTGTTGGAGCAATATATTTATCAATCATATTTAACTGATTAGATGCAGGATTTTCATGCTTAAGATTTACAGTTGCAATTTAACATTTCTCTTAATGTGCTATAATGTATTATATCAATGTATTAACATATTGACACCACATTGGAAATAAGTAATATCATTTAAACTTATCACTTCCTCCACCACCGTTTAACACATTATAAGCTGCTATTTAATCTAAATAAAGTTATATGTGGAATTTGTGCAAGCCGTATTTACCAGCTAACAAATAAAATTTTACGTAGCCCAGATGTTGGTTTAGTTTTCCAGATAAAAAGTGTATAAGTACGCCAAAAACTTAAAGTGACATATTATTTAAGGGTGTTCGGCACGTCTTTCTCAAGCGAAGCGAAGTGAGCTAGGCTAACAGTTAGCAATCAATCGAGCAGTAAATACAAACAATTTAAGCCAGTAAGAAAGTTTTTACAGGTTTATTTCTCACCTGAAACGAGTCGATACACCCGTAAGGATAAGCTTTTTGTGAATTATTATTATTAGGACTGCTGGGGTTTGCTTGTTTGCTGGTGGAAACACACAGCACCAAGACAACAGCCGTTAACGAGCTTTGAAAACGACGCCCTCTTCTTCTTCGTTGTGTTTATTAGCGCTTTACGGCCTGGTGTTACAGCGCCATTCAGTGGGCTGGAGTCAGGCGCAGGGTGGTACTGCAAGCAGGGGAGGATGATTTATTGAAGTTTTTGATTCAAGTAAAAATACCAGAATTATTAAAATTATCTTAAAATTATATTATCAATTATCTCTTCTTCAACGAATTCTTTTCTTAATTTTAGCAAAAGACTGAATATGTACAATACAATAACTTAATTGCACTATTTAGTTTGAATTCCCAAGAATCTCATTGAAATATTTTCTTTATGGATTTAGAGCAGAAAAATATGTTTTATAAGCACTAATGTTTCCATTCTGAAGCCTTAGGTAAAGCAAAATATCACAACATTTTATATCATTGTAACTGTTCTTACACAATAATAACATAATAACAACAACAACAACAACAACAACAACAACAACAACACTACTGCTAGTAGTTACTAGTAATAATAAATATAATAATTGTTTTTATGACAAATATTATATAACTTAACCTTTCAAAATAAAACACACCAAAAAATTTAAAAAAAAAAAATTAATTCAAACAAAAGATAAAACATGAATTTAAAATAAAATGGTAAAAAATTAAAGCAGTAAAAATGTAGAAAAATATAAATAAAGATAAATCTACATTAGAATAAAGCCTATATGAGTCTTTAATCAACTAAAAAAATATAAGTTACACTTGATTTTTATAAAAAGGAAATGTAAGTTGACTCCATTAGTTTATGGAGCAGCCCTCCTCCTCTCCTCCTCCTCCTCTTCTCCTCTCCTCCTCTCCTCCTCCTCCTCCTGCTGCAGCCTGAGCGCCTCATGAATAATCAGGACTTTGGGACATCCTCCCCGGCCAGCAGGCGGTGGGGTTTCAGTCAGGGGGGACACTGACAGGTGGACCGTCCGCGAGCCCCGTCTGATCTGGGAAAAAGGGACTTTTGGCGTCTTCCTCGGCCCTGGGAAGACCATGGCTCTCTCCGGGATCTATCGACAGTCGTTGCTGGTGATTTTACTCCAAATCGTGCTGATTTGTTCGGCTCAGGTGAGAAGATAAAGAAGTCCTTTCTTCTCTTGTGTGTTCCTGTGGATGAAAAGTCCTGTGAGCAGTTACAGAGAGCTTCATTTGTTCTTTTTATTAGCTTATTTCTTATGTATATGAATTATAGAGTAAATAGAGAATCTGAAGAGTATGCATGACTCTTAAAAGTAAGTAATCTTGACTATATGTGATATTATTTTGAATATTTCATGCTATCATGCAAGTTTTTTGTGCTGTTTAGTAATGAATATACTTCACTGTACCTTATTCTACTTTTATTACATATTTTCTCTATTTTATTAACTTATGATCTCTAT
Organism: Hypoplectrus providencianus; assembly: GCA_028566105.1. Lineage (NCBI taxonomy): Eukaryota > Metazoa > Chordata > Actinopteri > Perciformes > Serranidae > Hypoplectrus > Hypoplectrus providencianus. The sequence continues at coordinate 6,846 of JAOWBC010003675.1, forward strand.
AAAAACAGACTTATATGATGGTTAAATGTATTAATCTATTTATAGGGAAGCAAAAGTTTTAATCTGTGCCTTACACTGTTATAGTAGAACATAAATGTTGACATTTAAATGTGTTTTTCAGTAAAATGTTTACATGTGTGCATTAGAAACCATCAATATCTATACAGATTTCCATATTTAATTAAGTTTGTCTTGAGACTGTGGCCCTGTTTACACAGCTGGCAGCGATAAGGTCCAGACAGCAGCAGTAATCCGAACACGTGCTCTTACTTATGTGGTATAAAGGGACTCTGATGGGAAACCAGCTTCAGTTCCACCACCTTTCCCCTCACACACCAAACAATGAGACTCTGTGTGCGCCGCAGCACTGGGTGATATTTAGAGATGAATTTCAGTGAGGAGAAAAGTAATATTTCTCCTGTGTGTGTGTGTGTGTGTGTGTGTGTGTGTGTCTGCAGAGGGGCCCGGTCGGTCCCAGAGGCCCCGCGGGGCCGCCCGGAGCAGCAGGCGTCCCCGGAGTGGACGGCATCGATGTGAGTGGCCGTGTTTCAGTCCTAATCTCCTGGTTTAGGTCACGTAGATGCTGCAGCGTCTGGATTAATCAGCTCAGAGATCTGAGCCGCAGATTTTCATTGTTTCACACAAGAAAGAGTTTCAACAGTTCAACAAGTCCGTCAGGAAGAAAACGGCCTCACATGACTTCAGCCTGACATGCTCACCATCACTGTGAGCCAAAATGTCTTTTATTTACAGATAAATCAACATTAACCGCTGTGTTATTCAACTATAATAAGGTCATTCTTATATTTTATTAAATTTAAATAATAACTGATGCAATATCAGTTCAAAAAACATTTGAAAAATCTGGGCATTATGACCTAAATACCTAAATCATGATTTATATCATGGTTTATTTTATAGGGACATAAAAAGTCAGGTTAGTTTGTTTTTAATGCAATAAAGTAAGTGATGAATAATGAGATTTCTTTAAATTGTGGAGATAAAGTTTGGAGTTTATCGGGGTTGTTTTGCTTCTATTCTGATATTTAATATCTTCTATTTAAATGTGTATCAAGACATCTCAAGATCTCAGATTAAAATATATAATTGTACGATCACAGATGTTTTATGAACCCAAATCCCTCAGTGCAACAAAAACGTTGTTTAAATATATTTTTCCTGGATATTTTTTTTCTCAACACAAAGATCTAAAAGTTACTTCAAATCCCTCTTTTAACATTTTTTGTGGGAATATTCTGCATAATTTACAAAATTTAAGTCTACAAATACTGGGATCAGGTTTGCCCCAAAGCCCCAAATTCCCAGAAAAATAAAGAAATGAATTTAAACCCCAGTGTTCCCAGCAAGACCTCAAGCTTTGTGCAACAAGAAAACAGTCCTAATATTCAGATTAATAGATTTTGTGTCACTTTAAACTGTATTTTTGTCCTAATCTGGTCCTGTTCTTCGTGTCCTCAGGGGGACAGAGGAGAGGACTCCACAGTGGCTGGAGGACCAGTGAGTGGACTTTTACTTCCTGTTTTCTGCTGCAGATGTTTCTGTGATGGATTTTGGGTTTTTTGTTAACATGAGCTGAACTTCTGCTTCCAGGGTGCCGACGGCGATAACGGCAGGGACGGAGCTGCTGGAGCTGCAGGACTTCCAGGCGCAGATGTGAGTGAAACAGCACGTCACACACAAACTAGCAGGCCTGAAACACATTTCAGAGGCTCGTTTCTGCTTTTAAGAAACTGCTGCACAAAAGGTTCGGTTGACTTTTTGAGTCTCTTTCCAACAAGAGGACGTATTGAATCCCTGCAGGATCTGAGCGGCTCAGATCTGCTGCTGTGTGAGCAGTTTGTCTTGGCTTGGGAGAAAAAAAAAAAAGCTTGAATAAATCAATCTGGCTATTTAGGGGAGAGTCGCGGGTCGCTTCCTGGCAGAAACAGGGCTCTTTTTGTGTGTGATGGAGGGGGATCGGCTGACAGAAAGGGCTCAGTGTGTCGACACTCACAGCCTCAAACTGAGAGTAAAAACCACAGTTTGCACAGTTCCCCTTTGAGAGAAGAGATGGAGAGGGTTTATAAAGCTGCAGGGGCAAAAACACACCAGAAAGAAGATTTAGGAGACGTTTTTAGCAGGTTTCAGGCGTCTTCTGCTCGCTGAAAGAGTGTTTTTCTGGTTATTTATGGGGGAGGCAGGTGAGGGGAGGAGCTAATGAAACAAAGCCACGCCTCCTCCTGATCTCACAGTTTTAAATCTGATCCTCCAGCAGGTAAAATGTTTGATCGAAGCTGCACAGAGCATAAACTGTTTATTAGTGAGGCCAGAACAGCTGCATCGCCCCCTGGTGGCTGGCTGCAGGACAGGCTATAAGCCCCGCCCCTTCCATGTCAGTGGGTGGGACATGAGGCTTTAAGTGAAGCTTGAATAAATATATCTGACATTTTAATTTGTTCTTTTCTCTCTAAAGTTTGTTTTTATATTAATTTTGGTTTTGATGAGTTATTAGATCCTATAAAACTCAGCTGTGACGTCATGATTGACAGCTGTAACTGACTCCTGATTGGCCAGAAAGTGTTTGAGCAGGAAAATGTGGAAGCTTCAGACAAATCTTCATCTCAGCACAGTTTTAGTATTACTGTCACCATTTCAGTGTCTGACCAAATGATCTGTATCTGTTCCTGAGTTTTAATTCTGTTAAAAAAAAAAAAAAAAAAAAACAGGGTAGTGTTTTTTTCAGCAGTATGATGTCACATTAGTACATTTCATGCTGTGAAATAATGTTATAATAAGCGTATGAAATGTCCTTTCATGGTCTAACGAAAGTCTAAGTCTAAATGTGGATTTGTGTGGTCACAGTGACCTTTGACCTCCAAAATCTGATCAGTTTATCCTTGAAAAAGGAAAATCCTTCATCAAATATCGGTATATAATAATAATAATAATTGTATTTAAGCAGTTTTTATCTGTCGAAGGTTGAGATAAAATGTCTGTTTGGCAGGAAAGTTATGCAGCAATAATTCTTTATGATTTATGTTTAAAAAAATCATTTTAAGGGGTTTTGTTTGATCCTTTCAGGGACCTGTTGGACCTCCTGGAGATTCAGGCACAGCGGGCGCAAAAGGACCAAAAGTAGGTTTATTATTACCACATTTATTATTATTTATTATTATTATTCTCTCTGTATGTTCATCCTTCATCCCTGTATATAGATAAATGTTTCCCTTGTTGATAACTCTGATGCCAGCTGCTCTGTGGTTTGTTTTCAGGGAGACGCTGGACCACGAGGGCCTCCTGGAGAGCCTGTGAGTTCAAATATTAACCTGAATTTTAATTGTTTATGTTTATATTTTAACAAACACACATGAAATTATCACAAGTTCAGAATCTGCACAAAGCTGCGAAACACAGTTCAAATATTTGTTGCTTTCTCTCCAACAGGGAGTCGGACCTGACGGGCTGGATGTGAGTATTTAGACAATATTAATAAATAAATAGATAAATAAATAAATAAATAAATAAATAAATACATACATAAATAAATAAATAAATAAATACAAGATTTGTTTTTCTATCTCACATGACTTTAACTGTTTGAAAAGAGAATGTGTTTGCTATTTTAATGTCTCCGTGTCTATTCCTCCTTCATCTGTTTTTTTTTTTTTTTTTTTTTTTTTTTTTGTTCTAACAGGGTATTCCAGGTACAGACGGGCTCCCAGGTGAGCTGGGAAAAGTAGGAACACCTGTGAGTACAGTTTTTATTTTATCTAATCAAGTTTGTCATGTTAACGTTCACAAATAAAACAGACTTCACCAATAAATCTGTTCATAAATGTCCTAAAGATTAAATAATACAACAGAGGATAAAAAGAGAAGTATTGGTATCTAATGATGTTGCATTAATTCTTTAAAATTACTGTATTATTATAAAAACCCTCTTTTTTCTGTTTCCAGGGAGCCAGAGGGAAGAGAGGTCCAGTGGGTCTCCCTGGTCCTGCAGGGCCGCGGGTAAATATCATTATTCATGCTAGATTTAATGTCTCAGCTCATAAAGTGTTAGAAAACCAGATTCATTTAGTTTAATTAATGATTCAAAGTGTGTCTAAGCTCTTTGCTCTTCTCCTTCCAGGGTCCTCCAGGCGTGTATCAGGGCGAGGACCTGGTAAGTTTGATCCCAAAGTATTTTAACCTCCAGTTGTTTTAACTAAACTGCTTTCTGAAGAGGGAAGGGCCCTAAAATGTCAGGGCCAAAAGAATCTTCAGGTGTTTTTATGATGTTAAACAGCTGCATTTTAAACTGCGAGAACAATAATCACTAAAATGTACAACAGATAGAAAGAAAATAGAAATATTTAATAGAATAAAAGACAAAAATATCCCTTTAAGGACCTTTTTCATTGCCTGTTCTGTTACTGTCGTTGTTGTAGTTCAAGTGCTCATTAAAAGCTCGGACATCTGAGTTTCAACCAGCGACTAAAGAAAATCTAGAGCTCAAACTAAACTCACATTCTCCTGTAATTAAAGATCAAACTCAAACTAATTACAAGACTCCGAGTCCCCTCGCAGGCAGAAGCTGTAAAAACTGGATTTCTTGTAGGAGTTTGAACTTTCCGACTGTCTTTGAACTGCTCGCAGGTTATGAATGATTTGATTTGCAACAAAAACCGAAATGAAGCTTAAAGTTACGATATTTCTGTACAAAAATGAAGCGTTGGCACTTCAAATATTCACTGAGAATCTGTTTACACAGAGCTGAGGGGAGAGGACAGGAGAACGTGGGTTTTTTTTTTTTTTTTTTAAATTATTATTTCTTTTATTTTATTCTTTACAGTTTTCTTTAACTTTTTTTTTTTTAAGTTTCTTCCTTTTATTTATTTTTTTCTACAATTTATTACAAATTAATATATTTACCTTTTTATTTATTTCTTTTCTTTAGACAAACAGTCAAAAAATAATGAACACTGAAAGTCCATTAATTGGACTCAGGTAGCATCGATGGAGTCATTTGTCTAAAGGGTCACTTATAAATTTCCATCAACACTGTGAAAGTCTCATGAAAGGCTAAAAATAATAAAAATAAATAAAATCTTATTATTATTGGTGTAGTGTTAGATTATAAATATGTAGAATACATGGTTTTTCAATGTTCACAGTAATACTGGGTGCTTATGATAATATATGCACTGAATTGTTTTTCTCACTTAAAAAGAATTATCGGGGAAATTCAACATTTTTAAAAAGAAAGTTTGTGGTTATAACTGTTTTTCTGCTCTAAAGAAATGTTTGAGTTTAACATGATTAACCATGAATCAGCTGCAAGCGTTGCAAGACTTATTAATTTATTTCACCTTTTTTACTAACTTGATTGAAATTGAACAAACTGAGTAAAATTTATCAACCAACACACTGAAACTGCCTGTTGGGGTTCAGATATTATGGATTGGGAAAACATTTTTTAATAATAATGATTTCCTTCATGAGTTTGCTGCCCATGCTCGCTGCAGGGGGCCCTGGACCGTGGAGCCCCCTGGTGGCGGGGCTCTTCCATGACCTCAAATAGGCTGCTGTGTTTTTCAGTGTCCTAACGCCTGCCCCTCCGGCCTGCACGGGCATCCAGGCCTCCCCGGCATGAAAGTACGTGGAGTTTCACACATTTAGCTGATATATGCTTTTTTCCCCCTTTGTTTGTTTGTTTGTTTTGTAACTTGTTGTTCCTTCCTGTCCGTCTGCAGGGCCACAAAGGAATTAAAGGTGAATCTGGTGAGCCGGGAAGACAAGGACACAAGGTACCGGCCGCACGGCGCAGATTATTCCTGCAGAACTCAACATGCACAGACAGTTTGATCTAAAGACAATCAAAGTTTAGACCTACGCCTTTAAAGATGCTAAACATGTTTTAATATTAATGTTTTTAATGATGCACAGAGTCACATCAACAGTTTTAAGTTAAAAAAAAAAAAGTGTTATTCAAAATTAATTCAAACTTTAAAGTTCTTATTTGTATTTATGGTGTATTTATGTTTTTTTTTTTTTTTTTTATGTCCATATGATTTATTTAGTTTGTACTCTCACTGATGATAAATGGTTAATAGTGTGCAGATCAGGAGAGCACAATGTTTTTATGACAGAGCGCTACTTAAAGGAGCCAGCAGGGAATTAAATGTGCAAACTGTCCCCCAAAAATCAAGAACTTTACCCAAACTGGAAACTTTCTGCAAGAAGTCGTTCTTAATTTGACACAAGGAAATAAAAAGTAGTGAATTAAAGCTGCTGAAGTGCTGCAGACAATGTAAATAATTCATTTCATGTCATTTTAGTGTCAGAATTTAATGTTTCTACAGAGTCTCCAATAAAACATCCAAACTTATAATGTTATATACAAATGAAGCTTAATCTGAAGTTTCACATCTTCTAGTATTTAAAACTGTAGAAAAACTGAAACCACCTCAGTTCAATATAATAATAAACAAACATTTGGTTTAACTCCACCCTCTCCTGGGTTTAAAGAGGTTAAATAAAGTTGTTTTATGACAGATTCTTATTGAAAAAAAAGTTGTTTTTGTGCTTAAATAACCTGATTCCATGAAAAAAAAAAAAAGCTTTAAATTATAATTTTTATGAATAAAAAATAAAAAGATGTGTCTTTGTACAGTTTCAGTAAAAAAAAAAAGTCAAAAATAATTGCAAATGATCACATTTTGTTCCATAAATATTTTTGGGTGCATGTTTTTTGCAGTCATGGTTGTTTTATGCTTAAAAACCGGCTAATTCAAAGTATTTCCAGGCTTTTCATCAGTTGACCTTCGTTCTCTTTCAGGGAGAGGAGGGCGATCAGGGGCTGCAGGGCGAAGTCGGAGCTCAAGGACTACCAGTAAAATATTTCACTTTCTCCCTGAAACAATGACAGTTTCCTCCCAACGAGTGAAACATATTAACATGAGACGTTTCTGCTGCTTCTCCTCCGTCCGCTGAGTGATTTTAGGGCCCAGGAGGAGCAAGAGGCCTCCCAGGAATCACTGGCTCCAAGGGGGACAGGGTGAGACACACACACACACACACACACACACACACACACACACACACACACACACACACACAGAGGATAAAAACACAGCTTTTTATATGCACAAACACTACAAAATTAGTCAAGATTAACCCTCCTGTTATGTTTTTATCCTGTTAAGTTAAAAAAATAAATGAAAAAATAAAAAGTATTTTTCTAGTATGAAACTTCTGCTTGTAATTAACATATAAAATAAAAATGGTTCATTTCATGTAATTGCAAAAGATAAAAAAGACAGAAATTATCTTGTGTTAATTTATCAATATCGCACCAAAAAAAAAAAAAAAAAGGAAAAAAGAAATGTATTACATATCTATATTTTTTAAATCAGTGTCATGTTATATATTGTTATTTCAAATATTGGTCTTTCTAATGAACATTTAAAAAAGTTTTATTATGTTTTTTTAATGAAAAAACAGTGAATTATCCTAATTGAAGCATGATCTGATTAAAATGTTTAGTTATTAGTTAATAATGAAATAAAAAAATATATAATTTTTTTTGTTTCTGACACTTTTGAAAAATGAAACATGTTCCGAGTCAAACTGACCCACAAACATTAAAGCTGTTGCTAAGAAAAACAAATATAAACAATTAATTTTCCATTTAGGACGAGTCACCGGATGTCCAACCCCCGAACTTCCGGAAAAGACGTTTCAAAATAAAAGCTCATAAAACAATAAAAGAGCATTAAAACCAAATTAAAAACAGTCAGAAAAAGATAATAAACAGGATGCAAAACGAATCCTAATATCTGCATTAAATACAAACACACGTTAGAAATATAAACATATAAAGTTTGTTTTGTGCTTTGATATATTTTGACTGTTTTGTTTCCGTCTCCACATTCAGGGACCTCGAGGAAAACCAGGCGATGTGGGACCTCTGGGGATCCAGGGAGCACCGGTAAGAATTCATCTTTTCCTCTGCTCTGCTGGAGCTCTCATTGTTATTAAAACATTAATAATGATTTTTTAAAAAAACACTTTTTTAGGGCGATTTTGGCCAAAGAGGAGCCATCGGTGAGACCGGGCCGGCTGGAGTGCAGGTGAGGAGTTTAGCTGATAACTTTAGTTGTTAATTCTCTTCTGCTGTTTTTTTTTTAATTTGTTTTGTTTCCTGTGTGTGCCACAAAGATTATAAATAAAGTTTATTTAATTTGATTTGATTACCTGACACAGAAGTTTGTGTTTATTGTGTTATAAATATTGTTTACACCTGAAAAATGTTGCTTCTTTAAAACCGACGTCAGGAAACTTCTTTTTATTGTGAAATTTTCTTTTGTTTTCTCTTTCTAATGTGTCATTTATTTATTAATTTATTTATTCTTTGTTGAAAGGGAGAGCGAGGCCCAGCTGGAATCAGAGGCGTGCCCGGCCCTAAAGGAGAGCCTGTGAGCATCATTTCACCTCATCAATCAATTAATCAATCAACTAATCAACTCGTCCTGTTTTCCTTTTCACATCTTCTTCTTCTTCCAGTTGCGGCAACATAAACGCTTATTTTTTCTTCCTACTGATCGACCTTCCAAACGTTCCCAAAGTCTGGAAAAGCAGCAAATTACGACCCAAATTTAAGTTAATATCAGGTGGCGACCTCTAGTGGCCAAAGTATAAACAGCGCCGGAAAAACATTCTGCTTGAATGTTTTTTTTCTTGTTGTTCAGGTTTTCTGACAGTTTATGGACTCAGTAGATTTTGCAGAACTTTCTGAGACGCTAACAGTCATAAAATCTTTAGATTGTCTCAGATTAAAACGCCTTCAGAGGTTCATTATTACGACTTCTTCTCCTGTTTCTGGGTTGTTGTTGTTTGTTTCTGAGCAGCGCCGCCCTCTAGTGGAGACAAATGATCACATCAATGTAATGGAGCATGAAAGTATCCAGGAAGTTCCTGGTTGCGCCATTATAAATGGAAATATGTCTTTTTACACCTAAATTGAGCATTTATTAAGCTAATGGAAAAAAAAAACCTGTGTGGTTAAATGTGCATAAATAGTATTCTAGATATTTTGTTATAATGCTTCTTTTTTCTGGCAGCCCATCAGACCCTTTGGTCAATAATCTACATGTTGTTTTATCTCCAAAACATTAAACATTTTCACCATTGTTTTTTATTTAAACACAGACACATTTGTATAATAATAATCTGTGTGAACCTTTTTCTCTTTCTCTTTCCAGGGTCTCGCTGGTCCAGATGGCCGTGAGGGAATCCCTGGACTTCCAGGGTCAAAGGTCAGTCTGAGTCTACAGACTTAAAGAGAACTTTAAAAACTCTTTAGTAAATATCCCTGAAAGTTAAGTTTCTGTTTTTCTTTTAGGGTCTTCCAGGGAAGAATGGGGCTCCAGGTGATGCTGGACTTCAAGGACTTCCTGTAAGTGTGACCTCTGACCCCGAAGCTCCTCTGTTCTTTCATTAACACATCAGAGTTTTTAACTTTTACTTTATTGCTATGGTATTTATTGTCTTCACTTTTGCCTTTAAAGCTGTAATGCCAGAATTTCCCCACTGTGGGAATAATAAAGGAATATCTTATCTTATCTTATCTTATCTTATCTTATCTTATCTTATCTTATCTTATCTTATCTTATCTTATCTTATATTT
>JAOWBC010003699.1:5398-16450 GCA_028566105.1 Hypoplectrus providencianus
TGTGTGTGTGTGTGTGTGTGTGTGTGCGCCTCTAATGAAAGCAGCTGGACTCACATCACTCACACACATCATTTATATTTCATACAGCACTCTGGAGATTTTCACGAGTCCATTTCGTTCTCGTAACAAAGATTTGACCCAGGACCCAAATCAAACTGAGCTGATGTTCCCAACATAGGATCAGAGAGACCTGAGTCCATTTCTATGTTGTTATAACTGTTATAAGGGTTGTTATAACTGTTATAAGGGTTAGGGTTAGGGTTAACTTATTGTGTTGTAACTATGCAATGTCTGCTTATAAGTTTGTTGAGTCTCATGTCCTCAATGCTCAGTGGTGTAAGACTCGCAGTAAGTCTACAGTTCATTTAGGAAGGTCTTTGTTCAGTACTCTACCACTGACATCACCCATTAGTTTGAAGACGGCCCATTCTAACCATTGAGTTTAGGGTTACAGCTGTTGCCATCTCTGTTTTTGAAACCAGGAGAGACCAGATTTGAAGTGGGGGGGAAATAGGACAGGTGTTTCTAAAAATAAACTGATAATGCTTAAACAAAATGTACCACAGTAAGACAGTAGTTAGTGCAACCAAAACACTGAGCAAGACATTTTAAAATTGCCAAAATGTTCAAATAAACTTTCATGAAATAAAAACACACGGTGAAAGGGTCAAAGTTCTGACAGAAAACAAGTTTGATGCAGATGCTGATTTGACAACCTGTCAATGAAAGGTGAAAACAGCCAAAATAATAGGCTTCTTTATCATCTCTTTTCTTCTAAATATGCCATTATTTACTAAATTAACATATTGAATAGAAAAGACTTGAAACCAGCGATTAAGACCATAATGTTGCCACAAGATTCATTCCAAAGTTCAGAGATTTCTCCAATGCTCAGACTGGCAGCTCATTTGGTACGAGGCTTCAAGTCCCTGTTCAGGTGAGTCCCTGTTCAAGTTTATCGTGGGATGTGTCAGACAACCTGTTAAGTGCTAGGTCAACACATTTTTCTGGATACTTTCATTTACGATCACCAACTCAAACCAAAGGCAAACGTTTCTCCCATAGGACAAACCACTTAAAGTCGTGTTAGCTCAGTCTGTAGGCTTTTAATCTCAGGGTCCAGGCTTCAAGTCCCTGTTCAGGCAGCAAGTTTACTGTGTGATGGTCACTAATATCATCAATTATGCAGTAACATAAGAGATCTACTGTCATCAGTCAGATCCTGAATTTGCTTTTTTTGCCTCAATGAGTTGTGCTCCAAGGAAGGTCTCAGAATTGTCAAGACCTCAACATCATTGTGATGTCTGTATCTATGTTTTTTTTTTGTTTTTTTTATGACAAGTACAAGATAGTCAGCATTTGAGGACATATATGCAGTTTAAATGGCTTAAACCTCAGGCAATCATTTCTTTTACAGGCTTCTGGTAGCCTGGTTAGCATGCACATTTGCATGTGGTCAACAGTCCTCTCATGACCATGATGACAAGTACATTTGGACAGGGCATTTTTAGTCTCTGTGGGGACAGGTTTGTTCCATCCACAAGTCATTTGAGGACCTGTTTATCATGATATTTCCATTAAACTTCGGACAATCGTTTCCTCCAGGGGGGTTGTCCTGATCAGCAGGAAAATCAGGATTTACCCCTGTCTAACCCAGAAAGTCATAAATTTATGGTATTCACTGTTATAGTCTTTCTCTGGCCTCAAGCCAATCCTTTCTTGCAGAGGCAGACTCCACAAGGCCTGGGTAGCTCAGTCGGTAGAGCATCAGACTTTTAATCTGAGGGTCCAGGGTTCAAGTCCCTGTTCAGGCGGCAACTTTATTATATGATTGTCATCAATGTAAATGTCACTCTTTGCACAGATTTGTACGAAATCCACATTCTGTAGCAATGACCATATGTGATGCAGACTGACAGGCGTCTCCTGGCAACACCATCGATTGGGAACATTCATCAGATTCACCTACGTGTATGTTTGAACCAATTATCCAATGAAAAGTTCACACAATATTCTAGGTTGACTATACAAGTATTCACCTTTGTGTGTCTGTTCATTTTGACATTGATTGAAAATACGTTACATTGCTCAATCAAACAAATCAGAGCACAAAACAGATATTTGTTTTTATTTTGTCCAGTATGGATCTGTTGTGGTTTTGGCTATATTTGTCTGTGTCTGTCATTCAATGTGAGAATGACAACATGTTCCTGTCCTTCAGCTAGCCCCACAGCTGTTTACAGATGTGTCCTCGTTATAATGATGCTGTTTAGTCAGTGGAGATTTGCTCATTACATTAAAACAGGTTCCAGCGCTCAAACCAGTTCAAAAACTGATATCTATACTGTGTCACTGCCATTAAAAGACACACACACACACACACACACACACACACTTGGTCATACCTCTGAACTTTTTGGGAGGATTCTCCAGATCTCCAGCAGCTGGTTCGACCACACAGCGGTCATCGACCAACCTGCAGACAAAAAAACAAGAAGATTTTTTTTTAAAACTGGTTGAAAGCACAATGAATGTCCACAGTCATGAGTTTTTGTCAGCAGCAGCTTGATCTGTTTATAATATAAAGTATATAATATATAACAGACCTATTTGTGATTTACATGAATCAGGTCATATATAACTTATAAAATGCATCATTTTGATCATTTGTAAATTATTATCAGTGAGTTCTCTTGAAAAATATGCTCATAAAAGGTGAAAACAATAGACCAGAAGCCATAAATGTTGCTGTAGATTGCACTGAGCCAATACACAAGACCAACAGCTGTATTACAAGCAGCAAAAAAGACTAACGTTAACATTTTTAAAGCCCAAAGCTTCTGCCTATGATTGAGTTTGGCAGGCTGAACATTTTGAACACATTTCAGACTTCTCATCAACATGCATGTGCATGTATCTGGGGGCTAGGTCACCCATGTGATTGCAATCAGTCTTAAAGATCGTGTTGAAGGAAAATAAATCTAGAAACTGAGCGTTTGATTTGGAGGACAGTCTGAGTCAGGCTGGTGTGAAGTGACGAACAGTGAAACTATACGGTCCTTTAAACAAACAGAGAGCAGGAAACAACTTGTTGCTGATTGTGGCAACTCCTCGTCTATTTTTAGAGGCATTTTCTCACACATACTATTTCCACTCAGTTTATAAGAAAGAAGTTCACACTCCTCTTAACTTCAGTGTTTAGGCAACAGCGAGACAATAACATTTTCCACTTACTCCTGGAGTCATGTTACTGATGCAGGGGAGATATCCTCTAATGAGCACACACATACATGTACACACACACACACACCTGGCCTCCTGCTGAATGAAGTTAATGTGTGTATGAATGGACAGGTAATCCTGCAGCTTGCAGACTGTCTGCTCACTGCATGAAAAGAGACATTTAACAGGCACGGTTGGGTGAGCCTTTGAACTTCCTACATAGTGAGCACTCTAACAAGATTTTATTACAATAAAGTGAGGACATTTTGACCAGTCTTCCCTTTTATTAAATTAAGGTTAGTTATGTGATAAGTTAAAAGGATGAATGTCATGTGTGAGTTCTTGTCCGTCCCATTTATTGAGGGGTGCAATAAGTTTTTTGATCAACAGAGAGAGGACATTTTTGAAAGTTCTTTGACGTTCCTGGTTTAAAAGTTCAGGTTGCAGTTAGGTTTAGGTGAGGGCAAGGGGTCGGGGGTTGTAATGAAGAGTCCTTACAAAGATCTAAGAACAAGTATGCGTGTGATGTGTTCAATGTGTTTGTGTGTCTTTTCTCAGACTCTGATGAACCTCTGGCTGCTGAACAACAGCAAGAAAAAAATGACTTTATGTGAAATAAACAGCCTTTCAGTTTTAGATTTCACAATAAAAACCTGTTAGGTTGAGCACCTGTCACTAACCTGAGTCAAATGTACTCTTGAATGAACTCTTGTTTTGACAGTTGGTGATATTCTATCTGAATCATATTTTTGCATTTGGTGTGGTCAGGGTCACATCATCTCATTTAAATGAAACCAAAGTCTGTAAACAAATCAGGTGTCTTTGAGAGCTGAGGAAAGCTCTGGCCTCAAATACATGCGATCACCATCTGACAAACCTGCTGCCACATCACCAAGAGACGCGATTCATAATTACTGGCCACACTACATCACCAACATTCTGAATTAAAGCTCTCCGTCTCAGGCTTCAGTCTAACATTTTTTTGCAAACATATCAAAAACCCAGACCAGCAAATCACTGAAAGATAATTAAAAAAAACAACAACAGCGACCTCAGGAAAGACTGGACTAAAAATGGGTTCAATTGTGCAAAAAATTAACAGTTATTATTGAGAAGTATGTTTTCTTTAAAATTAACTACCAAAGAAATATTTCATCACTGAAAGAAAAAAACATTATCATCAGTTTGAACTTTCTGTTGAAAGTTTTTATAGCCAAAACAAAGCTTAAAATAGTGATATTTGTGTCACAATCACTTTATTCTACATGTCTTATTTAAAACGTGTCCAAAAATAAAGTGCAAACCAGATCCTGTTAAAAACATAATATTGTGCGCTCCTCAGCGACGCTGTGAAGCCATGCTTGATTCTGCCGAGACAAATATCCACTGAAACCTCATTACACAGAGCAGAGAGGAGAGGACAGGAGCAGCTGGACACTTGCATATGCTTCATTATGTTGGACATTTGGATGAAATTGTTTTTTCATCAAAAGTTTCTTCACCGTCATTCCTACATTTTTCTTCGTTAAAATGTCCTCCCTCTCCAAAACATGTTTGACTTTTTCATTTTTCTCTCTAGCTGTTTTTTCTGTCTCGTCTTTTTTGTTTGGAATTTTTCCCACTTTTCCTGCCTTTTCTTCCCGTCTCTCTCTCTCTGTATTCTTTCCCTAGCAGTCTGTTTAGTGACGACAGACTCTGTGGGCGGTCAGAGAAGTCAGCCACTTTTCTTTTGTCTGGCTGCCAGGTGTGTCCCAGGTGTGTGCTGCTGATTGCTCCATTCACAGGCCTGTCAGTCACACACACACTCACACACACGCTCAGGTATGTTGACTCAGTGACGAACAAGTTGTTCAGCTGGCCTGTTTCACACTGTTCACTGTGAATCACAGAAATCAAATCAGTAACATCTGTTTGAGGATTTATGAATCTGTCAAACCTGTCCCGTTTCTTTACTCCTGTCTTCACATTTGTCTCTGACAGTTGGGTAAAATTTCATTTTTAAAGGCTGTACAGACCAGCACCTGTGACATTAGCCTTGGTGTTTTCAAATCCTTTTTATTCTGCCTGTGTATACCAGTAAAATTTAGTAGTAGTGATTATTACTACCATGCCATGTTGGTATCATTTCTTGTCACCACAGTTTTACCTATGAGACTTGATAATTTTTTTACTGGGTCAACCTTTTGAACCCAAACAAACATTTTTTTATAGAGGGTTTTACTTTTGTCCCTTTATACAATAACTAATTTTACTGTATTTTCCCCAAGAACATAAATACAACTAGGAAACTGCTGACCTTTTCTTTTATTGCAATATATTTAAGTCTCATAGGGAGCTTTTGTTGCCTCTGTTTTACTGAGTCATGATCATGACTCATGATAGTGATTAAGACTAAAATAAAACCAGGGCTGCTGCAGGATTTTTGCTGCTGGATGCTTCAAGCTGTGACTGCACAAGAGACTCAAGCTAACTTAATATTAATAACTTAATAAAATGAAAACTCTAAACTGCATGTGTGGCACATCCTGCTTTTGTATTGATCTGCATTTAACTGCATCAAATAAAATACACTGAAATAACTAGAAATACAATTTTAGCAATATGATTTGTTGCTGTCATCTGATTAATCGCTGCCTCTTCTCTCTAATGGTTTATTGTCTGTACAATGTGGTTTGTTTCCCTTTGATCCTCCTCCTTCTTCCCTCCAGCACGACAACCAGATTTGAATATGGATTTGTGTATCTGAACAGCCACAGGTGTTTTCCATCTTTTGTGTCAGACTGAAGCTACAGGACAAAAACAACTGGAGCCGAGAGAAATATTGGATAATAAATGCTTCTGTAAGGAAAAAATAATCAAGCATGAGCTTAATATAGTTATATTTAATCAAAATCAACTTATTCTATTTATATTTCAAATGTGCCTTAAATAAGTGGTCCTCAGTGATCCTGTTAAAAAGCAACACTGTGAAGCCATGAATGAATTGGCTGAAACCTAAAGGCCAAGACGAAAAATTCTGTGAAATTTGGTGTTACATCTACAGACGAGCCGCTAGATATGTAGCAGTATCGGTTAAAGGCCAGGGATGAGAGGAGCGACAGAAATTGAGACTTATTAACAATAAATTATACAAAGACCTTGAAACCAAAACAGCCTCCTTCCAGCCCGGAAGTCAAACACAACAATTTGAGCTTGATCTTTTATTCACAACCAACACACACAGTCATGCAGCCTGGATCTCCCTGCTGTGTCACCACCACAGCCCTATTCAGCAAGCAAGCAGCAACCATGCACAGGAACAGGAAGAACTACTAATATCAGTAACATGTGGGAAAATAATTTAGCTAAACTATTTTTTAAAGGGAACCGAACATCTTGATGATATATGTCATTATATCTGCTATTCTGCACAAAAGACACGTTTCACAGAGCTGCAGGACTTATGTCTCCGCCTCCGCTCCTCATCCTGTTCGTTTTGATTCCACATTATTCGTCTGTAAGGAAAGCAGCAGGTCCATCCACTCCCCCTCCCCCACCCCGACATCTGTATGCATCAGGTCATCATCCCTGTTTGACTTCTTGTTCTCTTTGTGATCTTATTGCAGGATCCTCCGGTTCATTCTGTTTGATTAGACGGGTGGAGGACGGACAGATACTCAAGGAAGTGAAGGATTATTTACATTTGTCCTGTCAGACTGTTATACTGTCACCAACACCTTAGTTCAGCATGTTAGCAAGCCAAATAAAGTCAAAGTACATCAGTATGGGCTCAATAAAATGACAGCATGAGAAAATGAAATAAATAAAACAGAAATATTTGAACAAAATGAATTATAAATCCCTTAAAAACCCTGTTTTTTTGTACAACGGTATTGCAACAAGCACCCCCCCACCAGACAATATTATAAACACAGTGTCTATAAAACAGGACAGGACACAAGACAACAGGATCACCAAACAAAACAACAGGTTAGGTCACCTGTCACCGAAAGGACCAATATGAGCATTTGTCCATACGCCCAATGAGAGCATTTTGCCGGTACATAGCTACTGTATGTGTTTCTGAAAATAGCTCAACATTATTATACGTAAACTAAAGGCTGCAGTTTGGTTGAATTTAGTTTAAGTTCTCTAAAGTGAGGGCAAAAAAAAGGTTCCTGGTTAGGCATTATAAAAAAAGTTTAAACAGTAAAAAAAAATATGTAAATGCTGAAAGTGGATGATGTCACAACTGAAAAACGGGACATAATACAGCAAAAACGTGATGCAAGAGGTTAAGTGATGGGACACCAAAACTCCCTTGGCTTTGAAGGAACAATCTGCCGAGGGCATGCTACTGTAAATCTACAAGGATTCCACATTGAAAACTTCAAGTATTAGACACATTAAATGCTGACCTGATGATGGACACATTTACTTTTGGAAGTCAGTGGTTCATTAAACTTATTGTATTTCATCTTGAGGGGAACATGAAAGTCTGAACTACATGTCATCACCACCCATCCCATAGTTGTTGGTGTTCTCTTCCAGCTGTTAGTCTGTGAAGCTCATGTGGCTATAAACGGTGACCTATTGTTCTGTGGGGATCTACAGGAGCCAGTGAAAGTCAACAAGTGAAGCTTAAAGGCTGCAGAGACGTTATAAAGGTCAAGATCGAGTCAGACACACAGGAGTGGGTGTAAGACCACAGCACAGGAAACACACACACACACACACACACATACACTGCGTGGCACAGTGGAAATCTCTCTTGGACACACTCTGTACCACTTCCTTTTCCTGGCATACAATCACACAGAGCTGCCACTTTCTCTGTGTGTGAAAGGTTGTTTTCTCATCAGCACGACGTCACAGAGTCATCACTCATGAACTCATTGTCCTGTTTCAGATATTGACTGGAAGCATCTGAGAATTGTGTTGGAAAAAAGGCATGCTGGGTAAAGCAACACTCGCTGAGGGATCTTTAGGACAAGAAGAAGAACGAGAGACCAAAGAAACCACAAGTTGTACTGTTATAAATCCAAACATTTAAATGAGGGAACTTTCAGAATAAACCTGGCCCCAAACATCAGTGGCGTCTGTCTTTTTCAGACCTTTGAATGTGCGTTATCATCCCGTCAGTATGTCAGAGTAAGGGCCTGTTCAACCTGCTGATAGGCACAATAAGGTACTGATAAGGTAGCCGCTGCTCACTATGTTAGGTTAGCTCCAGTAATTCCAACAACAATAGAAAGAAATGGCAGAAAAGGCAAAACATATAGAATTACAAAAATATGCAAATTGAAAAAATCGAGTAAAAACAACCTTAACAATATAAAGACTGAAGAAACATACAGAAAAACACTACTATTGCAGATGTAAGCAGCAGTACACAGTGTTAAATATAAAATATAATAATAGACAATCAAAATCACGTATCTCCTTCATATTTATAACAACTTCTGGAGGTTGGAAAAACAACATTTTCCTCCAGTGTTACAGAGCTAAACTAAAAATAATGCCACTTAGATGTAGTTTTTATTTAGAATATTTTAATTGGTCTGCAAATATGAGGAGTCATTTTGGCTTCCCATAACTAGTAAGACAGAGGTTCCCCTGATAGGAAACTCTTTAACGGTCCTGACTGGACGAGTAGCTGGATTCATTTCTCGGGTCTTCAAGTCTAATTGATGTTAGCAATACATTTTAAAAATTGGTCCAAGTGGCATTGAGCCAGAGCGCTGCACGGTTAATGCTCAGATTGTTATGATAAACTTCTTACAACATAATAGAAAGATGAAGTCTAAATCTGAGAATCCTGAGGCTGGAAGAAAACAGTGGAGGCATTCCCAAACTTTTCAAAGTCAAGTTCAAGTACTTTTTGTTCATTTTTAAGCTTTTTCGGCAACTAACAGCTATAATAAATTACATATTTTAAAAGAATTAACTGATCATTTAACTTCTTTATCACATTAAATACCTTATTTTCCGCACTATAGGGCGCACTGGATTATAAGGCACAGTGTCAATGAATGGTCTATTTTCGATCTTTTTTCATATGTAAGGCGCACCGGACAATAAGGCGCATTAGAGTGAAACAAAACAATCAGATCAGTCGGTCAGTAAAACTTTATAATACTAATTTATTCATCACAATAACTCTAAACATTGTTCAAGCGTTGATGAGCGTATTCACAATAACTCCCGACCTCGTTCAGTTGTAAGACGTAAAAAAACACAGTTTGATACCGCTAAATGTTTGAAGTCTGCGTCGTAATCGTATCTCTTCACCCTTATACACACACGCTGTAATAATATGATGAAGCACAGTACGTATTACTCTGCGACGCTCCTGACTACAGTAGCTGTAATGCTGCAAGCAGTGCGGCTTTGGAGTTTACAAAAGTCGCACTGAAACATTTTGACAGAGCGACGTGAGCTCCGTGTACCACACAAAATCGATTCGAGGTCAGTAACCAGAGTTAATCCATATTAATTCATTAGAGGGGGATGTTTCACTCCAGAACAATATATAAGGTGCTCCAGATAATAAGGCGCACTTTTGTTTGTTTTTTTGTTGTTGAGAAAATTAAAGGCTTTTAAGTGCGCCTTATAGTCCGGAAAATACAGTAGTTTGAAGTTGTCAGTAGTCTACATGTGGACGGTTCCACTCCACACCTCACAGATCATGCGGGCTGTAGAGACTTTTAACTAAGAAGATGACTTGCAGCCAAAAAAAGCACCTTTTCATCAAGAAAAATGTTGTTCAGACACCTGCGGCACACTAAGTGGAAGGAGACTGTGTTGACCTGCAGCAGTGCACAAGTAGCATGGGAGGATAAAAGTCAGCAGCAGGTTTAAAATATCAATGATTCATAATTATAACTTAGATTAATCGCTGCCCCTTGTGTTCAAATTTAAAAAATGGTTGCTTTCATTTATCACTTAAACAGAAAGAGTAAGGAGAAAACAGGGTCCAGACAGAAAAGTTTCCCTTTAAGGCAAAGAGTTGATGCTTCTCCCAGGGAAGTCAAAGCTAGTTATGATCTGATGTGCAACTCCACGCGTGAGCCACCATTCTGTCGCTAAATAATTTGAAGACTGTTCTGTAACCTTCTGACCGTATTTGGATAACAGCTCTTCCTTTATCATTAGACATCTGTCCACAGGGCTTTTTATAAGCCTGCTACTACTGAGCCTGCAGCTGATCCTCACATTTCATCCTGGAATACAGAGTGTTTTGGTTGGCTTCCTTCCTTCGGTTCGGACTGAACCAAACTCCCAAGTGTGGTGCACTTAGAAGCAAACTGAGGACCCAGTTTTTTTTAGCAGACAAGAGTTGTGTTTTTTCTGCAGTGAGCATTTACACCAGAAAAAACCCAAACGGGCTATACAGCAAAACACCAGAGTTCGTTTCAAGTAGACCAAACAGCTCAGGTTCAAATGTCCCCTGACTGATGCTACAGCATGTTGATGCAATAATGTGAGCTGACCTCTGCTGTGGATGAAGCGACTGGACGGAGACATCCTGAACAGAGCTCTGAGCTGGACTCTGCAGCTGGTCTGAGGTTTGAAAACACAGAAAATAATCTGCAGCTCTGTCGGTCAGGTAACCCTTTTCACAGACACACACAGCTGTGCAGGCGGATGCTGTTACCTGTTCTCTGACCAAACAGCTGAAACTATGAATACATTAACTGAGTACGGCTACTTTCATAATTAGTTTATTCATTCATTCATTCATTCATTCATTCGTTATCTTAACCACTTATCCAGGTCACGGGGAGGCTGTGCCTATCTCAGCCGGCTCTGGGCCAGAGGCGGGGTACACCCAGGACAGGTGGCCAGCCT
>JAOWBC010003700.1:0-13441 GCA_028566105.1 Hypoplectrus providencianus
ACAACAACAAAGGTGTTTGTTGTACTGTAGCACTGAATATTTCACCAATATTACTGACACTGTAACCGAAAGTTGAGTTGCATATCTACCTGCCTCAGTGAGTGTGTGCAGGTGAAGGAGGAGGTCTGTTGTGTGCAGAACACAGAGGCTTGCTTGTGTAAATCCCAGCAGGCACTGCTACACCTTCTGAGCAGAACCATCAGTAGAGTCTCTCGTGTGGTTTTTATTTACCTGCAAGTGCATGTGACCAGGTCAGATTGGGTAGGCGGGAGTCAGGAGGTGTGCTGTGTGTGAGGGGGGCGGTGTTTCCAGGTGATGGAGAAAATCAACCCTGATGATCTAAATTACACCCCCAATTTCTAAACGAAATTTAATTTAATGCTGTTGTCAAGCAGTTTCAACATTAATGACTGTGTGTTGAGTTACACAAGCTGTACACTGACTTATTTAAATTGAATCCAAGTGTCACTGATTCAGTGTTGTCCCATGAAAATATATAATTAGATATTTGCTGAAATTTGAGGGGTGCACTCACTTTTGTTAGATACTGTACATTCTATTCTGATTGATGCTACAATATGTATTTCACTTACACAGCCTCTATACTTTTTTTGGAATCAGCAAACTAACCAAACATGAGACTGCTGGTTATTACAAAATGCTGCGGCTGTACTTATTACTGTCTGTAATGTTAAGATGTGACAGGATCTCTCTTAAGATAAAAAAAAAAAACCCACAAAGAAGACAAATATACACTTCCAGACACAATAAAACTTCATTGAGGTATATCTCACAACATTCATAATAGAGAATTGTCTGGCAAGTTATTTTTCATATTTAACAACGAATATATATTCTATATGCTTTGCTGTTTTTAATGAGAAAAAACATGAATATTAAATATTTTTTAAAATCCCATTTTAATGTAACTACAATGTTAATCTTGGGTAGTCCAGCTGTTTACCACACAACCAAAAATGTATATTTGTCTTCTGACCTGTAGTGCTATCTATCAATCTGCACTCAATCTTGATTAGTAACCAGCATGACAGAGGAAAAACATTTTTTAGATGTTGAATGTTTATTTGAGGTTAAATTTCTCTTTAAACACAAAACAAAATACATCCAACAACATTTTGCTGTTCTGCACTTTACTATAGCTTTATTAGTGGACCAGATGCCTGCGTGGTATCACTGCCAGGCTGGTGGTCTCTTGATAGCATGCACCCATCCACTGTAACAGGATCTAAAATACAGAATATCAGTTCAGGTGCAGCTCAGTATGTCAGTTTGGAGAGTTTTCTACACATGTTTTATTATCATCACATCATTCATTATTTACAAGAAGCTCAAGTTGATCAGTTTGAACATGAATTACACTGTCTTTATAAAGTTTTCAATTAAACATGTCTCAAAGGATGAGCAAATCATGGCATTCTGTTTTGATTACATGTACTGTGTGTTGTAAGTGCTAACAGTGTCATTCATTTCCATAAAAACCTGCCCCCTAATCTGCTGTACTTCCCCCCTTGTATCTACCAGAGGAAACTAAAGTTAAAGTGTATTTAACTGGTATCCTGTATATAAGTAGAAATTATCCTGTCACCGTAATTCTGCATGGTGTTAACAGTGTTTACTGCTGCAGTCCTGTACAGTGTTTTTTAATACCATAATATTTTTGTCCTCCACATCAATGTCTGGTTATGTGTAAGGAATTAAATGTGACATTACATTATGATATATTTGTAAACACATATGGAAAGAAAATGTTTTATGATTGGTCTTTCAAATGTTTAAAATTTGCAATCCATGAAGAAACGAGAATGCCATCATAGTTAATATATATTATGAAAACTTTCTTATAATTCTAATTTCAAATTTCAAAAGTGAAATAGTGAAAAAAGAAATACATATAGGTAAGATTATGGTAAAATTGCAATCATGATATGAATGACAGATGAAATAGAGGGTAATATTTTTAAATGTTGTGTTTTATTGTTTGTTATTTCAGCTGGGCAGATTATACTGAGCATGTGCAGACGAGCTAAAGAGGCTATTTTTACCAGCCTGTTCACAGGAGCAGTGAGAAGCAACAGATGGTGTGAATGCATGATAAACAGAGTTGATTTAAGGTCGTGTGTGATGGAAACTTTCTGTTGTATTGAACCACGTTGATGTGGTTTTCATGCCAAAATATATTGTATCTTCCAGGAAAAACAAGATTCAACAGCAAAATCCTGAAGATAAAATAAGTGTCATCTCAGGACATTCACGTGTATTTTCTGAAGGATAGGAGAAGCTCAGGTCCCTAAAGAGCACCAAGACTAAAACATGTTGCTTGCTAATGATTTTTGTTTTTGCAATTATTTAATTGATAACACATATGTAAATTATTTCTCTTTAGGTCTCCAAGTGCAATATATTAAATTAATTATTACGTAAAATGTCTTTATGTTTGTTTTGTTTTGTGAATACTAACATATTCCTGATATTTATATTCGGATTCACTCCCCTTATTCACCCATATGTTTGTGTTGTATTTTACTGTATTGTCCTTTTGGAGGAACCTACCAAAATAATTTCATCATCATCATCAAAAATCCATACTATTTCTTTCACATGAGTGTAAAATGGAGATGTGAGGGACAGTAAATTATTGAGCCCTTCTGCTGTGCTGTAATGTCCAGTGGCAACAGAACTATGTACTGTACACAACTATACCTGAGGCACTTTTAGGTTTACTATTACTTTAGTAGTACTTAGTATTTATATTTTGCTACTGATTTTACACACAATTTTTTTCTGCATTACATTTTTTTGACATCTTAAGTTACTTAGAACTATAGATCAACTAAAACTGATGGTGTATTATGTTTATCAGGGCCCATGGAAGTATATTACAAACTCATGACAAAATGAGCTTCACCTTTACTCGGAGAGTGGATTTGATTGTACATCTTCCACCACTAGATGGCAGCAAAGTTGTAAGGGAATGGGACATGAGGATGGATTCATTATTTTATAGTACAAAACACAATTAAGTGTAATTGAGTGTTAATGTAGATGATACCAACAATTTTGCCCCCTTTGTTTGTCATATAGAAAATGACAAAGTGATTCAAGAAGGCTTTTGCATATTGTCTACTTACAAACGTTTCATGTTCCCTTGTGCTCATTTTGAGTCTTGTCGTGGTTTTATCATTTTGTTATCAACAATTAAATTTCATTTTAAACATGTTTTTAAGTTAGCGGAAAAGATACATAGGATAATAAAGTTTGGTTATTTTAATCAACGTTTTGTACAATTTCTTTGATTTTTGGAATATCTATTTCAAATCGCCGCAACATTAGAAACCTTTCAGAGCAAGAAGGCAATTAAAATGTTACATTTGGTATTTTTATGGACTGATGCAGATAACTGTAACATTTTCTGAAACAGTTAATTGTATAATTTGTAATAATATGTGTATGTATGTATAATTTATTTTATTCTTGAATTATTTTATTCATTTGTATTATTATTGTAGCGAGATATGAAACACTCCCCCAACACGTTACAATATACAATGTATAAAGGTTTAATATTATAAAATAGAGGGAAAGGATGCTATAAAATCATTTTAAAAAAATGTAGAACAAAATGTTTAGAACCGCCAGCGGACTGTACATGAACGCTTTACAATGACGTCATTTGCGTAGCCGCCACAAACAGGAAGAAAACATCCAGCTGTTACCTAAGCAGGGAGAGCTCTGGCTAGCTTAGCAGCCTGTGTAGCATTGGGATAGTAATGAAACGGCCTTAAGAGTCGGAAATAAACTGGTGTTTTATCATGCTGTGTCCGGAGTAGTGACTGTATCGTTAGATACTCTGGGAATTTAATTCTCCTCAACTTTCCTCCGGTCTGGGTGTTGAAACAAGGTACGTTAGCTTAGCAACAGGACGTTAGCTAGCGGTAACTAAGGTTAGCCCTGTTGCGAACTAGCAGGCAGTTGTTGTAGTAGTAACAACTAACGTTACTTTATCCGTTACCGGTGTTAAGGTCGGTTTAGGTCAGTCGTTTGTGACTGTGTGGGCATAATTGTGTCAGTAAATAGGATGCTTGAGTGTGTTGTGATATAAAACAAAATATAGAAGCAGTAGCAGGGTCACAAGCCACTACAAATGCAGGTAGACCTTGTGTTAACGTCCGTGCTGTGAGTTAGATGAAAAATTTATTGACTCACTTTGTTTTCGTTTAAATAGGTCATGCGCTCAGCAATAAAAGAAAAAGGGTATGAAGTGAAACATTCAAAATGGATTTGAGTCTGGATCCTGTCAAGGGTCTACCATGGGAGGGGGACACAGTGCTTTATTAACAAACGTAACTTAAATCTGATTTCAACATGATGTCAGTCAGGTTTTACTTAGCTTTGTGTAGTTAGTAACCTATGAAAGAGGCAGCACCAGTCCCTCCAATGGTGCTTCCCAGTAATGTAGGACTTTTCTAGATGGAATGTTTGAATACACTTTAATTCTAAATGATGAACAACACAAATCCATATATTGTATTGAATTTATAATTTGGTGGTTTTTGGATGTATTTATGAGGACTGTTATAAGAGGTCTGAGACTAATAACAACTTTGGAGGGGAAATATTATGCATTTATGCAAAGGCAGCTCATAAAGTGAAGAGAGTTATCACTGATGCCAAGTTTACCATAAAGACAACCATATAACCATTAATATTAATGTGAATAATGTAGAATGTAGAATAACATACATACATTTTTGGTTTTCTTCAGATTAAATTAAATTTTGTGTTTTGAAAATGGTTCTCAAATAATTACTCATATAAATGGAGTTACTTTTGTATCTTGTTGTCATCAATCAGTTAGAATCCACACTGTGGTTACTAAAACAAGCAAAATGATCAGCACCAGTAAAATAAATACATAATTTTAGAAACATAACTTTTTCAAAAACCTTTGTGTGCATAATTATTATGTAACCCCATACTCTTCTCTGTGGTGTTTTTCCCTAAAGTAATCCAAATTAATGTGTTCTTATTAATGTGATTCTTTTTGGTCTGAGTGAAGTAGGGACTCATTATTTGTCTGTCTAAGTTATTGCTTCTTATTGTTTGAGTTAAGTAACTTCTTATTGTTTGAATTAAGTAACTTCTTAAGTTCTGAGTTACTGGCTCACCACACCTGTCTGTCTCTCTGTTGATCCTTGCAGGTGTGAATGAGTGACGTGGTGCCTCCCACAGCTCTCAGTGAAGTCCAGCTCCGCTTCCTCTGCCACGATGACATAGAGAATGTCAAG
Organism: Hypoplectrus providencianus; assembly: GCA_028566105.1. Taxonomy (NCBI): domain Eukaryota; kingdom Metazoa; phylum Chordata; class Actinopteri; order Perciformes; family Serranidae; genus Hypoplectrus; species Hypoplectrus providencianus. Next base: position 5,307 of record JAOWBC010003700.1, read on the forward strand.
CTTCTCTGTGGTGATTGGTTCCCAATCGAGTAAGAATCACATTCATTTTGCAAGTGGTAGCAGCTGTAAGGGTGGGAGTTTTAAACATTTTTAACAAATATGCATCCATATCTGAATTTGTAAATCATTATTTTAACATTGATTGCTCCTCTCCCTGTTCACTGGTGGGAGTGTGCTCACCTGTGGTAGAGCATCAGGAGGATCTCAGCCATTTGTGATACAGAGAGCAGAGGAGAATGTAAACGCTAACTTTGTAGAGACAGAAAGGTCATGTTATTGTGGAAATAAGATGCTACTTAGTTTGGTCAGGTATTGACCAGTTAAAAACATACAATTGACAACCATTGTAAGGTATTGGAAAAGCTTGAAAATTGACCTTGAAAGTCCTTGAAAAGTGATTAAATTTGATCACTGAAAAAGGGTAAGAACCCTGTTAACACCTTTTAGTTCTCAGGAATTTTATAGAGGAAAAACATATTTTTTTTTTTGTTGTAATATGCGTGCATGGGTTTACCTGACACCACAAATTTATATAAACCTAATCCAGACTGCTTTTAAATCCAAGTGTAAACTGGATCTTAAGAGACTACAATGACGGCACTTCTAGCAAGGAATAGATTGAGTACTTCTTACCATGGTGGGTCTATATGACAGTATATACTTGATGGTAAAAAGGCATTTGGCAATACCGTTTCTAATGTGACAGCTTGCACGTGATTTAGTAATTCTCGACAGGTGTCATTGTCTCATGTAGTGTTCCTAGTTATGGAATCCTGTAATTTTCCTAACTTTTTGAGGACTGGGTGCCAAATTTCTGTACATGGGCATAAATGTTTGTCACCTTGGACTGCAGGTACCCAGACTCATGGTATCAGGATATCACCTCCAACAAGAAGTTCTTCTCCCTCGCTGCCACCTTCAGAGGGGGCATCGTGGGAATGATTGTGGCCGAAATCAAAGGCCGGACCAAAGTACATAAAGAGGTAGGATGTTCAGCCCCTCACACAGAACACAAGGCTTTGAAGTTGTCCTCTCGTGCTGGTGTCACTGAATGTGTTGTTAATTCAGTTGAGCCCCTCACAGTCAGCTGCCGTTTGAAAATGTCAAAAGTGGAACACATACACTTTGTAGAACCTTTTTTTAGTCTGCTAATTAGATGAACTGAATGCCCCTGATCGAGTCAGACTCTGTCATTACATGAGAACGAGAAAGAGGGATGACAGAATGATGAGGAAGGAGCAGAATCATCGTTCTCTTTCATTATATCACTGCTCATCTCTCCTTTCAATTAATTTGGACGACTAGTCTTGTAAATGTCTGACACGTCTAACAATTCCAAAGTCTAAAGCTCATGAGTAGCACACAGTATGCAACAGGCTGTGTGAAGTGGTTGTAGAGATAAACTACAAAATGTTAAACTCATAACATAGAAAAATAGAATATTTAGCAGATGTGCAGAAAAGAAATAATCAAATAGGATGAATTCCTGTAAATGTATTTTCAGATATCTGCTTTACTCATTTGAGGCCACAGCTTTAGAAGCTGTTGACTCAGTGTATGGTGTAAAAACATAATTTCACTTTGAAAGCTTATTTGCATTTTGGAATGTGCCTTCCCAGTGGGTTATTTGCCTAGGGGACATGACATCCTCAAAAGGAGGAGAGCCATTTAAGGTTTATTCGAGAAGGAGTCAGGGGCAGTTTCACTTCCTAATTATTTCCAACAGATGATGAAAAAACATGCATAACATCAGGTGCTTTTCTTCTCCAAATTGTTTTTATTTTTATTCTTTAAAACTTAAGGCCCTCTCCAAAAATCATGTAGCACTTCAGTGGGAAAAAATGTGGCACTCAGCACAAAATTACATTCACAGCCATTGAAAACAATTACAAAAAGCCCCCTCAGGCTGCTAGAACATACTCTGTGTGATCAGGCCCTTACTCTGTAATTTTCTCTCTGAATTAATTTGTGTGTTTTTGTTCGTGTGTGTTTTTTTAGGATGGAGACATCCTGGCCTCCAGTTTCCCTGTGGACACACAGGTAGCCTACATCCTGAGTCTGGGAGTGGTCAAAGAGTTCAGGAAACATGGCATAGGTATCTTTTTCACCATCCCTCACACTCACTTTTGTATTGAATGATATTGCATTGACCTACATACATTCTTTTGACACTTGCCCGAACCAGTACGACAGCCTTTATGTGTCACTCCCATCCTTTACCCTAACCCAGAAGGTTCAAACTCGGAATACATTTGAAAGGTCTGGGGTGGAGGTTTTTACCAAAGTATCAATAATGCAGCTGCAGCAGAGGCTTTAACACACAGCTCATGAAGGCAGTCACGTTTCCTAAAAAACAAAATTTAGAACACAGACATCTAATATTTTCTTTATTTCAGCGTGACTTACACCTTCTCTACATATCCACAAATCTGCTCATAAATCATTAAAATATAAGCTCTTTCATCCCTTTTTAAGTTTTACCCAAGTATCAAAGTAACTCATTTTTTCACCTTTCTACTTCCAAATGGACCTAGTGAACAGGAACTGCTAAAAGATAATCGGGTGAACTTTTAAGGAGACTTTTGGCGAAAGTGGAAACAAATAAAATAAACAGGTGCAGACAAACACTGGAATGATAACGGATGAGTGTATATTAAATTGATTACAAATTCCAGTGCAGTAGTCAACATCAGCTGATGACGGAGGAAGAATCACATTCATTTACATTTTTAATGTAATCTCTTGTCTCTGCTGTTCAGGCTCCCTACTGCTGGACAGTTTGAAGGAGCACATCTCAACAACAGCCCAGGACCACTGTAAGGCAATCTACCTACACGTCCTCACCACCAACAACACTGCCATCCACTTCTATGAGAACAGGGACTTCAGTCAGCACCACTACCTGCCCTACTACTACTCCATACGAGGTGTCCTCAAAGATGGATTCACATATGTGCTCTACATCAATGGGGGTCATCCACCCTGGACAATATTATATCCTTTTGTGGAAGCAGGAATAGAAGATACTCATACTACACAAGGACTTTACTTGCTTCATTTGGTCAAATTCACAGCATCTTAATTGAAAAGATAAGTGTGACATGTTCTCCTTAACTTCCTGTCCCACTGACTACATCCAGCACATTGGTTCAACCCTGGCCAGCCTGAGCCCCTGCTCCATCCCTCAGAGGCTGTATCGGCAGGCCCAGTCCCTGCTGCGCTCTCTGCTGCCCTGGTCCAACATCGCCTCCAAGACCGGCATACAGTACAGCAGAACAATGTGACACAACACGGTGGGTGGAAGCTTTGTTTGTTTTTCTTTATTAGCCTTACAACAGGGACTTTTTCAGTGTTACAGCAGCAAATGGTATAGCAAACATAGAAAAAAGCATTAATGAAACCTAAATGAATAAAAAGTAAATCATGAACAAGAAATATAAACCAGAAGAATATGTTAGTATTAACAATTTTACCTTGGAACCATGTTTGTACAAAATACACAGACTCAGCAGTTGTAATTGCACCATTACACAGAGATTATGTTATATTAATATTAATATTTGTATTGTACAGTGGAATGATAACACACCTGATTCAAGTATAGAAGGTATTGACATTGCATGGTTTGTGTACATTACAGTGCTGGGAACAGTGCTGGTTGTAAAGTCTAAGAAGTATGATTTTGTAGTTAATGTTATGACTCAAGGTTCCCACTCATCCTGGAAACCCTTGGACTAGTTTTCTAGTCCTGGAAACACCTAAAAATGTATTTAAAAACATTTGCCTAATCTCAAATCAACTATTCAGGTTCTGACAGCCAAAAAAGCCCTCAGATAATAAACCTGGTTCTAGAGTTGAACCAAGTCTTGTCTGGTCTCAAACCACAAACCACTTACATCAGGGGCTGGGGGCTCTTGCGATTCTCTGGAATAACTAGACCAGCTTAACTGTGTATCTTTTTTTTTATCTGATTTGTTTGACTGTAGTGTGACCAATACAAGGTAATCTGTGCTAGGCAGGCTGACACTTGACTATCTTAAAAAAAGGCTAACATTGACTTTGCCATCTATAGAAATCGAGACAAGCAGCACAATGTCGTGTGCCAGTCATGTTTGGATACCATTGTAGGCTCACAAAGCCAGGAGCAACATCCTTAAAGAGACAACAAAGTCAGCATTGTTGTCATTGTGCTTGAAGTTGGGACAAGAGAAAGAAAAGAGTTTTGCACACAATGACTTTTCCCTGATGGTTGAAGCAGTCGATGATAAACCTGATACACTTCATCATGAATACTGCACTATTAAAAAGGGGGAATGAAATTGTCAGTACCAGGCCTACAGGAAAAATAGATCAAGAACATGATTTTTGTGGCAACCCTGATATCTCTTTTTCCACCTTTCATTGGATGTCTGATTGTGTCTTTTATCTTTTTTTTTTACAGGAGCCCAACTGTTTCTCATCAGTCTTCCCCTGTACACACCAAGATGTACATGCACATTCACAGTCTCGATCTTGTACAGCTTTCCACAGCCTGTGTTTGACACAGGACTCAGGTTCAACCTGCTTTGACCGTTGACACAAAAGGATATTACCCACGATTCAATAAACCTTTTTCACTTCTCACACAAGATCTGGGTTTGCAGCTGTAGTTCTGTGCCCACTGCTAAACAGGGTTGTTGCATTGCAACGTCTTTAAAAGTGCAATGTTTGATTTGATTTTATGCTGACAGACAAGGATTTCTTTCAGTTGTTCACTTACTATACTATTCCACATAGACTACACTATCCCATAGTTACTACAGTAACCCGTGTATACCCAGCCATACCAAAGCCGAGCAGTGTCCGACCCACTTATAACCCAGTCAGCATAGCAGAGCAGAGGACCTGGTCCAGATAAACCTTGTATACCCAGGCACACAGATTAAACACAGGTTGTATGTTTGGTGTGAAAAAGGTGACACACACACACACACACACACTGGACACTCCACAGAGACTAAAGGTTCAACCCTGCCTATCAGTCTGTCTCCTTTCATTCTGTCCACCACTGTCACAGAGACTATGTATACTGTTTGTATATTATATATACTAAGCTAATATATATAAATTTATCTCAATATGTATGTCTATTCTATGCTGTCAGTAGTTGAAAGATAACCCATCCTGTCCCCTTTTTGAATATAAAGAGTTGATTCCATTTTGTAAAATAGAGACTCAAGGACAAGGTAAATTATTTGGTCTGTGAATAAAGTGAGAGGCTCCTAGGGTCAAATAAAGCTAATTATACACAGGCAACTTGGAAACACAATGTAGATGGGAAATGTATAGCCACCAGTAGCAACTGGAGTTTTTACAAAGGATTCTTCAAATTCCTGATATTTTCTGATTTCAATAGTCACTCAATCAGTACAGAAACATAAAAAACATGTGATAGTGTTAACTGTAACACAAACAATACAAACACTTCACATATTATGCAATTCTCTTTGAAAGTCTGGCATTTATATTCAATCTAAACTCCTAATAGTCCTACCTAACACCTGGTGCACAGTGCACGTGTCATTATGTCTACAGACACAGTTGTCATTTTCAAGCTAAGCACCCATGTTGTTAAGCAAATGTAAATCTGTCACAAACTGTGCACCCATTTGCATGTTGGTCTTAGGTGTGATCAGGCACATTTTTGGCGCATTGCTATCTCAAGGCAGCAGAAAGTGATGGTGGCATCTACCACCAAAACCTGATCTGAAGTCAAAGGTGGAGGCCTGCTATTTAAAGTGCTCCTCAGTTAAAAAGGCTGTTTGTGCATCTGCTCATATGCAGTCGAGGGAAGGTGATGATGGGACAGAGGACTGGGAGATGGAAACCTATCCGTTTCTCCAGTTTCCCTAATCCACCATGTAAATAGCAGGGTGCCAGGTAATTAAGAGGCTAAACTCAACCCCATTGGCCCTTTAGTTTTTTCGTTATATCCAGATTATGCACCATTTTACTATTTTATGTGAGTTGGCCACACCCTAAATGCATTTGCGGCATGCACTTTAGACCATGCGCTGAAATTGGTTTAAATAGGGCCCGTAACCTTTCTATATTGTTTCCGATTGTTCCCTATGTATAATTCCTAAATGACGAGTTGCAGGGGTCATTATGTTAGACATTTTTAAATGGCTCCAGCCCTGTCTGTCTGCTCTTTGGCTGTAAAATTGCTGCTGATGTAGAGAAATGTCCATTTGTTTGTCCAGATTTTAAAATATGGCAGAGATTAGATTTTTACATGGGCCTGTAGAAGAGATGAGATAAAGAACACACACATCATACACCCTGTGTGCCTGTGTGCATCCATGTGTGTATGTCTTTGTGTGTGTGAATATATATATATATGCACACAGGGTCCAGAATTAGCACCCAGAAAGTGCCAAATGTTGGTCTGATATGTCTGTATTGAACATGAGTAAAGTTCACCCAACATGTTGAATTTGTCAGTTAGCAACATTGTAGTTTCTCAATTTCATTGCATTTTGTTGCACCTGATCAAATGTTTCAGTCAGTAAGCAGATAGATTTTATACATGACAAAGCACTGAAAAAGGAAAGGGTAACTGTGTGATAAAAATGTGCATTCATTGTTTAAGGTGAAAGTTTCTGAACTTACCAGCCCTGGGTGGGTCACTCCAAAGTTAGTTTCAGACATTGTGTATGCAATAAATAATTAGTTTCCTTTGACTGATTGTAAAGACTGAGTCAGTGTGACTGCCCCTGCTGTATGAATATTTAACATTGTTTCAACATGTTCATTGTGATTGTCATTTTACATTGTCATAAACCTGAGCCTTGTTTTCAATCACAAAATGCCATGGTTTCAGTTGTTTGTCTTAAAGAGGCACTCCTATAAATGTAGAGAGAAAAAGTCAAGAGCAAGGCAGCAGATATATCCTGACTTGAAAATCCTCCAACTCCCATAATTCAACTTGATAGCAGCTTTTGTAGTGATGAACAAATTATTAATTCTGGTTCAATGTATACTGACTATATGGACCAATGGCCAACAGCCGATTTTGCTTATGTGCCAGGGAAACAAGGAACTCTTCATTAACCCCAACCGTTAAATCAGCTAGTTGATTTATAAGGCCAAAATTTCTGTTAACAGATATATTAGTGTAAATGTAAATATGCTGATATTAATTTTTAATAAGACTACAGTTTTTTACAATTTGGTGACAGGCAGCATAGAATTAGACAAAAAGGCTGCTCTCAGTTATGTTAATCCTGTATTGTCATTTAATATGGCACAATTTTCATTCTTCATTCAATTTCATTCTACTTAATGTCCAAAATCCAGAACTATCCCTTTAAAGTCACTGGAGCACGATATGTCGGAGGGCAATTAAAGTAATTAAATAGAGTGCAATAGCAATGTTACATATCTAATGCTATATCAGCCAATACATTACATTTTTTACTTCCTAATATCAGTATCGGCATCAGCCACTAAAATCTTGTATCAAACCAGGCTCTAACAGCTTCTTCTGTTGCTTTGCTTCACTGTATTTATTGGCAGATTGCTGATCTTATGCTCAGACATTGTTACATACCAACATTTTTTTTTTTAACTTTTACTTAACCACACTACACATTAACTTGCTGCCCAATTTCCCTCCTACATCATGCCAGATTTGTGTCATGGCTTTTCCACCTAGCATATACTAGCTAACGCTCTTTGAGTCAGAAAACAAAAACATGATGCAATCCATCATAAAACATTGGACACTGCCATCGGTCACTGTCCCCCTATTTGCCAATGGCAGTCAACAAGGCAAAGATCGGCCAATACCACAATATATCCATAGAATCAGCAAGTCCAGAAACTTCTGTCAGACCCACCTTCACTGATAAAGGGCTCCTAGACTCCATCCCAAATTTCTTTTTATGATTTTTTTTCCAACTTCCCTATTAAAATGTTCAAATGTATTTCCCACAGTCACACTTATATACACTTATGTGTATAACTGTAGGAGGGCCTCTTTTAAAACCCTCCTTTGTGTCCTTAACACCTAAAACATCTGGTACTAGGCATTTACAGAATTAGCATCCTGTCAGAACAATGCATATCAACAATCTCAGCACTCAGAGTAATCC
>JAOWBC010003702.1:0-16284 GCA_028566105.1 Hypoplectrus providencianus
AAAATGGCTTTCTCTTAAGTGATAATCAAGTTAATAATCACATACAGCGCTCTCAAAGACATACCATACACACGTTTCAGTTACTGGTGGACTTCTGTCATAACGTTAAATATGCATACTGTTTACAATAGTGCTGTGGGGTATAATCATTTTACATATTAACCTACGTGCAGTGACACACGTAGGTTCACAAAAGTGACCTGCATATTTTCTAATTTAATAAGTTTGGGATAACCAAACCTATGACTACATGTTATCAGTAGGCAAAAGAATATACCTACACAAAGCCAATCAATCATCTACGGTAAGGATATTGACCACCATTACATGTCACTGATTTTAATTAAAGAAGTGTATCCATGCAAATAAAACAGCGTTTAGCCGAAGTTGACTTTCCATTTCGTTGTAACTGCTTCACGGTAACATTTGTAATATTGCTGCAGACCTCGACAAAATCCAGAATTTCAAATGACCCTTATTATATATTTAAAAACACGCTGAAGCTCGTGTTGTTTTTGAGTAACTTACCTCAAGTACAGTTAGCTGGGACGACCCCAACAGACAGGAACATCACCGCTGTTTATGCCGGCGAGCCAGTCTGCTGCTAGCCGTCCAACGTAGCATGTAGCCTAGCTTGTTCGCCTCGTTAGCCTCCACTAGCTTGTAGCGTCGCACTCAGTCGCGCTAGGTGGGGGTGTGTCTCGAACCTTCAGAACTCCAGCTCTTTGCCCTTTCTTGGATAATCCGGGAAGTTGGGCGGAGTCAGCTTAGCCAAAATGGCGAACGTGGACACGCCCAAAAGGCTTTATTTGAGTTTTTCAGAACGCTATGGGTGACGTCACGGATGCTACGTCCATTATTTTTACAGTCTATGGTTTGAACCTGGTTCAAGTCTTTTTTGGTTATTGGTCCAGTGTATTGCCATTTTGTACCTTTCCACATTTTTATGTACTCCTTAATTTGTTTTTAATTTGTTGAGTTGTGCAATTGAGTTAGAAAATGCCCCTTCCATGAATGCTAACAGAATAATACAAAGTAATTACAATTTTGTACATTACAAAAATACTGATTCACAAAAAGAAAAGCTTCCCCAATAATGAGTGGTGTGCCAGGGACACATTTGCCTAGGATTTATAATATTATTTAATACTCACACATGCACACTGCGGCAGAGAAATAGAGACAGCAGAGTGGTGAAACGAAACAAAGAAGAGTGATTATTGATTAAGACTGTAGTTGTCAGCATTAACACGTAATTAAAGCAACGTCCCTTGATCTAAGATAATTTTTCTAACAAGCGATTAACAAGCACTGTGGTTTTTTGAACCTTTGGCCATACTGGAGTTTGTGGAAAACCGGAAATGAATGCAGCACGATTCACACGGCGCCAATTGCAGCCTCTAAACCTAAACTGAGAGCAGATAAGCAACTATGGAGAAGAGGAATACATCAATTTTAAATGGAAGTTCAGATTCAATAATAAAAAATCAAAAATAATATCAGTTTAAAGTAGATTTAGAGAAGATTAAAAATGTGTGATTAAATGTGTTTAATCGTGAATTAACCTTGGACAACTATGCAATTAATCTGATTATTTTTTTTAATCGACTGACAGGTCTAATTAAAACATGTCGGATAGACGCAACTCCGAATGACCAGGGGGTGTTTAAGGCCATAGAGGAAGAAGCCTAAATGAATCCAAATAAATTTTTGTGTTTTTCTTCATTTTAGACTGCTTTTCCACTCTTAAAACATACTACATACATTTTCTGACCTATTATAGTTTAAATAAGTGAAACGTCCAGGTGGACATTTTGACACTTAGGTAAACACACAGTAGTAAATGAACAATCACTTCAAATTCACACCAAATTACTGAACACTGACCTCGGTCCAGCCTGATTCCTTCATCGAAGCGAGAGAAGAGTCTGTAGCGCTGCGCCCAGTATTTGCTCATCTCAGGGTCAGCTGTCATCTCTGCTGGGACTTGCTGCATCCTCCCTCGCTTCCTCTTCTTATTCTTTGGCTTCTTTCCATTTCTCTCAATCAACTCTACACAAAAGTACATAAACATTATTAGATTGCAGCAACTTTCACCAGAATAGTTTTATAACAAAAGTATGCCATAATCATTCAGATGATTTGCTTACCACTGTTGTCTTCAGGTGTGTCTGGCAAAAAAAAGTAAGGAATTTCCAGACAGGTTAGCTGTCTATCAGGCTGATCCTTTTCTTCCTCTGTCTTACTACGTTCAGTCCCAGTGGCAGCATTGAGAGTTCTCTCTGCATCTAAACTAGACAGAGAAATAATACGATCTTCTTCCACAGTGTCTTTATTTTCTCCTCCCAGAAATGTTGGCTTGTCCTCAGCTTCCTGTGTGCTTCCTCCTTCCACGTCACCTTGATCACAGGGAGTCATCTGTGTCTGTCTCCGATTCTTTTCAAGAAAGTTTTTGACCTTTAAAACAAGAACTCTTCATTTAATGAGTCTTCTAAGTAACACTCAAATTAAAAAGTTAAAAAAAAATTCAGCTACTATTTCTGGCTTTTATAAATAATCCATAACAGGGATTTAACATTCCTTCTCCTTCATATCATCACAAGCAAGATGTGAGTTCAAATACTCTTAAGTTGTGGAAAACTGTGCAATCTGAGGCATTGTGTTGGTATCTTCGCAACACCACCAAAAAGATGGAGACAAATCCCTTGCATTGGGGATTTCCCCAGCTCAGTTGACCACTGGGGCGCAGAAGTTATTCATTTTCTGACCTTATCACTGATCAGTTGTGTGCCTACATGACTGTCCTTTATAGGAATGCGGTTTGAGTAACCATGAAGATCAACAATTCAGGGCATGTGGGTCGTTACAGCATAGTTGCAGAGTATTACATACCATATTTTCTGGACTATAAGGCGCACTTACAAGCCTTTCACTTCTCAAAAAACGAAAGTGTGCCTTATAATCCGGATCGCCTTATATATTGTTCTGGAGTGAAACAGCCCCCTCTAGTGAATTAAATATGGATTTACTCTGGTTGTGCATACTGGCCTTGAATCGATTTTGTGTGGTACACAACGCTCTGTCAAAATGTTTTAGTGCGACTTTTGTAAACTCAGGAGTGTCGCGGAGTAATACAGACTGTGCTTCACCATAATATAACAGCGTGTGTGGACCCCAAAATGGCACCTATCAAGAGATACGATTACGGCGCTGTTTTCAAACATTTAGCGGTATCAAACTGTGTTTTTTTAAGTGATACAACTGAACGAGGTCGTGAGTTATTGTGAATACGCCCATTAACGCTTGAACAAAGTTAAGAGTTATTGTTAAGGCGCTTAATAAAGTTTTAGTGACCGACTTATCTGTTTCTTTAGCTCTAATGCGCCTTATATATGAAAAAAGACTGAAAATCGACCGTTCATTGACACTGCGCCTTATAATCCAGTGTCCCTATAGTGTGGAAAATACGGTAAATTATTATTGATCAGAATGCCAAAATTGAAGAAGCTCTATTGAGCCTTTTGAAGAGTGTTTGCCTGTTATTGTACATGCATATGAGTTTCTACAGTTTACTGCTTGCTTCATTAATGTAAAATCAACTTTAAATATTGACTTCTTTGAGTGTACATCTCTTTTGGGTCACTGGTCGCAGGGTGGTGTATCATTATTATGAATTCCAATTCATAAATACATTTGTGTTAGTATTTGATTTGATATTTCAATAAGTATTTAGCATGAGTTGCTATCAACCCAACCTGCCGCTACTACTTCCCAGCACATCTATTTGGTTGGAACTATCCAACATGGCAACTCAGTCAGCAAGGATTACTGCACCAATTATGACTCAAAACTAAGTAATCACATCGAAAAACTTTAACTGATCAGTTGTCAGAAACAGTGTAAACCCAACCCAGACAGTTTACATGCATTACCTTTTGGAGAGAAGCGCTGGTCTGTGACTGTGTGTTGTCTCCAGACTTATCTGAGAATCTGGTGTGTTTGCTGATGCTGTGGACTGCTTTCTTAGCCGACCAACTGCTCTGACGCTTCTGACCAGTGTGGCTCTTAAAGCTTACCACACTGCTGAACCTGAGATAAAAACACAAATACAACCTCATTTAGACCAACCGCATTTGTGGGTTGGGTAAGTGTAACTATAGGCAGAGCTTTTTCATTACTTTCATATATGTGAGAGCAAAAACTCTAACAAAGCATAAACGCCTCAGACTCACAGAGGCTCGGGGTTGTGTTTGAGTCCCAGTTTACTCCAGGCTTCCTCAGGTGTCAGATGTGGGCTCTCGTCAAAATCCAGCTCATGACTGCACACAGAGAAAAAACGCATTAAGATCAACATAAAAATATTTTTGACATCTTCTGTTTCGTGATGACAATTTTCTTAAGGATGTTTTTCTTTTGTAGAACCCCAATTCCATAAAAATCTACCTAGTGTCAGAGAGTGGTGTGGTGTTTTGTCATAGATTTCTGCAGGTCCAAGCCTCCTCTTCAGCCAGTGAATACTGGTGGGGTGGACATGGAGGTGGAGCCCTGTTATAAGTATCTAGGTGTATACCTGGATAATAAGCTAGACTGATCCCTAAAAACAAATGCAATCTACAAAAAGGGACAGAGCCACCTCTTCTTCTTGAGGAACCTCAAGGCGATTGGACAGACTGGTCAAAGGGCTGCCTCTGTGACTGGAGCTAGTCTGGACACATTGGAAGAGGTGGTGGAGAGGTGCACACTCATCGATAGGTGCTCGGACCATACACTTTAGAGCATCTTTGTTCTGCAGCGGAGCGAAATAAGCCTTCCTGCTGTGCCTCTGGAGAACAGAGACATTGGGAAGATCTTTTGTCCCTACAGCCATCAGGCCGTACAATCTACAGAGCTAAATCAGACAAATGACTTTCCCCTTGGGGATAATAAAGTATTTTGATTGTATTTTTTTAAATCCTACATAGACAATCTATTTAATGTTTTACCTTATCAACTTGGATTTTTATGTAAAATGCTTATTTTGAATTTGACGGCCAGCAATTCATTTCAAAAGATTTGGAGCATCACCATCAAAAGACTGGTAAAGTTATTGATTTCTCAAAAAAATCCTGTGTGAAACATTCCACTGGAAAAGGGGCATCTTTGCAAGGATCAGTTGTTCAAAATCAACGATGGTAAAATGTTCACCATTTCCATCAAGGTCTTAGTGTGCTGTTTTGAAGTTTTTTGACCATTTTTAGAATTGTTTAGATGTATGAAAATTGTATGATCTAAGTGTCAGTGTTTAAGGAAAAAATAGTCTTAACCCACAAATAACTGACTTCTGAGATGTAGAGCATGGGAATGCTCTTTATGCACTACCTGGATAATGTTTTAATCTCTTATAAATTTCCCTTTTAATTAAATGATAAATGTATTTAGTTTTTACCACAGATTCATGACTTAAACTTTACACAGTGTTGATGATTGATTCTTTAGTAAGACAAAAGCTAGGGGTGGAGTGGAGTTTAAAGATGGCTCTCGATTCTTTTACATTCAATACACATACAGTGAAAACGCACCTTCGTTTGACTTTGGCTTGTGCTCTTTCTGGTGGTTTGTCATCATCGTCATCTTCTCTACTTGACAACATGTTCCTTGTGCCATGTGGTCTTTCAGGTAGGTCAGCAGCTTTCTTGGAATCTAGGTCAAAACATACAAGATGTTTACTGGCACAGCTCAAATTAAATACACAATTATTTATATACTCATCAAAAGTCTAACTGCCCCAAATATATTACACTAAATAGGTGAAAATCTGATAAAAATTTACTCATCAATTGAAAACTGAATAGTTAGTTCAGTGTCATTCATAAGAGATATTTCTGAAAAAAAGAATCTATTATCCTATTATATCACAATATAATTAGTTAATATGATAGACCACCCAATGTAAAGTTGGGTATACTGCAGCTGCCCTAAATTAACAGCAGATGTAATCACCAAAAATATTTTTTTAATGTTTCTCTCATGGATTATACACCAGCATGTACAAGCTCCTTAACCAAAGTGATATTTGTCATGGTAAAATTCAATTGGCGGTCCAAGCCCGAGGAGATGAGGGATTAATGGTATAAGGTACCGGTGATCCCAATGCCAGCTGTGCAATATTAAAAGGTTATGGAACAAAATTTAAGTAAATTATACAAAAAAAAGCAGGGAAATTGACAGGGTATGTTTACTTGTTCTTTACCTGTATTTTGAGCAGTGTACTGCTTTGAGGAGGAAGCAGGTCTCTTGCAACCATTCCCACCATCAGACGGATGATCAGAGATCTTCGACTGCTGTCTCATATCGGCCTCACTCACACTCTGCCTGTCTATCTCCAAGTCAGTCATAGATCTCCCTTCTGCTTCTAATGTGCAGTTCTGTTCAAAAAGATCATTCAAAACCTCAACATTATCATGAACAGCCTTCACTTGGTCTCTCTTCTGGGTCTCAGCCCCAGTCTGTCCATCCCTCCATTCCTCTGTGCACGTCTCAGTACCGCTGCCAGTCACCCCTGCTGCTGTTTCTCCATTAGGGTCCCCATTACAGACAGACTGGTGTGTAGTCCAGCCCTGTGCCGACCAGTATAAGTACTGATCCCAGTAAGAGTAGTAAGTCTCTTCAGCATGCTTGTCCCAGGCAGCTTTTAAGTCCGGGTCCTCCCAAGGACCAGTCAGTGTTCCTGGATCACTCTCTGGATATTTCTGCAGCCAGCTGCTCCACAGCAGAGCCTCACCCTGTTGAGCTTCATGAAATACAGATGTTTTCAGAATGCAATAATTTTTGTGCTGTGGCATTTATGATGAAATATAACACTAGACACTGCATGGACATTAGCTTCCCACAATGCAATGTAGCAGTGATGACAGTGTTCACAACGGTTAATGGCAGATCTGTATCATCACTAAGACTTCAGTTTAAGTTTAAAGGCTAAATAGGTTAATTATGCTTGCTGTCAGGTATTGTATGTACCATTGGAGCTGATGTTCAGACTTGTGCCATAATGGAATTGTTGCAAAAACTGTTGCAAGTGTTCACATCACATTGCCAATAAAATGTGATCAGTTGTTTATTTTTACATAAAACCAGAGTGTACATGTCATCATTCGTGTATGGAGGTGCGTGTTTGAAGGAGGCTTTGTGTGTATGATGCATCACAAGACACTTTCTGTTTCACTTTCAGTGAGAGAGAAAAAAAAACATCAAATGAAATTAAGTTTTACAGGACAAGTGTATTATGAACATGCATCTATCCTTGTCATGTCCTCCTCTTTACCCCAGTAAGTTTCCCAGCCAGCAGCTTCATTCCCTCCTGTTTCTTCCTTGGGTGAATCACACACGTCCTTCTCATCAACTGGGTAGAAAAATCACAAAGCAAAGCAACAAATTATATCAGAAAAATTATATAAATTAATGTCTAGTTGCAAACAGCCCACTCCATCTCCTAGTACTGCTACTGACTTTTCCTACTTGATGCTCCAGCAGGAAGTTTCAATGGCAGGATAGGCACACTAAACAATAGTGTTGATTCAAACATGGTCAACAGTATGATGTAAATAAATAAAACATACCACAAACTAGTGCTATGTGAAATTACGAAAACATCTATCGTACAAAATAACCCTCTGTCATTTTTATTGTTATTTTGATGCGCCGGGTATTTGTCCAGTTCTTAGGCCAGCTTTGCTGTAGCATTTTACGTCACCCGCAGGTACCAGTTTACGGCACTGCAAGCGGAGTATGGATGTAACATAGATGCAGAGAGCAAGAACTGTACAGTGACAGCGTGAAGTTGCGACAAAGCACTAAAGTTATATCAACCCAAAAAGTGATGACAAGAAAAGAACGCACCAAACAAGTCTACAGGAATCCTTGACAGAAAGTGTATGAGAAGCAGTCCCGCAGAAACGGTGAAATTACAGATGCCATCACTGAGTTAATGCAAAAAGCGATTCTGCTTGTTAAAAGATAGGATTATTTGAAGCACTAAAATTATTTTATTTATTTTAATGCATTGCACTTTAATGCAATCCTTTAAAACAGGTGTTGCTCTCAGATATTTTGAATAGTATTTCACCACTAAATATTTTTGTATGTATATAGATATATATATATATATATATATATTAGGGATGCACGATATATTTTTTTTCAAGCCGATACCGATAACTTAATGCTTCTCAGAGCCGATAAGATACCGATAACCGATAACATATTCACATTAATTTTTGTTTTTAAATTTAGATTCAACTGTAGTTTGTGTACACCTGGAGGTAAGAAAGACTCAAATGCAGACATCCATTCATGTGGATTTAACAAACTGTACCTGTAGATATATCCTTAACACCTACCATAAAACCCCCACCATTAACAAACAAAAATCAAGAACAGTTCTGTTTCTAGAAATGCAAAATTTAATTCAAAACACTCTCTCTTTGAATGGCTTAACACAAGTAAACTTTAGCCGTAGTAAAGAGCATAATATAACAAAAATCAACACTTACAATTAAGTTAACTCTACTCCATGCCTCTGAACTAGATGCACATGAAAAATACAAAATTCTGAATTAAAGGCCTCAAGGAGTCAACAGACTTCATAAAGTGCTCTAACAAGTCCTGCAAACTGAAAAAAGTGCATTCTTATTCTTATCAAATACAAAAAAAATACTGTAAAAATGCAAAAGTGACACTTTGTTCACTTCAGACATGTCTGTCTAAATACGAATTGAGAAGTCTATTTTAATACAAATCATAAATCAAATATAATATTTAGACATGTCTGAGTAAAAAAATAAATAAATAGCTGAGGCAACAAAAGGCTGAGGTAACAATTGTTCACTAATTTGATCAAAGTGAGAAACTTTCAATTAGAATTCACACAAGTGTGTGTA
Source organism: Hypoplectrus providencianus (assembly GCA_028566105.1). Taxonomy (NCBI): domain Eukaryota; kingdom Metazoa; phylum Chordata; class Actinopteri; order Perciformes; family Serranidae; genus Hypoplectrus; species Hypoplectrus providencianus. The sequence goes on from JAOWBC010003702.1 coordinate 8,916, forward strand.
CTTGTGTACATTTTAACTCCAAGGTCAGAGGTGACCTATTCCTCTACTGTCTTTGTTAATTCTGGGTGGATCAGGGGGAGATTTTTTTTAATAAAGAGCAGCATCTCCGCCTTCTCGCATGTCAGTCGGTTTCTGCGCTCGTCCATCACATGTCCAGCAGCGGAAAAAAAACGCTTGCTGTCAACGCTGGTGCAAGGCGCTGAGAGATATTTCCGAGCAAGCTGGGCAAGGCACTTGAAGCGGGACTGGTTGCTCCTCCAGTATTCCAGTGGACACTGGCTCCGGTGAAGCCTGGGCTCTGACAGATATGAGTCGAGCTGAGTGTAAGAGTGTAAAAACACAACAGGAGAAAAAAAATCTGATGATGAAGATGTTTAGTCAATGATGTATACGTTGTAATACATTCCATATTTTAAATAAAAATTATACTTACGTCTGCATCCACTCTTGTGTTTTCCTGGTGTGCACTAGCTCCATTGTTTTCCTCCAGTATTTCATCAAACATTCCCATCAAGGAGTTGTTGTTTCCGTCTGCCCTGCTTCTCTTTGCTGGTGGGTCTTCTGGATGGGACCTGCCGTGTGCAGCCTGCTCTTCCTCAATGCTGTGCAACTTTTCTCGCAGCATTTCTGTTGCTGGACGTTTAGAAGCAAGGGTGAAGTAGCGGTTCTTGTACCTTGGGTCGAGTAGTGTTGCAAGATAGTAGCGGTTCGGCCTCTATGTGACAAAAACGTGTTTGGATTGCGTTCAGCAGTGTATCCATTGAGATTTTCACTCCATGGTCTATAGGAACTGTCTACTTAAGCAGGTGCATTAAGGCTTGGATGGAGGGGATGACATCTGCAGCAGTGGCTTTGCTAATATTTCTGGTAAGCTGTTCACATGCGTCGAGGAGCATCAGCATGTTTTCAACCAGGGTCCATTGGTGGGCACTGAGTGTTGCTGGTGATTTGTATCCTACAGCAGTGGTCCCCAACCACCGGTCCGCAGACCGGTACCGGTCCGTGGGTCATATGATACCGGGCCGCACAGGGAAAATAATAATCTTATTTGGTTTAATTGATGATCAGAATCCGAAAGATTTTTTATTTTGAAAATTGTCCGGATTATCTTCTGTCTCTCAGGCGTCACTTGACACATCACATTATGGTCACAAACTTGTTTAAAAAAATGAGTAAACAAACGTCTTTGCAGAGTTTTTTTCCGGTGACAGCAATCAAATTAAAATTACAGAATAAACTGGACATAAGAAACACACTTTGGGTGTCACTGTTCAGAACGGGAATATTTGCACAGAAACAAGCGCAGGGCTCCCACTGATAAGGTCAATTTCCTATGCATTTTAGATTTGTTTTATTATTATAGGTATTATAAGATATTTATTTTCATGCTGGTCGTATAATTTCTTTGTTTTGTTTGTCTGCCCCACACCTTGAAGACTGGTCCGTGAAAATATGTCTTGAATAAAACCGGTCCGTGGTGAAAAAAAGGTTGGGGACCACTGTTCTACAGCATACGCTGCAATAGCTTGCTTCTGCGCCACCAGGCTCTTGAACATATAGAAGGTGCTGTTCCATCAAGTGGCAACATCTTGCTGGAGTCTTGTTTTGGGTATTTGCAGTCCTTCTTGTAACTTTTCCAATGCAGTGGATGCAACCTGAGAGTGCTTAAAGTGTCCAACAATTTTTCTTCCAATAGCAATACAGTCAGACACAGATCTTTGTCACAGCACAGCCTTGTTCACAGTGAGCTGTAAAGTGTGAGCCATACAACCTAAACTAGCAAGCCCACAGTCATCCATAGCCTTTACCACATTGCGCCCATTATCTCGGAGGACTACATGCACCATCTCCTTCGTTAAGTTCCATTGCTGAAGCATATGTTCAAACACTTCACAGATCAGTGCTGCTGTGTGTGAACCAGGGAGCTCCTGGGCATGCAACATGGCCCTGTACAGTTTGAAGTCCTTATCCAGTCACTGCGTTGTCAGACCAAGCAAGCTAACAGGGCTAACATCACAGGTCCACAAGTCAGTAGTGAAACTAATGTCCTTATTTCCATCTATCAGAGTATGCAGAAGTGTGGCGATGACCTCGTATTTCACTGGTAAACATACATCTGAAAAATAGCGGCGACTCGGAAGTACAAACTGGGGCTCCAGGTAGTTTACTAACCGACAAAAGCCTGTATCTTCAACGATGGTAAAGGGCTGGTCGTCCAGAGCCATCATTTCCATGATGAAATCACAGATCGCTTTAGCCTTTGGGTCATCTTTGGCAAACTTCTTGCACTTTTCAAAAGCCGCGGCGATAGAAACAAGCCCCGAGCCTTTCTTTGTGGCTAGCTTTGGCGTAGCCTCTTTAGCAGCGCAGGCATCTTCGTAAGCTTTCAACACACCATCGTAGCGATGCTGGTGTTTCAGTTGGCTGATAAGGTTGGATTGTTGAAGCTCGATGGTTTCTTACCACCTCGCAGAATGTTCGCAGAACATTTGGTGCAAACAGCACGAGAAATGTCTTCCTCCGAAACAGTGAAAAAGTTCCACACAGTTGAAGCCATATTTTTTTACGATGAGTTCAGGGGGCATTTACGACAGGTAGTTTACGGCACCCCGCAGGTAGGAGAAAGGAGCGCTTGATTTTCTCACCCTTACCCACCGACACAGTCTAGGCCGTCTCGCCTCATTGGAACGTTTTCTTTTTTTTTTTTTTTTTTTTTTTTAAATTATGGGGGCTATTTTTAAAGGTATATGTTTTATCGGAATGGCGTCATAATTCCTCATATCGGCCCAATAATTATCGGGCCGCTAATTATCGTGCACCCTTAATATATATAATGAAATTGACAGTTATTTAATATACTTTGAAGGAAAAATACTATAAGGAAAAATAATATAGAATTACCTATATTGTGATATAAAAATTTTTCCATATCGCACAGTTCTACCACAAACTGATGCATGTGATTAAAATCACTCTTAAGATTAAAGCCTAATTATGAGGAACCTGGTTTAATTTTCCTTTATGTTAGACAAACCCTCCTGCTTAACCTCAGTCACCTCTCCTGTGAGCATTTGTAAATCATAAAAAATAAGTACAGCAAGCAAACAGCATTACCTGTGTTGTCAACATTTAGGGTAACCTCCTCCTTTGCTGATTCTACCCAGTATGTAGCAGGCTTCCTTTCAGACTTCCGCCCCTGACACATCACAAAGACAGGCCAATTCAGCACCTAGAAGTGCTCCAGTATTTCAATTACTTTCATTCACTAAGGTTACAGAAAAAAACTACACAGACACAGTGTTGAAAGAATCAACCATCACTATGAGGTCTTACTTACTGCCTTCCTATGGTCAGATGAACTGGCAAAGGCCAAAGGCAGACCCATGCTAGCCATCAGCTGAGCCTCTTCATCCAACACATCCTCTGCCTCCTCTTCCTCATCTTCATTATCTGCTCCTGTGAGAAAAGTATTTCAAACAGAAAGCATTTTATAAACATATATTTTGATATCACCCTGTAAAGCAATGTCATAAAAAAATAAGGGGAATTTGAAATGATCTTTTTCAACTCAAATAAAGTACCCGGCCTCTTGTGGAATGTTTAAATTAAATTGTATGACATACCTTGAACTTGAGCAGTGTCAGCCTGATCCAGTAAGAGCAACCTATTGTCAGAGCGATACAGCTCCCTGTCCCTGGACAGAGACATAGAACATATATTAATCTTAATTTCCATGTTGCAACAGGATCCATCCATCTATAACACATTAAAGGCTGATGAAGACCAGTTGCTCCTCATCCATCTATCCTCATCTTTCAATTAAAAAAAGGTCTCAAATGATGATAAGGTTGAAACCCAACCTTGTAATATTTTCTTTCAATGTTGATCATAGTAATTAATTTTTTTGCCAGTCATGATATGCTGCATTGGAAGGCCGTTATCAGTTGGATTATGTTTTTTTATTTTTTATTTTTTATTTTTTTTTTTTAAATTGAGCCTTAACCCTCCTGTTCGTTTTTCAGGAACAGAAATGCTATATGTTAACGTATATCTTGTGAGAAGAGACAAATAACTTCAACAATGTTTTAACGTTAGACAATAGGCTAACACATAAAAAAACCCAGTGTAAATTGACCATAAAGGCAAGAAAAATGCTGTTCCTGGGTCAATCTGACCCTGTGCATGTTTTATAATCCAAAAGATGTCCGAAAAGTACAATGGTGTTCCTTACCCCTAACAGGTAGGCTAATGGTCCAATTATAATTATTCACTCGTTTTTCATCACAAAAAAAATAGGCTACATGTTCAAAAATATTTTAATGTTTCACCAGTTTTTTATGTCTTGTTATGTTGTGTCCCCTGAGACCCTGTGCCATGTTTAGCATGACCCTTGTGCCCTGATTCTTCTCCAAGCGGCTTTCCAGTGTAAACCTGCATGTTCAATTCATAGCTGTGTTGCATGACATGCCGCCCAGATCTTTATCTCATATTTAGCTGTTTTTTGTAGGCATGTATTGCTTAAATGGGCAGCGACCTCTGAATGCCACCAGCCTTTCTTCCACTGTGAAACTAGGGCTTGGGTTATAAAGTAGAGGAAGTTGCTCCACTAACTTGTCCCATACTGTCCTAACCATTGCCAGCTTGTCTCTCTCCTGTCTACCAGCCCTTGTCTTTTGATTATCAAATCAGATAACGCTGGAGAAAATGTGAAAAGTCCCCAGAGGCATTGTGGCTCCAAATATAACCCTGATGTCTCTGCATCCCACAGACTGGCTTTAGTTTCAACCTTTGACTTATAGACCCCAGCCAGGATGAGGAACCCAAATATGCATCTGTTTTGTTCTGCTCCTTCCACTTCTCCCCAAAAACACACCTCCCTTCAACATTAGTCATTTCCAGAATGATTTTCTGTATTGAATCTAGCATGACCAGCTCAGAATCTGACATGTCATCATAGTGGGCCCTAGCACTGTCTTTATTGTGTTTTCGACAGAGAGTTTTGCCTTGGGGATGTATTTCACCCTTTGACATGAATGTAATGCTTGGAGGAACAGGAATAGCAATTCCCTCATCTGGTTCAAAATCAGAATCATTAGAATCAGAATTTAGCTCAAGATAGTCTTCATCTTCAGACACATCCTCCTTTATTTCACTATCATGATCAATAATTACTTCCAGAGCCTCCTGAACAGCACCTATGTAATAGAGACATGCAGGGGGTGGTTGCAAATATATGAGATGGACCATTCACATTATGTGTTGATGACACTAATTAAGGCAAGCAGAAGAAGTTTGATATTAAAAAAAATATTTTAACTATTTTTCCCAGGACTTCGACCTTTAAAACGGGTCAATCTGACCCGTACCATAAATGGAGGGTTAACTGAGGACTTGACTAAACAACAATAAGTAGGAACTTGGTTTGAAAGTGTAACTTGAGCATCGTCGCTATCTTATGAAACATCCACATCACATTATAAGGTGCAAATCGGGTTAGCGGAAGACAACATAACAGCGATATTAAAGGCTTACTGTACAAAAGCTCTGGAGCAGCGACAGTGAATTCTCTTCTCCTCCTCAAAGAGTCTTCTGCTGAAGAAAATGTCCGCCACCACTGTCACCCTGCTCCTTTCTGAAATCATGACGACTAGCTAACCGATTTGTAAACATAGGGTTCTACCGAGATTGTTGAAGATAGCGAGTGTATCAAAATGCTCAGGGCTTTTATGGATTCAACGGCGCTAAACATCAAACTCGCGTCAAGCAAATCCAAACGGCATTCAGTCCAATGAGAGGGTGAAGAGAAGAGCGTACACTCTACACATGAGGAAAAGAGTCAAACAACGTCATTTCCTTTACTTCTTCCTCTCCTTCTTTGTTGTTTTGCGGCAGTTTGCATCCTTTTTGTTACATTACTGCCTCCTTCAGGCATAGACATAATCGCCGCATTGGCTGCTGGGGCGCGAGAAATACGGCCGCCATCTTGCGCAGGTCATCCGAACTATAGATATGATATACAAAGAAGCAGAAAGTCAAAATGCCAGTGCAATTAGCAACTTTTCACAGGTAAGAATGGACTTAAACATTGGTTGTATGTTGTGAATAAAATATCATTGAACTGTATTAATATCCACCAGTGATGTTTACAGCCAGTGGTCACTCGGATATTAGGCTAACTTTATAAATCATATATTCCATAAAACAGACTAAGATTACAGCTGACACAAGAATACTTTTGTAGAATAAAGCAAATATTTCTGGCATAACATTGATCAACAGGTGACACAGGCTGTATAATGTAATTCTTTCACCCTAACAAAAGTAAGCAACCTCTGGGCGTCCCCAGTTGCTCAACTGGGAGAGAGCTTACCAAAAGGCTGAGTCCTTGCCGTGGCGAACCAGGGTGCGAATTTGACCCCTGAGGTCCCTTTGTCATGTCTCTCAATAAATACATTAAAAAAATTAAGCAACCTCTCATGACACATACCCCACCCCATAGACAGCAGTTCGTCTGACTGTGAAATAGTTTGCAAACATGCTTTCTTGCAATTTCAACAACTTTGGTTTATTATCAGCAGATATGCATCAAAATATGAGTTCTGTGAACATAGTATTCTAGGAAATTTGAAGGAAGAAAATAAGCTTGACCTACTTTTAAAATTTTTTTTGAGTTAACTCTCTCAATCTCCCATTTTCATATTGAAGGTTTGCAAAGGACAAATATGTGAGAATTAATTGGAAGTTGCTTTGAAGAATAAAGGATTCGCTGCTAGTGCTTCATCTGTGATTTGCAGTAAGTATTTTAAGGAGGACGAGTCTGACAGGACAAGACAGGTTGTCCATCTCTGAGATGGTGTTATTGCCTTCATCTTCAGCTTCCCGGTTCACCTCCGAAAGGTAGGTATATCATCACAATGCTATTAGCATTCATATGTTATATTCTCTTATCAATCATAGTGAGAAATACTTATCCCTGTATACTATATATATGTAATGCCTCTTCATTTTAGGCGAGGAGATTGGAACGAAGGATGTTTTTTTTTCCTGGGGAACACATAGAGGAGACACAGTTTGCCATCCTTCCAACTTGTTGTCGTTGGTTGATAAGGCTACACCACATCGCCAAGCTCACCTCTCTGACCTGCAGGAAGGAGCACAAGAAAGAAGCTCATTTAGCTGAGTCTAGTCTCTTTCTGTCCATCACAAATTAATGAGATTTAGATTTTTTTCTGATATAAATAAAAGCGAGTAGAGATTTTGATGTTTTTTAATATCAATACATTAAAATAGATTAAAAGACTAGGTGGAGAACAACACAGCATAAACATGTCTTCCCTGTGATGTAATGACAGACAGTATAATAGTGGTA
>JAOWBC010003703.1:0-16274 GCA_028566105.1 Hypoplectrus providencianus
TATTTATTCATGTTGATTCCCAAATCCAGGCATATGATATGTCTTGTGTTTGACTTAAAATGCAGATGTGTACAGCTGTTTTTAATGTGGGTGTTATTTAATACTAGCAAACTTATCGGATGGACAAAGAGTTGTGTCTGATAATCTGATAGTCTGATATGTCTGTTTTGGTCGGGACATACATATATACATGTATTGCAGTCACCTTATCCCATTGTTGCGAAAGTATTAGATAACCACATTTCCCCAAACATCCATTAACTCAGTGAATGTAGCTTTCTCTGCAACAACCATTTAGAGAAGATCTAAGGAGAATATATATAATTAAAATTAATGGGACACACATTGAATGTATTGCAATCATTGGACCCACACATGCTTCCTTACTTTGGATGTAACTTTCAAAGTGAAGAAATTGAAGTCAGCTGGCAACTGGATACTAAAAAGGAACACAGCAGCACATGCAGATGACACCCACATCAGAGATTATTAATGCATGTATAAATTACTGCCAGTGACTCATTGCACTGCACTACAAAACAAATCCTGGATGACAGAAGTCCTCAAAGCTTGCAGCAGGCCTGCCGAAACAATCCCAACTCACAGCTAAAGGAACAACAGCAGAAAGAAAAAAAAAAAAAAAAGAGATTCATTTAAAGTTTTCCACAATGTCCCGACTACATTATCATTGATTGGTAAATGTTTTCCCTTGATTAGTCCCACAGGCAGGGCATTCAAAACATACAAAATAAATAAATACATAAAATTAAAAATTAAATATGACAAGCCAAATAATAAAAATGTACCTTGTCAAAATGGCAAAACAGGTCACCCCCTCTGCATGCGCTTGGCCCGACATTTCCATCCTAAAATGATGCAACTAATATTGCTAAAAAGTGAAATCTTCACACGAAATAATCAAATTGCTGGATTGTTCTTCCAGATAATCTACAGGATAAAGAAAGAGCCGTCTTCTGATGAAAATGGGATGGGGACCCTCTCCGCCCGGGAGGTGTGTGATCGCATCTTCCAAGAGGTGGACGTGAACAGTGATGGTGGGTCATCTGCACACTCAAAACCAACAACATCCTCAGACTGAGCGACTACACATCTGTGAATGACTCCTTGTTTATGTGCTGCAGGTCATATTACACTGGAGGAGTTCGTTGAGGGGGCGAAGAGGAGTCAGTGGGTGCAGGACTTCCTGCGGCTCGATGTCAATCCCAGCGGCTGGGTCCAGAGGTACCTGTGTGACCGGAAACTCATGAGCAGCAAGAAATCCTGAGGGACTGCAGTGTACTGAGACCGGCTTGCCAAATGGGAAGAGACTGACTGTGTGCTCATGCCTTCAGTGTGGAGCAATGAGGAACCAGTACGCGGGGAACTCTCTGTTCTGTTTGAACCCTTTTTAAAGAACTGTAAGCGGACACAATGAGTGTTTGGCTCTGAGCATAATAAGATGCAGAATATTTGACATAATGTTAATAATATTCCTGACTTGTGGCCTAACATTGCTCTGTTATTTGCTCATGAATGATGGATCTTGATATTGCAAGCTTATATGTGAGAAGATGTTTGCCTGTGTCTACCTCTGAATGTGAGCATATCATGTCTGATTTATATGTCTTTATGGGGAACATATGTTTTATAATATCAGGACACAAACATGCTCTACATTTTTCACTCACATTACTTCTTCACAGATTGTTTAATTTGGTGAAAACCCACAAAATACAGGACCGAACAAAGTGCATATGTGGGACTGCGGTGATACCAAAAGCAGCCTTGTGAAGGGTTTCCTATCCTTTACTCTGGCACCATCTGGTGGTGGGATTGAGAACTGCATTATGGCAGTACCTGCAAAAAATAAGTAGTAGTAATAGCCTCAGCAAGTAATAATAAATATGACTCCAAATGATGAGATCAGTCCTAGATAATGGGTTTTTAAGAAAATAACAGCACTTATTACATACAAAGAATATTGTACGTTTGGTAAATATTGCATGATTCAGATTCAACCAAAGTTTTGACACACATTTTAATTCAATGTTTTTTTTTCTTCTTTGAACTAAAATACACCTCATGATGACATTTGAACACATAAGTGATAATTTTGATTTCATTTTATTAATATTGACTACTAATAAGGACAACATTATAAGTATGAATGAACACTTATTGAATTACGTCGTTCAAAAAATATTTTGTGTATTTTAGATTATTTCCTTTGTTTTCATGACAGCTTTGAATACTTCAGATTTTTTTCCTCTGTCAGCTTTATAAAGTGATCACCTGGAATGGTTTTTATTTTACAGGAAAAACAACAACAGCGCTTTATTAATCTACAATGTAGAAAACATAATAACAAGCCAAATGAGATAAAGTGGATGATCAGAAGTGATCTATAGAAGCCGCCGCCTCCATATTCTCATATTCTTCACGTCATTGAGGCTCGAATCCAAACATCACAAAGGTTGTTTGATTTTGTTTTAAGGGAAACTCACACAAAACACCTATAACAGAGCTCCCTTGTTTTCTTTTTTGTACCTTGGACGTGCCAATGCAAGGTCCTGAAAGGGCTCTAAATGTAACGCAGCCATTATTCAGATCATCAGTTTCTCCTGTGCATTTTCTGCTGAGTAGGGGTGAAGAGAAACAGAAAAGGGGGAAACTCTCAGAATCTATGTCAAATTTCCAGCCAGCAGTCAGAGGCTGGACGTTTCCGCTGTGGAGCAACAGTGCTTTCCCCAGAGGGACCAGGTGACACTGCAACAATAAATCCTGTACATTTAAATTATGTTTTTTTTCGTCGGTCACTATGCAAAGTGCTGCTTTAAAAAAAAAATAATAATAAAGATATCACAATCTATACACCACAAGTGTTGTAATAATAAAACACTTTCTGATTCATACACATGCTTAGATTTGTCTGTTGATGAACAGAAGCCAACTTTTACACTTTAAAACGGGAAGTAATGGTGAATGAGTTTTTTTTGTTTTTTGGGGTTTTTTTTTTGTATTCAACTTCCTCATCTCTGCCGAGGGAAACTGTTGGCTTGTGTCAACTATGGGCTGACCATTTAACAAGTCAGCCTTTGTACATTTCCTGAGGAAATCACTTAAAAAGAAAACAACGGTGCTGATATCTGCAGAAGAAAAATGGCCTTTCCAAATGGTACGAAACTTTAAATAATGTTGGCTGTCTGTGGTTATTGTTGAGAACTTATATATACAGGATTGCTGAGCATCATGTTGTGTTCGAGGTGAAGCATTTCCAGTGACGTTATTATGATTTGAAAAACAATATTAAGTGAAAATAATGTTAAAGGAGATTCCACAGTTTTAGACTTTAGCAGTGGCCATAGACTAAAGAAGGTTCATTAGATTAACAAGTTGCGATTGACTCACTAAGTTGTTTTCCTAAAGATTTTGTGCTGGTGTCCAAACAGTCTTTAAGCACCAATGAGGGGAGTTCTTCAGTCAAAGTTATTTATTTATTCTATTTTTTGCTGCCCATGTGGTGACGTAGTGCATAAAACATAAAATAATATAACATGTTCTTAGTCTGTTTTACCTAAACTGCAAAACTTCCCCAGAACTCTTTTTGTTCATTTATTCCAAGAGTATAACTTTGCTTCAGAATCAATTCAGCATTGCAAATGACTGTTTTTGTGAAACATTTTTTGCTGATTTGTCATGATACTTAATTTGCCTTCAGCGTTTCCATCCTGAGGGTTTCCCTTCAGCAGGTAGATTTTTCACTGAAACAGCACACAGCTATCACAACAAATGTCTGACATAAATGCAATTCTCTAACTAGAGTCATTGTAATTTATGGATTTACAAGAACAGGAACAATAAATGTGGGCTGAGTTTTTGTGGTGAGTTCAACTTTTGTTAAACTTTGACAAACCTTTCTGACATGGATAACATTTGAGGGAAGTCCAAGCTATATATGAGCTGTGTCACACTACTTCATATCCAGTATAGCAGAAGTATGAATACAGATTATTGCTTGAGTGAATGATGCTTTATGAAACCTCTTCTTCTACTTCACATGGCCTGATGAAGACATGTTTAGTTTCACTTTGGAAGGTTCCCCAGGCAACTTGCTAACCTGCTTTTTGAAACAGTGTTCAAAGCTTACATCATACCAACCTTCCCCTTCATGATGCAGGAAACAGCTGGGAGGAGTGCAACCTGTCAGGACAGAAACTCAGGTCCCTCCCTCGGGATCTTCCCACACAGGCTAGATGTGTGGATTTGCAGAGGAACAAACTGAAATGGGTCAATGGCATCTCCAGATTCACCCAACTGACACAACTCGATCTCTCCAGGAACATGATCATAGAGTTTCCTCAGGAAATGTGCAACCTGCACAGACTAGAGACACTCTACATGAACCACAACCACATAAGAGGCATCTCAGAGGGAATCCTCCCACATCTGAGCAGGTTGAAGTTCCTTAAATTAAGCAACAATCGCTTGGCAAACCTTCCTTCAGATATAAACCAGTGCACAGGTATCACTGACCTGGACCTTTCCAGGAACTGTCTGCAGAGCATTCAACCACTAGTTGGTCTCCCAAAACTCAAAGAGCTTTTAGTGGAGAAGAACCAGCTAACAGAGCTGCCGTCCCAGCTTTTCCAGAACAGTAGCTGTGAGCTGACCGTGTGCAAGGCCACGGGGAACCCCCTCAGGTGTCCGCCAGAGGAGGTCTGTGCTGGAGGGGTCATGGACATCCAGAGCTATTTCTGTCAAATGGAGGAGAACCCAAACACACGCAGCGCCTGGACAGTCAAGACCATGTTCCTGGGCTCCTCCATGGCAGGGAAGTCCACCCTGTGCCGCAGCCTGAGGCAAGGCAGGCCCGCAGTGGTGGCAGCAGAGGACCGGACTGAGGGGATCGAGATCAGTCAGCTCTACGCCCAGGAAGTCCGCTTCCTCTTCTGGGACTTCGCAGGTCTGGAGGAGTACTACCTGACTCACCACGTCTTCATCACGTCACGAGCCCTCGTCATTCTTACCTGTGATTTAGCCAGGTGAGCAGCTGTGTAAAACGTGGTTGATCAGTATTTTAATACAGCAGGTGGTTATTCCGTTCCTCAGTCCAGAATTAAAATCTATCCTCTATTATCACATGAACTGCCTTTGTTGAAATAATTTCATTTTGATCAGCTACAACATTGCAGACCCAGACTCCTTCAAAGACCAAGTGGGGTTCTGGATCAACAACATACAGCTTCGTGTCCCGGACTCAGTGGTCCTGCTGGTGGGAACACACTGCGACCAGTGCAGAGACCAGGAGGAGGTGATGGACAAGAAGAAAGACATCGAGGAGAAGGTCAGAGTCATGCTGGCCAACAGGAAAATGGTTTTGAAAAACCAGAAGCAAAATCTTGAAGCAAAGATGGATGTCTCTCTGTTTTTGGACCAGCTGGACGAGCTGGATTGTCTTCTGGAATACAACTTAAAGGTACTGATGAACTCTGAATTGTTTGTATTACTCAAAGGACTTTGTTTTTTTAAATACATTATTATTTTATTTTGCGGTCAGATATTAGTTTTTACAACCTCTACCTACAACTTCTCCTGTCCTCTCCTCTCAGCTCTGTGTAAGCATTTTTTTCAGTAAATACTGGTCACATGACCATTCATCTAAGCAGCAGAATCAATCAAGGCCTCACAGTGTTGCTGAGGGACACGGGATTAAATGTTTTCATTTGGATCTGGTTGTTCTAAGTAATTTATTTGGTCTTAGAATCAAATGATGCATTCAGAATACAGGATTTTAACAGAAATATCTCACTTTTAAGTTTCCTTTTTCGTTACTTTTCCAAATGGAAACTTTTACAAAAACATTTTTACACCTTCTTTCTACATTTTTTTTTTTTGGCAAACTTTCAAAGAAACCATACATTTTAATCCCACCATGTGGTGGGTATTAGAGGGATAAATAATTTGTGCCATACTGTTGTTGCCTTGGCATGTGGCCTCTCACAGCTTCCCTTAAACTTCCTTTTAGGTTCTGGATCTTGTAACCCTCGACTGCACAAAGACTGAGGATATTGCAAAATTCAAAAGTCATATTTTGACATGCATTCAATCAGAGAGGGTGTTTGTGTTACCAAAAAGTTACGCAGCGGTTGAACAAGCCATTCATTCACTTTCACACACAAGGCAAATTCCCAGACATGGTAAGTACATGTTTTACTCAAAGGACTGCACACTTAAGTTATTGCAGATTGTGCTTATGTCCATTTTAACTGAACTAACATTTCTCTGTTTTCTATATAAGGTATGATTCTGCTTGAAGAACTGGGCGATTTAATTCTGAAACATGTGAATCTGAGCAGAGAGACTCTCCACTCCATCTTACGATTCCTCTTGCGATATCTGCATCAGATCGGTGTGATCATTTGGTACGAAGACATCAGCGTCCTCAGTGACAGAGTGTTCATCCAGCCTTCCTTCCTCATCTCCATGTTCAAGGTCAGCAGTTTCCTTTATTTACATTTCAGAATATATACTTATGTAATTACAGATACACAAAAAATGTTTCCTTGAAAATATATAAAGCTTTCTTGGGCATATTATGTTAATATGTTTCCTTGATTCCTTTTACTTTTACGTTTTCTGCGAATTTTATCTCAGCAAATCAAGAACAAAACCATACTTTTACTTTAGGATCTGTACATGGTTCACAGACCATTTTTCTTCCTGTCAGTGCAGACTATTGTGAGGCATGACCTGGTGGAGCAGCTGGACGGGCTGTCTAGGGATCTCCTCCTGCAGGAAGGGGCCCTGGTGAAGCCGAAGTTCACCTGGGTGGACGACCTGAGGAGCAGGGGCATCCTGCAGAATGCAGCCATGCGCATCCTGGTCCGCAGAGAGTTAGAGAAACTGATGGTGGGTGATGACGACTTGGTTGAAGAGGTGGTGGGTTCCAAAAGGGAGGAAGGTATTGTACTCACCTTACTGCAGCACTTTGAGGTCTGCCTCCCCACTCTGGTCTCAAGCCACCTGAACCCCCAAGCACCGGATTTCATCCCCGGTGAGAAGCAGTGGGAGTCGCCCAGGGAGGCCAAGAGAGATCCAGATGGAGCCTGCCTCTTCCCCATTTACCTGAAGGATGACCGCGTAGTCTGCAACAAGTGGGGGGAGGACAGACAAGACGACCTCAGTGTCCACGTGTACTTCCTTCCTGAAATTCCTCATGGATTCTTCCACAGGTAGTTTCATCATTCACAATGTCTGTGTCATAGTTTACAATTACAATTAGAGCTAAGAATGCAATGCTCACTCAGAATTGTTATTATTTTACTTCATGGGCAAATCCACATTATTAATCACATAAATGATTTAATAAGAACACCAATAAAAGTTATAAAAAATATTCTAATAACAATACCTACGGTTTTATTTCAAACAAATCCCAGTTATCAATCCTTAATCCAGATTTGCCTGATTTGCACAGAGAGAAAGTGTTAGGTTTACTGCAGAAACACTCAGGATTGTAACCCTTTGCCCCCATCAGAGTGATCATCAAGACGTGCTCCCTGTACCCGACCCACTGGGTGGGCAGAGAGCAGTGTCTGCTCTGCTGCGGGAACCGGCTGACTCTGGTGAGACAGAAGAACACGGATGGGGATCTGTTCATAGAGATACGCTGCAGGAGGCCTGAGAGGAAACAAGGTAAAAGTCTGGGATCGCACTTTCCCAACGAGCCCAAACGTTCTGCACAGCTGCAACATGTACAGATGTTTTCTCCCTCCAGAGTATCGGCAGTCGTGGGATCTGATCTTAGCGGTGATGTCCAAGTTGTTCGTGCTGACCAGGCAGTGGCCAGGACTCACTCAGCAGGTGCACACGCCCTGTCCGGAGAGAGGCTGCCCTCACTACTTCACCTGGAGGGACTGGCAGGAGCTCAGCAGCTCTGACATCTTTAACATGTAAGTGTAACCTAAGGTTGGATATCCTTTTATTTGTGCCTTTGATTTCTTTTAATTCATACAGCTTTGCACCTGATTTTTTGCTGCACATTTGCATCATAAAATATTTCATATTTTTACACCATTAAGTGAAGCTACAACAGAAGGGCACTGCAGCGGCTGAGCTGAGGTTTCTGCTTAGAGCCCAGAGGATTTTTAAAGATAATACCCTGCTGCCATCTGGCAAGCAAGTATCTGCTGTCGTACTACCAGACTGCAGAGCAGCTTCTTTTCCTCAGGCTCCCTAACTCATCCTATATACTCCACAACAACAACAAAAAAGTTATTTTCTCTTGCAGCATAAGAGGAGAAAAACATGCATTTTGTAGTGCAACTTATGTTGATGAATAATGATGAATAACCCTTGAAAACTAACCTTGACTAGCACCAAAAATGATAGAAGTGACATAATAGTGACAGAAAGATATTATTATATGCATTTGCATTGTGTGTGTATATAAAAATAACATACATATAGATGCGCCTGATCATTTTGTGCATGTATAGATATATATAGAGAGAGATATAACCAGGGACATTAAATCAAAGATGTTAGTCTGATAGTCTGAATGAAATGTGCATTTTGGACTTTCCCCAGGGTTTTTAAAGAAGGCTTGGATTTATCTCCCAGAAAAAAGAAGGCTGATGATGTGACTTGAATATATTGATAATAGATAAGATGGAGAAACTGGGTCTACCAAATGAGATACATTTTAGAATGCTATGAAGATTCATCCAAAGATTTGAATCCCTTTTGATAAACTTTTCTGACACTTTTATTTCCCCCTGGCATTAATGTGCAGAAAGTGACTCTCCGTCTCCTCCAACTTCCACTGTGATGCTTATTTAATGCGAGATAGCAGATGTTGTCGCTGTTGCATCCTTCTGTTTTTTGGTTGACTTGAGGAAAAGAAAATATAGTTTAACTTTTAATCATTTCTCTTTTAATAACAGTGTGAAGGAGGAGAAATTAGTTTGCCAGGGAGGCCACAAGAGACGGACAGAGCTGCTGTTCCCAAAAGGTGAAGAAACATCTCCATTTAAATGTGCAAAAAAGGAGAAAAAAAGACGTGTGCCTTGAGGTTGACTTAACTGAAACCCCCATTTTTTTCTTCAGTTCCTCTGTTGCAGTGAGGAGTTTCCCCTAAAAAACTACATGAGGACAAACGCAGCGCAGTGACGATCACACCAAATCAGAGACGTCATGCGACCACATAATTCTACAGTTGCAACAGTTTAATATGCATCACGTTGATGGAGATGTCACCGCTAAGAGCAGAGTGTTTCATTTCCCAAAACATGCAGTCTGAGTTTTGCTTCTCTTAATTTAAACCTTGAAGGGAGCGAACTAAAACATAACAGAGACATAAGGAAACAGTGAATGGAAACAGACAGAGGCCTTAACCAGGAAGCAAACTGATGGCCTTAGTCTGATTTGTTACCTCTGCAGCTGTTTGCAGGATTGCCAAATTTACTACGATGATCCAGAGTGACAGGAAAAAGATCATTTTGGCAGAATTTTAAGTGACTGTGTTATGACTGTCACCGTTTTTTAGAGCACTCAGTTAAATGCTGATCAAGTATTACTAGAGAATATAACACAACTTTTACTTTCATTACTTTTTTCAAAATGTGTCATGTTTATTTTGCAAATCAAGTCAATTGAATTAATATTAATGCTACTGGATTAATACACTGATCGGTCAGATGCCTTGTTGTCACCATCTTTGAGTTAGTCTGATGTTTGCTGTTTGGTTTGAAGAAATCCATGTGGTCATTTGAAGTTAAGTATTATCTTTGTTCTTTGTCTGAGAAAAGGGTTAACTATGAATGCATGAACCTGACAGTGTGAGGAGCACTACTGTATATGCAGCAGTTTCTTACAGTGTGGATGTAAGTGGATGATATGAGCTTATCATATGAGTTTTTGTTTTTTGTGGATTAATATCTGTCACATTTTAGGCTTCGATGAGAAAGGCAAGCAAATGAAAGGAAAATGGCTGTTTAAACTGAGGAAAACCTTTTTTTCTGTTCTTTATCCATTCATCACTCACTGTGTATGTTTGACTGGAGGCTAGTGTTTATATGTACAGTGTCGCCCTCTGGTGGTTTATCTCTGACATGACTCCATAGTTGCCCCAACTCCTAAACATGTCAACATGCTGTCTCCAATGTGACATTTAAAAAATAAATAAAAAATTAGAAGTAGTCAAAACTAGATTTTTTTTTTATGATTTCATTTTCTGTCTGGATGAATAAAGAGCTGTCATACTGTAGATCTGCAGGAGAAATCCCACCTGTTACATGCTGACTGGTGACACAGAAATGATCAACATGTTGTGTCAAGATATTTAAAATGAGCACATTTTGATACTGACTACCTCTATCCTCCTGGCTGCTGTGCACCTCCTTTTTTTCTGTCCTGTGTTTTTCATCCAGTTCACAGTCGTCTTCTCTGTGGGAGCTCCTGCTGCCTTCAGGGTCTCCTCGGAAACTACAGACACAGTGTGTGTTTGGGTTTTGAGTGCTTTTTGTCAGAAGGAATTGCAAATTATTTATCAGACACAACAGAAAAACTGTTTCCATCTTAGAAGAATATTTGTTAATGTGGCTGTCCTGTAAATAAACATTTTTTTTCCCCAAAATGCAAGCTTACCATGAGCAAAACAGCAAAATACATGTTCATTTTATATAAGATGAAATGATACATTTTGAGATTATGAAATTGTGTTCAAATGTTTTACTACGTTGCACATCTAAAACCTTTGTATACGACTAGAAAACCAGGTCAGGTACTTGAACTCAGGCACCTATAAAGGCAGCCTGATCCTGTGCTCGGGTCCATTTCTCCACACCAGGAAGTGTTGCAATGGGTAAGAACAATAAATTACAGAAAAAATATTAAATCTATCTCTACAACATGTGTTTCATACCACACCACGTGTCCGGATTCAGATTAAAGTTCTGAGCTTTTTTTTTTATTTTTATTTTTTATTCATAATGCTGTTAATATTTAGAGTGCCCTATAATTGGTTGTTACTTCATAGTTTGGTTATCTCATATTCTCATGTTGTCACCTCATGTTGTTTGACCTAATGGAATCTGTTCATATGTCAGTGAATCACCTACATTTCAAAACAAAAGTAAAATAGCTAGGCCTGCACAATTTATCCAAATCTTATCAAAATCACAATATGGACCTTGCTGAACCCTGTTTAAAACCCACTTATTATTATAATCAACACGTGATATATGTTGTGGCTATATATGTTATGTTAGGCCATTTGTTATTTTTTCGTATCGTTTTATCATTAAAACATCTGAGCCTTTATTTTTTGTTTAATGGACCAATAAATTAAATGCGCGGAGGCTCAGAAATAAAACTTTTTCTATAAATCCTACAAATTTAGCGATTTAATTTAGTTATTCTCTGATCGTCCAACTCAGTGTCTATTTTTTCCCACGGTCTTCGAAGGCAGCACCCTATCGCAGCATCGCCGGACCTCTCAGGTGTCTGCTGGGCGGCAGCGCGGCGGAGCCAATGGAGGAATGATAACGGGGCGGCATGGCGGACAGAGAGAAACGGAAAGCCAGCCCGCCGCCTGGCCGCAACATCCAGGTGAACTCCCCGGCCAGCTTCAGGTAAGCGCCCGGGCGGAGGGAGCCTCGGGGAGTGGGGAGCGAGCCGCCCATCCGCCTGCCTGCCGGCTGGGCTGCGGGGCTGAGAGTGAGCGATGGCTCCGCAGAGCCCGAGCCGCTGATGCCGCTGCAGCTGCGTTTGGCTCCGCTCGGCTTTGCAGGTTTGGAGTCGCAGTGTGTTGTTGAGCTGCATGTTTGGTGTTTGGGCGTGTCTGCTCCCGGAGGACCGAGACGAGCTGTGTGTGCTCCCTGCAGCTACCGGAGCCATACATTATTAAATGTGTCGCATACTTTTTGGACATCTGGTCCAAACAGAAATCTCTGTGCCAACTGTAGGCTGCAGCGGTTTTACGACTTCCAGCTTCAATTCTATTTATTTTTTCTTCATTTCGTCTTCATTTCCCTTTAATGTTTTGACTGAATGATAGTTTCACTCTACAGTAGCTTTATTATGAGCTGGAATTGCCTCTTTATTTCAGTTTTGTTGTTATTCCCTGCAGTCCAAACACTGAGTTGATGTGCTTAGTGTGCACATTAATGCTTTTATTAACACTAATTAATCTCCTGTCACTATAGCAGGTTTTTATAGGAACTTATAGTGTGTAAGTGAGTTAACAGCAGCCTTATCAGAGCCTTTGTGTTGATGGGGGCTGTTTTGCTTGGATTTGGCCTATTTGCAGCAAACTTTGAAGTCAACCAGAAACATCCTTATCAATATATTTATGTATTATACTCAAATATTTAGTTCTAGTGGCAACTTAAACCCTAAAAAACCCTATAAAAAACTACTACTGCAAAAAATGACTCCTGCTTTGTGTTTTCTGATTAAAATCTGTGCATTTTTCTAAGAAATGAATAGTGTTAGCTGCATAATTTAATTGCTATGCAATAGTAGTATTCCCTGCCAGATAATTAACTCATAGCAATTTTCACATTCAGTTCCTGCGAAGTAATTTATTCAGTACAATATCCAGTTACGTCTGATTAAAGCGGAGTATTTTCTGCCTTTGTCAACATAAATAAGATTTCTGTTAAATCCCCTTTAGATCTTTGCCTGTTGTCTAGACTGTAGAAGCAGAGTAAGTTATTATGGCCTTTGGGAACGTGTTGTGGGCATTTTATTGTGCAGAATAAATTAGTAATGAGTTCCATAAGCATGTAATTGATAGGTTTGTCAATACTAAAGGTGGTGTTATGGAGCTACAGTGCAGGTCGCCCAGAGTTAATCAGGCAGGTGATCAGTCAGAGCTTATTCACCCTGCAGGACAGGTCACATCAACACGTAGGAGAGGTGAGCAGGTGAGGGATTAGCTGCGTGCTGCTCACATGCTTTCACTCACACACATGCATGCACAGCTTGCCCGAGGAGCCGCTGTGATGCTTCAGTGGCTGGAGGTCTGTGATCAATACACCCCGGTGAGACAGCAGCACCCCGCCCCCAGGCTCAGCGCGTCCCCGTCTCATTAGCCCAGCTGCACATCTACAAGTGTCTTTTTTCACATTTTTTTCAAAGTGGCATCAAAGAGCTTCTAGCAGCGTTTCATTTGTCTGACAGCAAAATATATAATGTTTTTTTTTTTTGGCTCAGAACAAGCATGACATGTCAGGGGAACAGAAGCAGTTTCAGTCGCATGATGAATTAGAGATACAAATGCTTCACATGGAAACAAAAGTCATCTTTAAACACCAAGAGCTGAGAAACACAAGACGCTAAACAGTACAAGTGGGGCCCTAATCACTCATTAATGTTGTAAAGGATTAGCTAAGAGTCAAACTCCTGGTTTATCCTCACAAGATAGGCTGGCAACCACAAATATTTAATCTGCTTCAGAGCCATCACTTGACTTTCTTCAATAATGGATCAATGTAGTTATTTTTTCTTGTTTGCCTTTTTATATTCTAATATACAGGCTGACTAATAACCTCAAATCAACATTATTTAACATTATATATTATAATTTTATCATCTTGATTCTGCAGAAATTAAGGTTTGTTTTAGTTGTTTTGTTTTCTAAACCTTAAGACAGTAAAAATGTAAAATTTGTAGTGTTGCTTTATCGTAATTCAGTGTTTCTACTTCTATACGACTGTGTTCATTTGTTGAGTTTTAGTCTTATTAACGTTGCAGTTTGACAGTTTTTAATTGTGATTCTACAAAAAAAAAAATACAGTGTACTTTTGCAGCAAAAAAGATAATTATTTTCTTGAAAACTCATAAAAGACCTATATGTAACATCAAATAAAATGATAAAGACACAGGAGAAACAAACGAGAAAATACTAGAAATGATGTGAGCTTTGAAAAATGAAACTCAAATTGTGATTTCAAATGAAATTGTGAGACTGATTTGTTTGACTGATTGTTGATATTAACTGAGCTGTGGCTGACCAGAGAAAGGCAGCCAGATAATCCACAACCTCGGGTCTGGCCCAATCCCAGAGCAGCCATATGCTGCCATGTTCACCTCCCTGCCTCCACTCTGATCGAATCCTCCGACTCTCCACAACCTGCTGCTGTGAGTCTGTGCAGATATTCAGCCGCTGAGACTCAGGAGAGGAGCAGCATCCTGTTTGAGCTGCTGAGCTCATTTTGAGGCTCCTTAAATTTTCATGATCCAGCAAAATGAGATGTTGATGTGTTTGTTTGTGTAGCGCATTGTTTTCTGAGCATACCAACAAATAGATTTTACAGAAAGGACAACAGATGTGGTGTTTTAGGAGGACTTTAGGTGACATTAGAGCTCATTCAGCTCTCATCGTTTGGACACTGAATCCATAATGCTCTGTTAAAGCTGTGAAACCTTTTCCTGTTTCCCAGCATCGACAGAACATGAACGCAGCATTATAAACAGATCAGCAGCAGCTGGCCTGTGCAGTAAATGATCTTCACACTGCGAGCGATGACAGCAAAGTTAAAAATAGTGTTTTTGTGACATGCCTCAGGTTCACACCTGAAAAGCGCTGCTTTCCATTGGAAATGCATTTGAACATCAGTGTTTTATTCCTGCTGGAGAGTTAGAATGACGGCTCAAATGTTCAGACAAAGATTCGCACTGATGATCGTTTCCTCACAGGAAACACTGAAGGAAGTCACACATTGCAGTGTGCAAGGAGTGTGTGAAGACAAAAGTCTGATCAGCTTTGAACTCAACCAGATATTCTATATATCTATATGAATATAAAACAGGATTCAAAGCTATGACTTTTGATGTTGTTTTTAGACATTCTGCCAAAATAAAGGTACAATGTGTAAGTTTTCTGAGTCACTGTAAAATACTTAAAAATGCCTTGTTTCTTGTTATGTGTTATTGACATTGACATTATTTCAAATGTTTCCAGCAATTTCAAACCGAGAGAAATCTATAATTTTAATCACAGTAATTCTACATTTTGGTGTTCTTTATCTATACACTTAAATCAAGTAAGATTTTAGTCATTAGACGTGTGGAACTGTGCTGCCGTCTGCTTGAGAAACACAGATTTTTAACACAAAGCTGCTTCAGTCAGTGTTTTTTCAGCCAAAGAGTAAGAAAGTCTGTTTTAACCAGTGTTATTTGATGTTTGGAAAAGAAACATCTGCATTTAATTTAGCTTCTGATAGAAATCTACTGATGTTGAAGGACAAGCTAAACTGAAAGAATGACTTTTCACATTTTAAATCCTATATTTCAGTGAACTGTACCTTTGAATTCTCCACACTGCGTTGGTGGTGTAAGGCACGAGAGGGCGCAGCAGGAGATGCTTTTACATGAGCACAATATTTATATCTGTTTACAGCATGAATGGAGCAACAAGACGTGTAGGATTGCAGTCCTCTCTGCAGTGCATTCTGGGTAAAATGGTGAAACCGGAGATCCCCCTTGAGGCAGATTTCCTTCCTCTCACATGCAGTTCAGTATTTATCTAATTTTAAATAACTAAATGGTTTATTTCCACTTTTCCTGCCGTTTCAGGTGGAAAAATAGTCTAATTTTGATCCTAATCTGCATCTGCTACAAAATAGATCATTTTTCATGAAGCGCATGTGTGCAGATCACTGAATAATCCACATTAAAGTGAGGTGTGTGTGTGTGATCTCTCTCACACACACTCACTAATTCATTGGCATCAGCCTCTTTCTCTTCTTTCATCTTTTCGCTGCAGCTTCCAAACTGACACGACTCTGCTGACGAGATCTGCTCCGGCAGATGGATTCCCGGGGTGTGGGATGTGCAAAGGATGTGAGGGAGAAAAAGGGCGAAGGGGGGAGACGGGGGAGGTTTTGAAGTGTCAGTTTTCCTGATGCACTGTATCTGGATTTCATGGATTTGTTTTTTTATGTTTTCTTACAGAAAAGCAATCCTTCAATCTGAGGATTTCCAGTGCAGCATGTTCTGTTTTCAGCTGTGTTTTATCCCGGAGAGAGGGAGAATCGAGATGCAGCTGATTTGAATTTCAGCCACATTTAAAGGCTGACAGAGTGGACAGTTATTGCTCTGGTTGCAGTTCCCCCATGCTCATTATTTACTGCCGTCGCTCAATACTGCTGACACGGCACGTTCCACCTGATGGATCCTCCCCTCTGCTTATACAGTACACACACACACACACACACACACACACACACACACACACACACACACACACACACACACACACACACACA
>JAOWBC010003706.1:4324-16252 GCA_028566105.1 Hypoplectrus providencianus
TATCCCTGTATTGCACACAGCAAATTAAAGTCAGTTCACGAAGCTTAACATTCCTTCCACCTCCAAGTATCTGGCTTTATATTTCTACCAGAGAGAATGACAGCGTGACAGTAGAAGAACATAAATGTCAAGTCTGTAATCAAGATTAATTTGTATTTAACTGTGATGGTAAGGAGTAAAAACCTTTTTAAAAGTAGCCAAGCATCCAGCTCTTTTAACAGAATATCCTACATTATTATACTATGCATGAAAAGAACTTGACTAGCATTTATATAATAAATAAAAAATCTTTGAATATAAAAACATATTAATTGATTAACTTAGTTTTTCCAGAGAGGATACACTGTATCATTCTACACACACTTGTAGAAATTTTTTTATAGACCATTTTCTGCAAACAAAAGCTGCATGAGATTTAAACCAAACCTCATGGGATTACCATAGATTTGGCATGTGCAGCATATAAACAGGAGACGAGTGGGCACCCATGGAACCTATTTTCATTCAGATATCTTTGGGTCACACCTAATGAATGGCAATGCTAGTCTTTTGTTAAAATGTTTTGGAGTTGCATGTTGAGTACCTTAATACATTGATTTTGATTGTAGAGACCATGGCTGTTAATTGGAAAATAGTTGGAATCCATTTTCAAATTAATATTTTGAAATAGTCATAGAAAATGCCAGTTTAATTAAGCTTAACTTTGGAGTTTAATTAAGGCCCTATTATGATTTTAAATATGAAAAGCTTGGTGAAATTGGTTTCATTGAGCTTCTAGGCTCACATGATACCAGTGACACCATCAGTGTGACATTGACACTGAACTTTTGCTACAATCTCTGAAATACACAACGTTGTCTGTTAATTACACAGGATAACCGGGCATTTCTAGATCCTTATTTGCTACCTGAAATGGAAGTAAAGCTCATGCTTGTGCATTATGTTCCACAATTATTGCAATTTACATCACAGTATCCGGCATACTTGCAGCTATATACTCCTAGGTAAATGCATATGCTGTCTATGTGTGTACATGAACATACGCATTATTATGCCTCTGGTCCAGATGTAGCTACGAAAAAAACTGACAGAACTGCACATCATTACTTCAGATTAGGCTAAACGTGCAATCTTAGGTTACTACAAGTGGTAGCACGCGACCAATGAAGCCTGGCTTGCCATCCTACAGTACATTGGTCATCAGCCAATCAGATTGTAGGGTTGAAATAGCTTGCCATGCAAATCCTTGTGAGCGCCTCAGTAACTCCAATGTCAAAAGTCCACCGGAATCTGCAGTAGCTTTTCACTACTTCAGTTAATGTAATTCACAAAGAAAGCCACTTCACTACTCACTTATTTAACAGCATACAGGCATTACAGGGCCATTCTGGACTGCCTTGCCTTGAACATTACGCTGCCAGAACATGGCAGTGTTCAAGATGCATTATTCAGATGACCAAATGCCTCTTAATAACAGGAAAACAAGTTTCTACTGAATAGCTCTTCAGCAGCAGGAGACAAGAAAACTGCTGCTGAGACAAAACCTAAATATATCCATGCTTTCACACATCAAGCAGCGAAGCACACACACACATACATGCACGGGGACACACTTGAACACACACACTTGAATACACTGTTTCACCTAATTCACTTTTTGGGACATTCACAGGCTTTTATTTATTTTTCAGAAAATTAGCCCAGACCTAAAGAACTACCTGCCTAACCCCAACCTTATCTTGACTCTAACTTGATAACTGAAACAAAAATCAGATTTTTCCTTAATGGATACCTGACTTTTGAGCATGGTTTCTTTTTGTTTTTTTTGTTTTTTTACATTTTTTATTTCATGGCTCAGATAATGTAACTTGTTTGTTGTGGGAACAGAACACAATAAACTTAAATTGTATGTGTACATACTGCTATGTATTGGAGCAAATGTATTAAACTTTAATGCTAATGGTAAACAAACAATTCTCTTCAATAGCAGATTGTGTGTGTGTATGTGTGTGTGTGTGTGTGTGTGTGTTGACAGTCAGACCCATCTGGGAATATGCCTCGCTGGGACTGGGGATGTGTTTCTCTGGCAGCAGTGCCTGGGGCTGCTCTAGACATGTCTGATCTACCCAGCAGCGGCACTGATGAGGCTTCATTCAAGTGATAATTCACATTGGTGTCCATATTTTGGCCAAATCACTCCAAGTATACCCTGATACAGAGCATCTCTGCACTTTGAATCTGTGTATGATGAGTATTAATCATCTCTAATATTTGTTTTTCAGAGTTTTACCCTGCAAAGAGTGCGTAAAATCATAACAAACTGAAGGTGATTAAAAGGGTTAATACACTCCGGAAACACTCAAAGTAAACCACTTGAAACAGCAAATACTTGAATATTCAAATACTTGGGGAATTCTAGGGGATTTCCAGTTTCCAGTTGGACCAGCCCTTGTAGTCAGGTGTACCAAAGATTATCTCAGGTGTATTCCTGTCTAAGAATAGACTCTTTGTAAATTAATAGTTAAAGTCCAAGAAGCAGCTGCTGCAGTTCCAGCTGAGCAGGCAGGGCTGCGGTTAACAACAGCAAACGACATATCAGTCCATCAGTAGATCAGAAATGCAGATTATTTAAATAAAACCAGTCAAACCTAACTCCACATTGTGCCAACACATTTAATACACATTTAATGTTAGATTGATGAAATTACTATCCTTTGGCTATGTTCAGACTGCAAGTGATTCCAATTTACCTCCTAAATAAAAAATAACTGTCCACTGCTGCTTCTTCATCATTACACATTCATGTCCCATTAATACATGCTACTGGCTTTGCCTCTTCCCAGCATTCTTGTGCCCTGTTCTTTCACAGGTTTGCATAAATCATGGAGTGTTGAGCTGTTTTCCTGCTTGGCACGCTCTCCTTCTGACGTCATACACGTGGATCATGGCTGGCCCCTGAGGGAAACAACCCTTACCTGCCGTTGGCCTGTTCGAAACCAACTGCTTTACCACCGGTTCATGGTGGGCATGGGCTATGGCCTCACCTGCTGCTGTGCCTCTGCCACACACCCATTACAAGTGATGTGTCCATGAAGCTTCATGAACCACTGTCTTAATTTTCGGAGCCCCCTTGGCTTTAAGACAGACGCTCAAGCAATGGTAACTGAGTGTGTTTTAAGCCATGTGATGCATAAAGAGCTCAGAAAGTAAAGTCAGTGGTTCATGAGGCTTCATGAGCACATCACTACCCATTACTACTATCACTGCTGCTGTGGTTTGCCATGACTTTCCTACTAATACTTATATTGTAACCATCTTCATAGACCATGGCTGCTGCTGTGGTTGAACTTCAGCAGGTCGTTTTCATCATGTCTACAAGCATAAATGCATTGGGTGATTAGCTGTGATGTTAACAAGCAGCAATTTTTGGGGTTTGTTAGACAGAGTTGGCAACATTTGGTCTCCATGTCCTGAAACATCAGAATACTGCCCCAAGGTTTAAAAAAAAAAAAAAAAAAAAAAAAGAATTTTTTTTTTTTTAATTGAATTGAATATGTTCAAGATATGAGGATGTAACATAATAGCAGTGATATATTGCATCGTCAAGGACTGCTTTCATGAGCTGCTGAAAGGCCGTTTTCCCAGAGATCAAAGGCTCCTCGGATTCATTCTTAACAAACTGCGCCCACTACAACGCTAAGCAGCGCTCTGCTGATACCCTTTCACCCTCAGGGCACCAATGATAGGCATGAAATTGGAAATGTCTTATTTTTCCAATCGAGTTGATGAAACTCTTTCCACATGAGTTGCAGAGGACAGCTGCCCTAGGCTTTAACAAATTCTAAAAGCCCCCATACATTCGGGTAGAGATTTGAGACTGATGGCATGAGCAATATTGCCTTCAGCTGGGATAAAACGGTCACTGGGAAACTCTGCATATGGGAAATGTATAGATTTATTAAAAGCATTGGATATCATTCTCAGATTCCCCCCTTGAAATAGTGAGGTTATCTCTAAAATAACCAAAACATAAAATATTTCCAGTCACAAATTCACATTTTAGATGTCAGCAGCCATTCTGTAAGAGTAAGTGTGACTTAAATTGAATGTGAGATGTCTTGTTTTGTAATGAAAGACTTCAGAGTGTCAAGCTGAGGATTGCCACCAAGGAGAATATCTTTCCAACTTTGACAAACACACAGACACACAGCATCATTGTTAAAAGTATGTGACAGGCTCATAGTCTCTCTTTGAAACAATTTTAGAAGGAGATGTAAGTGTTTCTGACAAAAAACAAATGAAAACTGAAGCACCGATCACAGCAGGCAGGATGGACAGGACGAGAAAACAGCCATGGCATTTTTGCCCTGACTGGGCCACCACAGTGGTCCACAGTGATTTCATTGGTCTAGCTCATCCATTTGATGGCTGGTAACCATGAATGTCTCTTTCGAGCTTCAAAAGGCATCTCTGACACAAGGTAATCCAGATGAACCATTTTATTTATTTATTTATTTTTTGATATTCAACCGCAAAGTCAGATCTTGTTTCCCCCTGAAACTATTCTGTTCCCTCCGTTTCGTTTTTGTTTTCATAGATCTCAATTTAGTTTGAGATCAGTTTACCTTAGAGATTCCTCGACTCCAAACCGGCCAAAGCTTTTATCCCCTGGCAGCACATGCACCCAGTACTGTTGTACACAAGAAACCAATCTTAACACGACACATTGACAATGTAAATTCTTGTTTAATTCCCCAAAACAGCCATTCAAAGTGTTGTTTGAGGATTTTACACGTTTCAGTTTCAGTATAGGTATTTCCCAGGTTCTCCGGCTTCCAAAGAACTTCACATTTACCTGGTAAAGCTAAATTGCCTGTAGTCTGGCTATGTGTCTATGTGTATCCTGCCTCCTGCCCGATGTCATCTGGAGTTGGCCTGTTGATTTCAACAAATCATATCACAACAACATGGTTATGTCTACATCTCAGCCAGTAGGATTATTTTCTGTCTAGATGGGGACTGGATGTATTAACCAGGACCATGTGAGGTTCACAGAGAGGTTCAGTCACAGAGATTCACCTAAACAAAAAAAGTAACTGCACACCCAAACATTTAAGTTCCAACATTCCCAGAAGTCGTAATCATCAGCGTAATGCTTTCAATAGGAAGCAGCTTGTAAACCCACCAGCTAATAACTTGATGCTAGCTAGCATCTTACTTTCTAAGAAGCTATGCATTGATAAGGCAGAAATGGTAACCTAGCTGCTGGTATTCACATGTGACTGTTTTTGCACAGTGCTAGTTAACATGTGATGTAACAGTAATGTATGTTTTACTGCATATATTGCAGTGCACTATATATACTATATAATGCTGAACACTGCACAGATACTGCAGTAGAAGCTGCACCTCCTGCCAGAGCTGCAGTGTTTGTAGATTCAAAGCAAGAACATGTAAACTATCTCTTGTAGCATTAGCTGGACATGTTATATAACAAGGACATAATCAGTATATTGCAGTCTTATACAACTGCAACACTAACTATGGCCTTATTTTACCACTTCACCACTTCTATGAATCTGTAGGTATAAGGTGCTAGTAGACCTGACCATACAGGATAAGCAATAATTGTCATCAGTTATTGAGCAGAAGAGATGTGCATAATAAAGGCTTGCTGTTCATAAGGCCAGTGGCAAAGCAATTAACCTTCCTGTAAGCTGTGTAATGGTATAACTCAGGGACAGCCAGTAACCATCTTTGTATGTGAGACACACTCATTATTATTTCATTTATTGCCTCAGCCTTTACAATTGTATAGATAACCAAGTACTTAACTAGATCAGTACCTTCACTGGCATGAAAGTCTTGGGAACAATGTTGCCAAAGCATCATGTCATGGTTCCTTTACATTTCAAAGCATGGGAAGCATGTATGGGTGTGTGTTCACTGTCCCTCAGGTTTTGATATGTTGATACATACTGTGCACCAGAATCTGTGTTGACTCCTTTTCTCAGAGAAATGTACAATGTTGAGAGCGCATAAAGCTCTCTAACATGTTTTGATCTCTCTCTCTCTCTTTTTCTGCAGATATATTGACTCTGAGGGACTGCTTCCAGTCTCCAGACTGGGAAATGCTGCAGGAGTCGTGTGGTGAGGACATTGAGGGGGCTGCAAACTGTATCATTAGCCTCTTTGAGACTGCCATTACAAGCCGCGATATTTATGTCTCTGTGACGTTTCACTGTCAATCTTAACTTCCCAGAGGCGTTATGGGGGGGACCAAGTGATCCTAGTCCTGCACCGCCTTCAGAGGCAGTAACAGAGCCCATGAAGTAATGACACTGTTCCAGAGAGGATTAATGCGAACCTAGATGGAAAATATGGGACGTATCATTGGGAGCACGCCTGTTACTTGATTTCAATGCGAATTAAATCATGTTATGCAAACTGCAGAACTACTTTGCTTGAATATGTAGAATATCCACATTGAAAAACAGCAGGAAGTTCCATTGTTTCCCCATCATTGATTTGAATGTACTTGCTGCTGCTGTTGCTTACTGTGCAAGTACTACCACTGCTCACACACTGGGTCAAAACCTCTTTATGAAAATTCTAGCTAAATCATTATCTTCATACTAAATGTGACATTTACCTGTAAATATATTATGCTTACCAGAAAAAAAAAAGCTTGTTGGTGTCCAGAAATTTCACATTAGAAATCACATGGTTGTCTCCTTTGAGCTGCTTAGACTTCTATTAAATCTTAAGACTTCGCTGCTGCAGTCCAACCCTCAGGACAGAGCTGTCCTGAGGGTTGGACAGCCTTGCCTGGGTCAAGTCTTGAATTTAGCAAACTCCAGCTACTGCAGGCGTGGGAGAAAGGGCTGGGTTTAAAAAAATGTTTTCTTGATTAAAACTGATATAAATTTTATTTCACATCATGCAATAGCTGCAATTTGGATACCACATTCAGTACAAAATGATGTTTTCAATAAAGCAAAGAGTTCCTTGTAAAAGAGAATTGGTGATGTAACTGAAATATATGCAATTGGATATTGATTGATGGAATCGACTGAAAATTAAATGCAATCTGGGCAATGTCAATCTGTATTGGACTGATTAAAAAACAAAGAAGGAGAAGTAAACTGGAAGGTGCTGTTCATCATCTTCCCATTGTTCCCATTCTCTATATTCTCCATATTGTCTTTACTCTGATGTTGACAAAAAATTGACCAACCATGCTGCAGTGTCAGGAGGAGAGCCCGGAAAGTTTAGAGTTGATTTTTCTATGTTGATGTGCAAAATCATCGTCTTGTACCATCATTGTCTAATGATTGCATATTTCCAAAAACTAAGCTAGTCAGTCATTCTAGCCTATATCAGCATCTTCATATGCAAACTGCATAGAAAAGTGGGAATAATGCTGTACTTTTAAAGCAATTTTAAAATAATTATCAAGCTACATACAGTTATTTCCCACATTGATTTTTTTTGTGGCAGCTGACATATCATCAACTAGCCGCCACGGATTGATTTCCTTTCACTGTCTTTTACTCACTGCACTCCTCATATTATCTGACAAGAAAACATCTAATGTGCAAGTAACCGGAGTAGGACGCTGCCTCTGTATTTCTCATGTCATGTATTTTATCTTTGGGTGCAGATCTGACACACTGCCAGCAATCCTCCTCTCCTCTCTGAAGATCACTGCACTGCTGTTGCCTGGCAGAGGTGGAGGATAGGGATAGGATATTATTGAGACAGGATATCACCACAGACATTCCTGTTATGTTGCATCCCAACACCTGCTGTATTAGCCACAAGTGTACACCATAATTATTGGAATTCAGAGCAGAGATGGTAGATGTGATCGCAAGTGGTTCCCATGTGGCGACACATGCTTATCGCCACTTAGAGCTGTCCACTTGGGTTTGAAATCATCGGAAGCATGTAAATGTCAGGTGTAAACAGGCTCTGTGCTTATCACAGCACTAATGGGACAAGAATTAGTGAGCTAATTCACAACAAGACAAAAAAAAAGTGATACTTAGGAAAATAGCTTTTGCGCACTGCCAAGAAATTGCGAGTCTGTGAAGGGACATAAACCACTCCTGGGTGAATAGAAGTCATCCTACATGCCAATTTACCACCAGTCGCCTCACATTTCCTATAATGCCCCTGAATATTTCCATTGGAAATCAATCATCAAGTGCAGCAATGTTCACATGAATGTGATTCTCTGGGACACTTAATATATATTTTTTTCTGTCAGCTCAAAATACCCTGAGAAAACAGAACCTCTCATTGGTGTTGAGGCTCTCAGTGGGGCCTTTTCTCCAGCTTCTCTTTCTCAATGTATTCTTAGGATTCACAGGCCTTTTCTTCTACTCTTTTCCCTGCAGCCTCTTGTCTTTGGGAGGCTAAGCCATTCAAATTGATTGTATCTTTTCCTTTTGGAAAAAAAACAACAACATATACTTATCATTGTGGCTGTAAAAGTACAAAGTCGTGGGGATGTTCCAGCACTTATAGGAATAGCTTTTTCAAAAGGCTTTCTCAATGATTAGTCACTCAATCAAGCACCCATGTCAGTGGGATGATGTGGTGAATTCATGCAAACCTTACAAACCTTTAACATTAAAAACAACACCGGACAAACTTGATATTTGTAGCTCTTGAGATCCATTTTTAGTTATTCACGTCTCAGAATAAATTCCATAAGAATATCAAAGCCCACTCATTATTTGCATATGCAAATACAGAAATCCTTTTATACCTTGGTAGCACTCTTCCTTGAGCCTAATGCTGTCACTAATTGGGTCAAAATTTACAATGATTTTAGGGATGCAGTGCTAAAAACAGTATAACAAGAATGTACAAATGACACTAATAAAGTGCGGCCCAGAGCAACGTTGTTTCAGAGAGGCCGATATATCCTGACTCTGCCCATGCTTATGTCTTTAGACGACTATAAAGAGAATGTTGTTTACATTTTTCCAGCAATTGATTTTGTAATGGAGAAATGGTGCAGTAGCAACAGAGCTATGCCCCCATTTCTAGGGGGTTTTAATAGTCTGTGATCATCTATGTCTTTAATAACTATCTTTATGAAAACACTGACTATTTATTTCATAATAGCCACACAATAATGATATAACGCTCACCCATCTGCAAATCTAGAACTGGAGGAGATTCAGAGTCTCAAGCACACTTCATCAAGCAGACATTTGCTAATCGAAAATAACAAACAGAAATGCCTATACACACACATACACACACTGGCACATACTGAGTTCCCCATATAAGCAGGTGTCTGCTCTGTAAGTTGAAAATTTAGAAGGCACACAGTCAGTCACAAGCATGAGCATGCAGGGAAATCCATATTTTTATTGCCAGAAATATGAATAACTATGACACCACATTACATTCCTACAGTATAACGTACTATATCTGCACAGGAAAGCTTATAGCTAAATTTGCTTTCAGAGAGCCGTCACGTACAGTGTCTCCAAAGAAATCATGGTGGCAGCTTTGCTCCTGGGGTCAATTGTATTAGTAGCAAGAAGGCAGCTGCCATTCTTGTGTCATGTGCATAATTATTTGGCACTAGAAGGACATGTGGCCATGTAATGCATCATGTGGGAGAAAAGAGTTAGCCATAGCTTACTTTCTATAGCTCTGACCTTTACCGACCCGAACCAATGTAGTTGTAACATGCAGATGAAAGAAAAAATATTTTTAATTACTGCTGACAAGGCAGTAACGATCATCTCGCTATGACTTTTTTCTGGCAATAGGGTTGATATCAGATGAGGGAGATAGCAGAAACTTGGAGAGCCGGTAAGTTCCAGTTGCAGAGATGCCGTTATCACTTATTCAAAACCATTGTTGGTGCTCATTGTCTAACATTGGGATGGTGGTACTCAAACAGATGCTCAGACTAAAAGCAACAGAGCATCAAACAAGGACAATGCGAGACTACAATCTTGGCCGTAAAGGGATTACAGTGAGGAGCGACAGAGGGACTGAAGAAAGTCATTTGATGTGAAGGGAAAAAAGACATTTGCAGTTTGAAACGGGGTCTTCTCTCTGTCTCAAATAAACTTTCCAGCTAGGCAGGCCCGCAGAGAACAATGGTCCCAGAATCAGGTTGGGCTTTCTAATTTTTACAACAATAAGCAATTACCATGCAAACATACAAGATAATATAATTGATATGTGCTCAGTTACAAAGTTATAAACACAGAATATCCCTACCCTCAATTGGCAGCGCCCTTTTCATTCTCTGCTGTTTTATAAATATCTACATTTAACAGAAGAGAAAACGACATGACTGGCATCCACTATTTATCCACGTACACAACCAGTACAGCCTCTCGGACAACTTCACAGAGTTTTATCAAAGTATGCAAGACAGACCCTCAGTGGCCCCACATCAGACAATACACTTCACACAGACTACATCACCAGCATGCCCAGCTGCTGGCTTATATTTACTGTGTATATATGTACGGTTAGCGCATTTCTGTACACAAGAGGGAAGATAAAAGAGGAAGAGAGGATAAGAGGCACTGACTGAATGAGTGGGGAGATGGATGTGACCTGCATGATGGACACAGCTAATGAGAATGAGTCAGAGAGATCAGAGTGGAGGAAGGGAGGGAAGGAGGCAAAGACAACCTTTGTACTGAAACTTCAAAAGCAGCATGGGCACCACAGGGGACTCCTCTTATCACTCCCCACCGAGGCCTCTGGACTCTCAAATCTGATTGGCTGTGACTGGAACGTTGAGGGAGCTTCATCTTGACATCAGCAACATGAAGAAGGGAAGGAAGGCAGGAAGTCTCCAACAATCCAATTTATCCAATGTATCCAATTTCCGAAAGTGTTGGGAAAAAGTTCCATGCAGCCGGCAGTGACTGAGACTTAAAGGAGGATGAAAGTTACTGCAATGACAGTTGCAGAGACAGTGACCTTCAGGGACTCAGGGGACGTGAGACAGAAGCAGAGAAGCAGGTCAGGTACAAGTCCAACTCATTTCCCTGAACATATTTTAGCATCGCAGTTTTTTTTTTTAATTTTAATTTAGCTATTTTATAAAACATCATTTAATCCAAGCAACAATATGATCTGTATCTGCAAACAGAAGTGGGCAGTACCTAACAACAGGTTGATGTTTTAAGCCTGGAATTAATATGGGTATTTATTAGGAAACTATTTACAGGACTAACTTAGAAACAAGTTTGTGACAACAGGGCTATTTTACAAAAGACAGCACCCCAATGAGGATCTTCCTTCTTATGATTATGGTCTAGCAGCTGACACTTTTAGTTGAGGAGTGGTGTCATTCAGTTTCGAGGTCATTTAAGAAGAGGGCTCTTTAAACACGAACACGGACAGTCCAGCATTTGCCTCAATGCTAGACCAGTAAGTTCCCGTGAGGTGAGCATTTTGGCCTTGAGTTGTTTTTTTTATTGTCATTGCTGCTTTGTATGGCATTGCGGGTGATTTGGTGTTGTGGTCCAGTGCTAAAGACACAACTAATGGTAAAAATAATCGATAGAATTTGACGCCTTAAAAAAAAATGTGGGGCCCCACGGTGGCGCAGTGGTTAGCACTCATGCCTTACAGCAAGAGTGCTTAGTGCCGAGGGTTGCGAGTTCGAATCCCGGGTGGCCTGGCACTTCTGTATGGAGTTTGCAGGTTCTCCCCGTGGGTGCGTGGGTTTACTTTGGGTACTCCGGTTTCCTCCCACAGTCCAAAAACCTGCACATTAGGTGGATTGGCGACTCTAAATTGACCATAGGTGTGAATGTGTGCGTGAATGTGTCTGTCTGTTTGTCTGCCCTGCGATAGGCTGGCCACCTGTCCTGGGTGTACCACGCGTCTGGCCCAGAGCCGGCTGAGATAGGCACAGCCTCCCCGTGA
>JAOWBC010003707.1:5074-16238 GCA_028566105.1 Hypoplectrus providencianus
ATGTGTGACAAAAAAAATTAAACTTTTTATGTGTTTTGACAGCGATTTCTTTTGCAGTTGAAGCACATTACATTTGTCTATCTGTTGTTACTGTTAGGGCAGAGCGGACACCCATTTCTTTTAGAATCAGGTGGGCTCATTGGGGTTGCGGCCTAGGCTGTTGTTCATGACTGCTTACAGTGTTGTTCAGATGACAGTGAATTAATGATTTTGTTGGGTTTTTTTGGTTTGGTTTCGGCTCTAAATATTGTTTTATAATCCTGTCATATGATATAGGTTTAAACCAACCAAGACAACACAATTTTTTCAAGAATTTTCACCAGAGCATTTTCTAATGGAGTAAAATAGATTTTTTTGTTGTTTTATTTTGTTTAATAGAGGCTCCTGACATTGTCAAAAAGCCTTGATGGAATAAATAACTTCATACGGTAGTTTCTCTTATTTGTGCCAAAAGGAAAAAAATATAATCCCTAGAATTTGTATTAAAATGTGAAAATATAGCTATAATATTTATATTTGAAACAACAATAATAGTAATAATATGATCACTCTCCCACACTATTTTATTGAATGCGTTATTGCTTGTTGTAATTACAGCAGAGCTACTGCTGTGAAATTCTTTATGTTGGGACTGCTGCAGCAGCTCGTTCCCATTCACGCTGTAGCTTCAGTTGACACAGAAGCAGCTGTTTGTTGCAGAGCCTTGCAGTGCGGGGGCTTGTTGCACAGATGCAGGTGCACCTTCTTCGTTTCTCGGCACAGAGACGTCGCTGTGTGACCACATCCTCTCCTCTGCTGGCACTTTCAACGCCTCCGCAGCTTGTCATGTCCCAGTTTGTTGCACAGCAACAGCCTCAACCTTCTTCTCTACAGACATGATCAGTTTCCTGTTGTTATGGGCTGTGGTCAAGCACATGTGAACATCTACCAAAAAGCCATACTGAGCCATACAGGCACAATGGAAGGAAACTTAAAAGATGTTGATATCAGTTTACAAAGGTAGATTTAATTTAATGTGGCTTTTCAATTTGATCAAAGAGGCTTCTAGCCTTGTGTTGCAGACCAGACAGCACCTATGGTAAATGTGCTGTGAATGGAAATGTTTGACAAAACCTCCTTTGAGTTTGTCGTGTTATGTAGGCTGAGATATGTGGGCGGTGCATACTCATTTATCAATGTATGGAAAGTGGCATAACCTGCATTTTAACTGTTCTCTATTCTATTATTTATTTTTCTGTCACAACCACCACCCTATGGTGGCTCTGTTCACCTGAGGCAGAGCCACTCACCTGCTCTGCCTTCAGTCACACACCTGAACCTGGTCTACAATCACTCACCTGACCAGCATCTGTAATCACCTGCTGCCCTGCATTCAGCAATCACTCCTCAGCTATATAAGCCTCAGTTGGACTCAGACTCCTGGCCAGATTGGCACTTGCAGAATGCAGTACTTTCCTGCGTCACTTTACGGAGAGTCCCACGGTATCCAACCCTCTGCCTGTCTCCCGTTTTTTTCCCTGTCTGAAATGCCTTCAGTCCCTGACGCGGCTGCTAAGCCTGCCCCCTGGTCTTTGACCCCCAGTCCACTAATGACCAGATCATCCACTGCGTCCCCAAGCGGACTTCCTACGCTCTGCTCTCCCTGCTGCTCCGCACCTGGACCTACACCCATGGACCTCCCCGTGACATTTTCAGACTTCATATTTCTTTGCAGGCTTTTTTCAGGCAGCATTTATCAAAGAAATAATAATGCCATACAGATTACATCCTGTAAAAACTTTTAATCAGAATAGAATTTAGCATTATCCAGCACTTGGACAAACAGACAGCACAATGAAGTATCAGTTACGGAAAGCAAATGCATTTAAGTCAAACAAGTTGCAGTTGTTGTAATGTAGGTCATATATAACTGAAGGCAAATGCAGTATTTTGGCAGTTGATTTGCAGGGATGAGGAGGATAAGGTGGTATGCGCAGCTCAGCTTTCAGTCACTCTATTTTTCCAGTTGAAACCTGTGCAGCAAACAGACATTTTAGTCATTTGTTAAATAAATACTATATATAACACTATAATAATTCTAACACTTCTAACACCTACTTCACTTCAGGCCTGTTCAGACATGCACTTTGTTGAAAGTGAATAAGAATGCAATTGAAAAAGCCCTCGAGCCAACTTTATATTACATCTGTATTTTTTTGAGAGAGATAGAAAAGTTCAGTTGGGTTTAAGCAACATGATTGGGTGAGCTGTTGTCCAATGTTAATAAACCTGGCAACATACCAGGACATGACAGACCAGCAGAGGCCAATGCAAGACCCAGCAATGATGGAGGAGACTGGTTTAAAAATCACATTTGCTTTCAAAGATGATCTACTCTCACCAACCCCCCACAGAGGTGCATAAATATGTATTTTTTATGCCTCAACCTAACAAAGTGTGTAACAAAATGCAGACCTACCAGTCAATGGACTGAAAAACCTATTGTACTAATTTCAATGGGCTGATAATGATCTACTGACCTACTAGCAGGTGGAGCAGGTACTGCCCATAACTTGCCCTAACAACAAAAAATCACTTGGTACCACAACACAGAACCATGGGCTAAAATGCTCACAGAATGTCTGTAACTAGCTAAAACTGTTATTTTAGCACTCTAGGCCTACCAGAGAGAACTATTTGACTGTTAGCAAGCCAATGTTAGCTTTATGTTAGCAAGCTTTGGCACATTACTCTGAAATATCCTTAGTCAACTACAACACTAACAGTGTTAACTTACAGACATATAGTTAGTCCATAGTTAGCATTTTTCTCAGTTTTCTCCATTGTAACTGCTGATATCTCACGTCTGTTTCTCTCTGAATCCACGATGTAATGTTAAGTTTTTTGGGCAGAACTTATGATGAAAGATGTAAGACATGTCTACATTAAAAGTGAAACGTAAACGTAGATTTCTTTTTTGACTGCAGGATGGACGTTTTCATTTCAGTTCTATTTGATTTCATAATAAAGACAACTTGGACACCACAAATAGTTATAACAGACAAACCTGACGCCTCACCATCAGAAACACCACAAAGACCCCGAACATGCTGCTCTTGATGATCAAAACAATGTAGTAGAGCTTGGCGGTGTTTGTGATTTTCAAATATTTCTCTGCAAAAAAAAAAAGAAAAAAAAAAAGAAATAATAATAATTATTAGCGGTCAAGATTTATGTTTGAGCTGTGGAGGTTCCCTAAAAAGCTATATTTACCTCTTATCACTGCAGCTCCAGGGCCTGACAGGGAAAGAAAGGATATTTAGTTTGGCTTTGGAGTTTCACATAAATAAAGACATGTAAAATTGTTCTAAGTGAAAATACCTTTAACTCCTAGGACCCAGTCTGAACGGTGCACGGTCTCATTCCCAGTGAAGAAGCTGAAGGTGCAAGTAAACTTCTTGTCTGATGTGAACCACTCACTGAGTGGGACCCTCAGCCTGCTGCTGATGCTGTAATAGTCCCCTTCCCGCAGGGCTGCAGCATCAGTCGCCACACCATCCGTGACAGTCACCCCGTCGATCTGCCAGAACACACTCACATGATCTGGGTAGAAACCAGTGGCCAGACACACCAAGGTCTTCTTGTTTGTCTTGTCTTTTTTGTTTTGACACTCATTTTTTGAGGGTCGAAGTACCCTCACTGTTGGCAGGGTGACAGTGCGGTTTGAATCTGTGGGCACAGAGGAAATAAATAACCACATTATTTCATCATTTTGGCAAAAAATGTTCTGTTTTTTTTTTTTTTTGCTAGGAGAGAGATTGATCTCACTTTGCATGATAAATGGCTAACTCTCTGCTTTTTAGGTCATGCCATTTTTGAAAACGTTTTGGGTTCAGAGAACTTGGACCCTGCAAGATTTTAAACAGTATTCAGGCTCATACTTTATAATTTGAGGTTCCCATACGCTGATATTGCTCAAACAGATCATGACAACTTTATCATCAGCATTTATGTTTTATCAAAATTATTAATTCATTTGATGTTGGTTAGGGTTAACTTTCAGATTTTTTTTCCTGAATTTTCTGTAATTTTTTCACACCATTCAAAGGATATGAATCCTCCTTCAGATATGTTTTCTGACTCTTTTACTTTTAGATGTAAAAGTTTTAGCAAAATAGCCACATGTGCTACCATACATTCAGGATGTTGGCTTGAACATCTTGCAGCAGCACAAAGCTTGATTCAACATGGTGTTGTTAAACATATTTTAACTTTGACAAATATTGTAGTTTCATGTGTAAAATACAATTTTTATCAAATCCATGATCCGATTCCAATAACATTTAAATTATTTAATAACTGGAAAGCCCTTGCGTTTTCCAAATTCACAGCGCTCCAATGTGAAAAATAATGCAAATACAGTAGAATTATGTATTTGCATTATGATTAATCCTTCTGCATTCTCAAATGTAATTTTCTTCCTGAAAACTTTCAACCTAGTGCCACATGTCCTGGTTAAATTATGAAATACTTTAAACATGTACTTAATAATTTCAGTTTATATAATTTATATTTATTTTTGTTAACTCAAACAGAAGGATTAAATTGGCCCATAATTAAGTCACTGACTGGAAACTCATGATAGTCATCGAGCAGATGATCTCAAATTGAGAGCAATAATCTGGGTAAAGAGCCAATTATTTTATTGCTCTATGAAAACAGTTGTTGCAGGAGAAAAGGTTAGGACTAAGTTATTAGGACAAAATCAAGTCCAAATTACTTCTTTTGCAATATAAATGGGGAATACAATCAAAGTCACATAGTGACACATATTTTAATATATTTTAAGACTGAATTTAGTTCCACTGTCAAAGTGAGCTGTGGTGAATGGACACAAAGCTCTCGGTATGTGACAGAAAATGTCTCTATGTGACAGAGGTTTTCATCGTGATGCACTATATAATGAATCTAGCCAAACTCAATAAATACTAACATACAATACTGTACCATTCTGACAGAAGTTAATACATTAGTTATCATTTGGCATTTGAATGATTTTAATGTTGATTTCTCATTAACCTCAACTCTTCTTTTGCTTTCCCTCAGATTTTATAAGCAACATTGCTGTACTACCTCTTGTTTATGAATACACTTTTTACAGAGTATTTTGCTTCACAGGGAAATTGCTAAGAAGGAAATCTGATGTCTTACTCACCAAAAACAGTCAGTTTTGTGCCTTGGCCAAAAACGGGTTCATGACTTGCACAGCACACACTGATAATATCAAAAACCCTCCCGTTCTGATGCACATGAACCAGAAACTGTTTTGCCTATTTCATTATAACTAACCTGTTTTGGTTCAGTTGTAGTGACTTGTTTAAATTATCACAGTGTAGTAATACTGAGCATGAATTTGTGCCGGAAATCCTAATGAGGAATTGAGTTATGGGAAAGCCAACTTACCCAGAACAGCGAGTTGAGATCCATAGCCAACGTAAGCTGCAACTCCAGTGTCCCTCTGACTGTGTCCTCTCCCAAATAGTAACAAAACTTCCCATAACTGCTGCTTGAAAATAAGCTAACAATCCAGGATATAGCTGCAGTTTTTTGGAATAGACAATCTGCTTCACCTGATCCACATTTGCTGTTGTTTTAAACAAGATAAAAGAAAAAGCTGCACACAAAAAAAATGTATTAACATATTTTATTACAAAGCAGTCTTCCTACTAAAATCTTGCTTTTGTACATGTCAGAATAATAAGGCACATGGCATCTTTTTCCTTTTAGAACAATGATTTTTTTTTTCAGTGTCCAATGTGACTAACATTCACACTAAGCATTTTAAATGGAAGAGGTTTTTGTACAGCCGCTCTATTGGATTGTACCACCGTGCCTGTCCCCACAGTGAAAAAGCATCACACAGAAACGTCTTTGTTTATCTTCTCTTTCCTCCCCCCACCAGGCTATTCCATATCACAGCCTCCATCTTTGTGTGTCTGTGCATGTGAGAGCAGCTGTGCCGGCCGGTGTGAGTGAGGCGAGCCTCTTTCAGTCTGACTGCTGCTATTTCTGTGACAGCTAGACAAGAAGCGACCAGGAAAGGAAAACTGAGCATTTCCTTGTAAAGTAGCTGCAAAGAGAAAGTGACGTCTGTATTGGCCATGCCTCTTAATCCCACTTTTTAACTTTCAGTTATTGGACCTGGCATTGATACTTGTAAAAACTCTTTATCCCTAAACATGCTAGCTGCTAGCTAACCTGCTGGAGTGCTCCTGGATTTACTTGAAGGGGCAATAAGCAACTAACATTGACGTACAACAGTCACTTACTATATCAACTGAATGCCACACTTTATCCTCGAAATACTTCGAAAACTATTAGCACGAGAATAAACATTGATGGGTTGAAACATGAACAAAATATCTGTTTGAAGTTTGACTTAATGATATGATTATTTCATCATTTTATGTCCAGCAGAAAGAACAAGTTGGCTGCAAACAAGCTAATGTTAGCTATATGTTAGCAAGCTAGTGTTAGCCATATGTTAGCAAGCTTTCTGAATTTCTCACATTCTTACATCATGAATTACTTAATGTAGTTAGCCTAAAAGCGTAATTGAAAATATGACTTAATGACAAATGTGTAAATCTAT
Source organism: Hypoplectrus providencianus (assembly GCA_028566105.1). Classification (NCBI taxonomy): domain Eukaryota; kingdom Metazoa; phylum Chordata; class Actinopteri; order Perciformes; family Serranidae; genus Hypoplectrus; species Hypoplectrus providencianus. The sequence goes on from JAOWBC010003707.1 coordinate 11,706, forward strand.
CTGTCTGTATCCACTTTTTGTCCTCTTAAAAGTTATGTTTTTTGAAACGTCAGATTTTAAAATCTAAATTCTGGGTTCATTATCCTGTTGGTAGTGAATTTCACCACACAGAAGCTTTTTTGCTATTGGCTATTTGTGGATGAAACTGTCATGTGTCAGAAACTGTCTGACACCTGCTTATTTACTGCCTGCGTGGTTACAGCAGGTGAATGTTGTAACTGTGGTTGATGGTTTTTGTTACAGAGAGAGGGATGTATGCAGTGCAGTGTGCATCACTGAGAGCGACAGCGCAGAAATACACTCCGCTGTCACCTGGTTGGACATTTTTCACTGTGAAGGAACCGCTTTGACTTTCAGTCTTGCTGGCTGAGAATTTGTCTTGGCTATAGGTTCCAAAGTCAGGCGGCTCGTACGGCACAGTGTGAACAATCACATTTATAGTCTTCCCTGGTAACTGCTGAAACCAGTACATGTGGTAGAAAGCGCCCGCCAGGGTGTGAATGCAGCGCATCTTAGCAGAGTGACCCCTCTTCACCAGTAAACCAGGGCTCTGCTGGACTGATTCCTTAGTCACTATTAGACCTGAAAACAAGCCATAAAAGAGATGATCTATATTATAAATGCTTCTGGACAGTTATTTGCATAAAACAGATGATGTAGGTTTTAGAGTGTCATGGAATTTAACAATCAGCAAACAAGGTGTTTGGGTTGCAGCTACCTTCAGTACAGAGCAGAGACACAGTGCAGATGATGAGAGGTGAGATCATGTTGATCCAGTCCAGTCCATAGGCGTCTCTCACTGCAGTTGATGTCAGCACACCCTACAGGCTGTCATGTGTTGGCATCATCAGCCTGGTCAGCACTTTTCAGGATTCGTCTCCCTTTCAAAATATGTTCTAGAGAGCTTTGTATCCCTCTTAGTTCCACGAAAAGTAGTCAAATTACTTATCATAATGTTTGGATGTTAAAACTAAAAACTAACTAAATACTGTCAGCTTCCGTCTCATGTATGAACTTGAAATTTAGTATGTAAATACAGAACTTGATGTTAATCTCATTTAACAAGTTCTATGTTATATATGCATTATTGTGTTTTAAAGTTTCACTATCAAGACTAACAAGAAAGAAAACGATAAGGGAAGACCGCAAACTATTCTCTCTCAATAGTTGAAAGTATAGGTGGAAACTATGGGATGCAGGGGTGAAGCCGGGGGGGGGGCAAAGGGTGTCACAATCCCCCAGAAATCTTTTTGGCACCCTCAGATGCACTCCTGCAAGGGCCCAGAAGTGGTATGTATTTGGTTTATGTGTATAAATAAATATAGAGCATGTAGCATAACTAGAATTGACTAAACTCCAAGGTAAGATAAATAATCATAATTAATCATGGGAAAGAAATCAATTGAATCAATAGAACTACTGTACTTTATTAAGATAGCGACTAAGATAATGCATTCCAAATTGCAAAGACAAGGATTTGGAAACATATGTACTCAAGTGCTCTGTGAGCACCAAGCAACATCTCCAGGTGCTCCCCTGAGCACTAGACCAAAAAAGTTATGTGCACCCCTGATTATGCAGCTAGCCTAACAGCGACATTGAAAATATCACTTCATGACAAATGTGTACATCTATATACTCGACTGTATCCATTTTTTGTCCTTTTTAAGTTACCTTTTTTGTAATGTCAGATTTTAAAAACGAAGTTGACACTGTTGGTCGTGAATTTCACCACACAGAAGCTTTTTGCCGTTGATTATTTGTAGGTGAAACTGTCATGGAAGCTCTTTCATTCAAAGCAGAGTCAATTGAGAGAGAGATGGACTGTTTCCCCCTACCAGTAGGATGGGGATTACGTGCCCTCTGTCTCAAAAAATCTGGTTTATTTTTAATCGCTTTAATCCTCATTGAGTGTGCTCTGACCCCAAAAGCTTGGATACTTGACTTTCTTCATTGGATATCCTATGGCAACCCTTGACAAATGGTGGGAAAGTGGTACCAAAACATGTAATCTGTAATACTTAAATAATTTGACATGTCTTAGTCAAACAGTATAAAGACTGCTCTCTGAATCTCTTAAATTCAGATGATGTTAGGTATGATGACGTGAGGCTGGATCATTTTGAGTGTCATAAAGCAGCTGTATTCTAAAAGACTGAGGTTTGACTAAACTGTCTTTCAGCCTGTCTATCTGCCATTACTTCCTCCTTTCCTCTCACTGTTCATGTGGTTTGCTGCAGGTGCACCAGGTGACATAAGGGTTTTTGTAGGGGAATTTGAGGCTTCTCCATCATGGTGTGAATGTATGCTGCACAGAAATAATGCCCATTGTCTTCTGGATGCCTCAGTTTAAGAAAGTGAAGGAATGTCTCCTTTCGACCATCCCCACTCACTGCAATGCTACCCTGAAAGGGTTCTTCAACCACTTGAACACTCGTATAACTTGTAAAACCGACTAGCTTCAGAGAAGAGTCTCCTGGTGAACGATGATACCATATAATGGTGTCACAGTTATTGACGCTATGTTTGCAGGACAGTTTGACCTTGTCGTTTATCCCCCCAAGCACATTGGCTGGAGTCTGATCAACATCTTTTGTCTCTTTTGATGATATTCCTGCAGAAAGAAGCAAAAACAATAGATTCAATGAAGCCCTTTGATCAAATGTGCAATGTTGAAGCAAAAACAAAACCCTTGATGTACCTTCCATCCAAAAGAGTAGGATAGTAATTGTAATGAAAGCACTTTGCATGGTGAACACTCTTCACTGTGTGAGTCCAAAGCAGGAAATGCAAGTAATATGGTGCAGCACATGAAGACAAAGATCGACATGTCATACGTCAAACACAGATGTGTGCCTGATAGGCTGTGCCTCATGTTCACATGCTTTCCAAAAAAAATAGAGAGACGTGTTTGTTCTTGCTCCACTCTAGTCCAAATGGTTCATTAATTACATATCACACAGCAAACTTTTTTTGAGCCATATGCTATAGAGAAGTAAAAGGTTGCAATTTTCAACAATCAAATTGTCCAAGGTTTTGCATGATTTAGAAAAAATAAAAGTTAACTTGCTTGGGTGCTTATCATATGGTTGTCAAAGCAGTTACTTGCCGCTTAATGGTCATGAATATGAAATTATTGTGGAAAAAGTGGGTCTTGAAATGGGATAGACAACTTTTCATCAGCTTCGTGCAATACTGCTTAACTGGATACGTTGTCGAAGAGTTGCAGGAATGGGAAACTTGACATATTCCATGATAACCACATCACCTTGCTTCACTGACAGGAAGTCATGAAAGCCTTTGATCGTCGAGACACTCAGAAAAAGATACTTTAAGCCAGTTTTAATGTAACGACTAATGTTGCCCCTTCTGTTTATTAAGCTCAAAGATCCTCATTGTATGAAAAAAACAAAACAAACACTTGATAATAAAAGTATTGCACCACTGTGTTAGAAACTGTCTGACATCCTGCTTGTGTTCTTCTTGTTGTAACTGTGGTTGATGGTTTTTGTTACAGAGAGAGGGATGTATGCGGTGCAGTGTGCATGACTGAGAGCGACAGCGCAGAAATACACTCCACTGTCACCTGGTTGGACATTTTTCACTGTGAAGGTACCGGTATAAATTTCAGTCTTGCTGGCTGAGAATTTGTCTTGGCTATAGGTTCCAAAGTCAGGCGGCTCGTACGGCACAGTGTGAACAATCACCTTTATAGTCTTCCCTGGTAACTGCTGAAACCAGTACATGTGGTAGAAAGCGCCCGCCAGGGTGTGAATGCAACTCATCTTAGCAGAGTGACCCCTCTTCACCAGTAAACCAGGGCTCTGCTGGACTGATTCCTTAGTCACTGTTAGACCTGAAAACAAGCCATAAAAAAGATGATCTATATTAGAAATGCTTCTGGACAGTTATTTGCATAAAACAGATGATGTAGGTTTTAGAGTCTCATGGAATTTAGGTGTTTGGGTTGCAGCTACCTTCAGTACAGAGCAGAGACACAGTGCAGATGATGAGAGGTGAGATCATGTTGATCCAGTCCAGTCCATAGGCGTCTCTCACTGCAGTCGATGTCAGCACACTCTACAGGCTGTCATGCGTTGGCATCATCAGCCTGGTCAGCACTTTTCAGGATTCATCCTAAAATTTCCCCTTTCAAAATGTATTCTAGAGAGCTTTGTATCTCTCTTTGTTCCACGAAAAGTAGTCGAATTACTATTCATAATGTTAGGACATTAAAACTAAAAACTAACTAAATACTGTCAGCTTCTAGTTCAGCTTGTTTGATAATTGGAGATGAGGTCAAATAAATTCAGTTTGTAAATATAGAACTTGATGTTATGTCACGGAGCGGTCCATGGGTGTGGGTCCAGGTGCGTAGCAGCGGGTAGAGCAGAGCGTTGGAAGGCGTTTTGGGACGCAGTGGATCTGGTCCTTAGCGGACTGGGGGTCAAAGACTAGGGGGCAGGCTTAGCAGCGGCGTCAGGGACTGAAGGCATTTCGGACAGGGGACAGGCTGACAGGCAGGGAAAAACC
>JAOWBC010003708.1:2983-16196 GCA_028566105.1 Hypoplectrus providencianus
TTCTCTGACTGTTTTTTAACCACCAGACAGTCTTTTTTTAATGCATAACATTTAAATCATGACCACTTATAATGACAGCAGCAACCTAAGAACCCACAGGGGTCTAATTTATTTATTTTTTTTCTTCAGCAAATGCAGCTGCTGTCCCTCTGGTTGAGCGTTACCCATCTGAATTTGAGTGTGTTGCAGTGGAGGAATTTGGGGAGGCTATAGAGGACTACTTTCAGTTGGCTTGAAGGAGGTTCTTTAAAACTAACACATGACTCAGGATGGGAAAGCATGACTTGGCTCAAACTGTGTTCAGCTTGGGAGGATACTTGCTGGCTGAACGTGGGGATGTTGTCAGAAGAGGGCAAGAATACTTTTAACTCCATAATCCAGCCAACATGTCCTCTGTGGAGAAGGCATGGAAGGGGAAATCTCATCAATATCCCTGGGAGAAGTCGCTGAGGTAGTTGAAAGCTGCCGAGGCAAAAAATGTCTGAAAATTGCCATTGGAAAATGAATAACAGGCCACTTTTTTATGAAGATTTATGTTAAACTTATTCCCAGGCCCTGTCCTGCTCTGTGACCAATGAGCTGACGACACAAAATACGCTCATCCCATTGGTCGTGGTATTGTTGCTATGGAGACAGCAGAAGACAATAAGTTTTCTATTTATTGTTTTATATTAATTTTATCAGTTTTAAGTTAAACAGGACAGGTTTCTGTTTAAGAAAAACTTAATTTAAGTTAGTTTTGTTATTTTGTCGTAAAGTAAATTACTGTATTATAATAATAATTCACTCACAAAATAAGGAGCTAAAAAATTTCACCATGCCAGGAAGGGTGAAGGCAATCAGGTTGGCTGGCCCTGCCACTGAGGCGTCCCTTATTTATTTTTTCTTTATTTTAGAATAATGCATACTTATTATCTCTGTGTGTTCCCTTCTGATGTGTGTGTGTGTTTTCTTTAGATCACAATCTGTTTTGCACAATGCAAGATGAACCCTTTGTTTCGCCTACACATGACCTCTAACCTCCCTGTGTTTTCTCTCTGCCTCTCTCTGCACCTGTCACACATACCACCATTCAGTCTGAACTACACTGCACATGCTTTTCACACATTACAGATTCAATATCAACATCATTTATGCAGATTCTGCTTCCCCAGTTTCTACTCTCTGCTAAATGCTGGTCTCTACACCAATAGAATTATCTGTGCCGAGATTAAACTATGTTTCTCAAGGAACTTCAGTTAACCATTGCAACCATTAACCATTAAACACAGAAACTCAGTTAATGTTTAGTGCAAGGGCTTCATTTAAGTTTTAAGTGTAAACTAGAGTTGCTTACTGCTGCACAACTAATAGTGTATCTGCATCTTTGTCTTCCGCTACACTTAGTATAGAAGTTTAAACTGAAAATGCAGTTTATAAATTATACATAGAAATCAGCCGTATACCATGCAGTGGAAATGAGATACAACATCTAAGCTACATCAACTTCTGAGCTGGGAGGACCTGCAGGGATGAGGATAATCATTTTTGGGTCATCAACAAGAGTAATGATTTTTACATCACATAGGTATTTGAAAGTTTTATAATGATCACTGCAGAATTCAATGGGTAAATTAAATGTGTAATTATTATTTTTTTTCAAAGTTGAAAAGCAGGATTCAAATCATACAATCTTATTATATTTCATGTATTCTGGTCCAACTCTATTAACATCAGTATCTGTGGCTGTATGGGGTATTCATCATTTTACAAAATCCATAATCCTTTGGTGTTTTCCTTACATTAGCGCAGTGCAAAGCCTTTCAGCTTTGCCCCTCTCAGCTCAATAATGACAAAGCTGCTCCTTAAACCACCTGGCGCTTTTAAGAAGACTTTGATCTCAGAGCCTGGTGTCTGTTTTTAAGTCTTTTGGCTCTGATTACAGATCCCACAGCAGGAGCAACAAAAGGAGGAAGTGTCCTTAGCCTCTGTCCCTCCCACGCTCTGCCCCCCTTCCTATTCATCTCACTCCTTTGTGGGTGGAGTTTCTCACTGAAGACGGAGCAACATTCTGTCAATAATACAGTTGCAATTGAAAGCAAAGGAGAGCAGTCAGGTAGGAAAGAAGGAGAGCCAGAAGTTAGCAGATCAGGTAAGGACATGTTTGAATATAACTATAAACTGCTGTTGGGGTGATTTCTTATTCGTGAATATAACTATGTGTCATATACTCTACCTCCTCCCTCTTTCATCTGGATTATATTTTACATTTTGTTTTGTATTATTTGCCTCAAACATTTCTCTTCACAATCTACAATTTAAGGATAAATCTCTTTACTTTATCTCTTTGCTTTATCTCAGCCAATTTATTGAAATCTGGTTTCCAGCTGTCATCACTCATGGTGTAGTTAAAGGGAGACTAATTAGATGAGATCATTATTAAGATTAAAAGAGGAAGCTGTTATTGGAAGTTACAAACGTTCTGAGCTGTTGAGCAAAGCTACTTGTTACATGACACATCAAATTCTCTGTGTGTTTTGTGTTTATCTCTGGTTTAAGTATGGGAAAGGCCGGATCACAGTCTGCCTGACCCTGGTAGGATTACTGAATATGAGGATGCTCTAGGAAGTTATTTGACCTTCATGACCTCCGTTTATTATTTTGTGCTTGTACTGAGGGAACAGAGAGAAAGTTCATGTTCTGCTTTCCCAGCAAGTATTTGTCAAATCGTGAGGATTCAATTGTATTCAAAGACACCCATGTTAAAATCCAGATAACAATGAGGTGTTTTTTTTTCATATAAAAAGAAGAAATTTAAGAAAAAATTACCCATGTTCTTTTTTGATGTATTACCTCAGTTACCATATTCCTAACAAGTTTATGGTCTCTTAAGTGATTGTTAATGTGTCTGTCACTATACCTGCTTGCTCTGACAGCTGCTGAGTCTGTTCCTAAATTAAATGTCAGTCAAGAAAAAAAAGGGGTTATTTGTTCTGGAAAGGTGGTGGTTGTTACCCTTATGACTACAATGTAAATCAAGAGCTGAGCTGGGACTTGCATCAGTCAGTCAGTAGCCTTTACTTTATTACAATTCATATCAGTAATGTGCAATCATTTAGTGTGACATAATGCTGAGTATAGACTGCTTATATCTGATCATACTCAGCTCTGGCGTGCAGTTGCATTTTGGTTTCCTTTAAATTTCATTACTCACAAGGTTGGCATGAATACCAGAACTATATTTGTTAAACAGTTCTTCTATTCTAAAGCTAGGCATTAACATGCTCCCATTCGGACCCAAGAGGATCCCCACAGTCCAACATTGATAATTGCTGATCAGCTTTTGTCTTAGTTGGTGTTGTAATTCATCATTGCAGATCAGTCAAGTTCTTCTATTCCACCTGACTTTTTGGCATTGTAATGTTGAATCGGGAAAGGACCAAAAACAAAGTTTGAAGAAAACTCTCCTTTAAATCAAAATGAGAGCTTCATTGGAACTTTAAGACTAAACTCTCAGTTCTATGGAGAATTAAGCCTCGTTTTACTCACTATTTTGATCTATCCTTCCACAAATTGCACTTCGGTTCCCCGACTCGGATAAACTTAATTTCCAAAAATTTCATGCAACTGTTTTCAGTTACAAGGCTTGTGACTATATGAACTATGGACCACAGCATTTATCAAGTGAACACAAGCAAAACTCCAAATAAATAATGAATAATGTGTTAATAGCTTGCAACTAGATGTAAGGTGGTAAACATTTTAAACAAAACTCAGTTTCTTCAATGTGATCTTTCCAGCTCTCTAAACACAGTCATTGTTCACAGGGACAAGTTCCAACATGCTCCCTAAGCAGAGGCTGATTATAAGGTGCTTTTCTGTTCAAGGCGCCTTGTGTGTGAGGTCTGGGATAGATGTCCTAGACGAGTGACGAAGGAATGTGGCAGGAAGGCATCTGAAGACTGTTTTCAAATACAAAATAGCTCCACCACACATACTCAGAGGGAAACAGGGTGAGATGGAATTAAGCTTTATCCAGCCACAAAACAGAAAATAGAAGGAAAACAGGCCATGATTTCCAGCATTGTCCCCCTTACTATGTTGATAATAATTCCAAAAGACATTTACTTGAGTAGCCTAAAGATAAAATTTTGCCTACATGACTGAAACAATGTCCATTAGTACAGACATAATAAAAATACATACAAAGTCCTGAATAACTGAAAGCCCAAATTGTGGGCAATATAAAGGTCAAAGGCCAATAAGAATCAGAATTCAGAATTTAACAACAAAGAGCCTGTTTAGCCTTAGAACAACATTTGCTTGCTTCCACAATTAGCTTTTGATACGAATAAAGCGACACACAGACATCTTAATTTCCTTAATGATGGGGGAGTTGTAGTGTGTGAAGCAATGAATACACTGCAATAAATGTGTCAGAAGAATTGATTGAACAATTTAGTAGTAGTAATCGTAGTAGTGGGGAATTAGGGAGGGTGAAAGTAATATACAGCTGCCACTGAAAGTTGAATACAGTGAACCCTTGTTTATCGTGGGGGTTGCATTCCAAAATGAACCCACGATAGACGAAATCCGCGAAGAAGTCAATTATTATACAGTACAGTATTATAGAACGAAACCAAAGATCAAAACCTGTTTTCAGGCCCAAGCATTTGTTTAAGAAATAAAAATATAAACGTTTTCTTACAAATAACTATGATAGTTTTTAGAAATACTGTAAAATTATAATTTTGATAATCAACCTATGAGGTTGGACACATTGTGACTTGCGTATTTCACGGAGTGTCAAGTGAAATGTTTATGATGTGTTTCCAGGGGGACCGATAAACTTTTGGTTATGTTTATCCTGACTCCGCTCGGCTGTCTTATTTTTCTACTGAAGCAGAACACAATGTGCGTTCATATACTTTAAAAAGCATAAAAAACTGCCCTAAAAAATCACAGTGAAGCCGCGAAAGGTGAACCACGATATAGCGAGGGTTCACTGTAATACCAATAATAACTTTTAAATGTACTTAAAAAAACAAACAAAAAAAAACATGGACTATTTTCAAGTTTCAGTGGCTTAACGGTCTGTTTTCTTTCCATTCATTCTTTTTTCAATTTTAAAAGGCATATCGAAAAACAACAATCTGGGCATTTTTCTTTTTTCTTTTTTTAATTTATATAGCAGGTTAAAAAACCTGAACATGGCGCTAGAGCACGTGCTATGGTGTAGACGCACAATTTCAGGGCTCCTGTCCGATACATCAATATTCAAGCAATATAACATTTCCCAGTTGATGTTATTTACCAAAAGGGCAGTTATCATGCACATTTTTCATCTACGTACTTATGGCTGCCAGGAGCGAACAGATACAACCATCTAACGCCAAGAAAACTCCTTCTGCTAACCTAGCGCGAGAGGCTAATGCTAGCACTAGCATCGGGATTGATGAAGGCAATCCAGGGATAACTCCACTGGCGACTAAAGCAAATGCTTAGACATCCGTCATCCTCACGGCTATAAACGATATGAGCAAAAGCAGAGCCGGCCTAAGCGGTCAAGGGGCCCTAAGCAAAATAGGTTTGTGAGGCCCTCTATTTCTGTAAATAATATTGTTGCTGTCTATTTACACACCTACTATAAACTCATTGCAGCTCTGGCAGTGTTGTTTATGTTATCCTGTTGTGAGCGTGACATGTTTTTACCAATTTGAGGGGGTGGCCCAGTTAATAACAGAAACAATAATACCAATGCAAAAATACAAAGCATATGGTTTGTAATTGCAAAGATTGGCTACATGAGCTCCCTGGGGTTGATTTATACAACATTCCAAGTAATAAAGCATCGTATTTATGTCATCTTGGTTATTATCTTTGGTTTCAAAAAACTGTAACAGCAATGTGCAAAAATAATTTGTAGTGCAATAACAACAATAAAGTGCCACAACAATTAATCAATTGCTCTTGGGGGCCCCCTAGTGGCCACGGGGCCCAAAGCAGGTGCTTAGTTCGCTTATGCCTTGGGCTGGCTCTGTTGACATGTGACTACCATGGTCAAGGATCAAACTACCAACCTTCTGATCAATGGGCGACTTCTCTGCCACAACGCCCAGTGTAGCCTTACTGTGTATTCTTCCACTGTTAATGTTAGCCAGTAGATAGTGGCCGCACATCACACAAAGCTAGTAGAAAGCTAAGTGAATGTTACATACCTAATGCTAAGCTAACTGTCCTTATGTGCTACTGTGACTGACCTATCTGGGTGAGATTTCAGGTGCCTGATAACATTTAATCTGGTGGATCCGGCATTTTTTATTTGTCCATGGCAAACTTTGCATTTAGCGCTACTTCTGTTGATGCCGTCCTGTTGGAAGGTTTTTTTTAATCAAATGTAATCACAAATGGTATAGCTGCAGGTGTGCAGCTGGTTGCTATGGTAGTGATCTGATGTTCTCCGTGAGGCACACACCAGATGGATAATATGGTTACCATGGTCACCATGAAAACAGGAGAGAATCACAGAGTTTCCTCACTCGAATCCGAGTTGCAAACTTGAGTCTCCATCTCTGTTATCAAATATGCTTAACAGTGTGTCTGTATGTAAGGTTTTTGACTGGACTGAGAGTGTTTCAATGGTCCCATGTTAGGTGTCCCCAACAGTTTTAAGTCTTTGTTTCCAAAAATTTAAATCATCCTCTCCAGTCATGCTGTGATGTCATCCCCTGCAGTTGTGAACATTCTGTTGATACACATATATAAAAATGTGAAAAAAAAGCCTTTTACTGCACATATTTCTAAATTGTTTTTATGGTATTTGAAAGTTGAATGTGGGAAGAAGGGGATCAGTTTTAGGTTTGAAAATACATGTCCTGCTGAAACCATTATCATTATTATTATTATGATATATTGCAGTGGGAAATGAGGCAGGCCCCAATTAAATAAGACCAGTAAGTAAAATATGACAGGGACAAAAACTCTGAACGTGCTTGGGATTAAATGGCATGAATGCAGGCACAATTCTTTGTCAAATAATCAAATTATGTGTCCAAATTTATGCTATATGCAATATTCAGGCAATGGTTTTCAACAAGCCCAAATGATCTATATTCATTTATTTTCATCTTCTTATCGGGGGCTGTGTCAGGAGGGCATCCGGATCTTTTACTATCATGTGTCAACTCCACATTTAAGGTTATCATATGTTCAGTTATTAATACAGAACTACATCTGCTTCTTCTGTGCCACAGACTTTCACTTGATTATTTTCTTTTCAGCTCCTGATCGATCATGTGAACCAGGAAAAGCACATGCCATAGGAAAATCATACAACCGCACAGGATGTTGTGCTTTTTCTGAAGATGACGACGCCCTACTAAAGTGTGTGTTGTTGAAAGCTTTGGTTTGAAGACAGAATTTTGAGGCCCTGCAGGGTTGAGACAGTGATGGGTTCACAGGATCAAAGAGAGGCCTGGACCTTGCTTCCAGTGCTACTGCTGGGAATGATCTGCTCGTCAAACACTTCCCTTGTGAAAGTCAATAAGGGTTTAAAAGTGAAGCGAGGTCAATCAGCCTACCTCCAAGATGGCGACCTGCAGTTCAATATTTCCGGCCAAAAGGACGCATGCAAGGTTGAAGTGGTATTAAATGAGCCGATAACTCAACGAGTGGGAAAACTTATCCCTCAGGTAATGGATGGAAAAAAAAAAATAATCAAACATTTCTTCAAAATCAATGAAGGTATGGACCCAAATGCAGAATGATGACAATACGGTGGCTTGGAAATGTCAGGTGAAACTCTAAACGCTTTGCAAAAGCAAAAAGCATGAATGCCAATAGCTGCAACACAAACGCAAAAGAGCTGCAACACGCCTATCGGACGGATAAGAAGGTGGACTATAGTTTTACAATACTTAATTAACCATAACGTCACCAAACCTCATTAATATTACTATTTAATGTAATATTTTGATAGAATGTTAGCCATTAGCTGGACGATTTGGACATGTGATGTGATCTACTTTTGCTGAAAGCTAATGGTACAGCTCACATGTGTACGATTAGCTAACGTTAGCGGCTAATGGTTAGCCTGACACCATAAAGCTTCTTCTGCTTCTCCTCTGCTTCCGTTGTAAGTTTACTTCCGTTGTTCGATCTTTTGTGTTTGTGTTGTGGCTCTTTTGCGTTTGGGCTGCAGTTTTGGCATGAGGGCTTTTTGTTTTTGCAAAGCGTTTTCAGTTTGCAAATCACCTGACACTTCCCAGCCACCGTACAAGAAAGAGACAGCAGCAAGTTCCATTATTTTGTCCATCAGGAGATAAATTCAAAGTTAGGCATGTTGAACACAGATACACCCAGAACAACCTTGGATATAAGACAGAATGAAGAGACACTGGTGAGCAAACTGTCTACCAAAAAGAGGAATAACATAGGGTTAATCTCATGTCTCTTGTTTGCAACCAAATGTTCCTCTCTTCTTTTTTTTTTTTTTTTTTTTTTTTTTTTTTTTTTTAAATATAATGTTGCATTCCAGTCAGTGTTGTGGGTTAGAATTTCCTCATTGAAATGTTCAACATCTGACCTCAAAGCGTTCCAGGTGCATGATGCCAAATTCAAACATAAGCATGACTGACGTTGACAAAGTAATGTGTTTGGGAAAGTATATAGTCTCTAAAACTTTCAGCAATGCAGCATTCTTGCATATGTAAAAATTAAAGCGTGAAGAAACATTTATGTGTGAGCTAACAGAGGCTATTATGTTGGTATTTAATGATTTGGTGCTATTGTGCTGTCAATTAATCATTCAATTAATATGTGCTGTCATGGGTGCTGCTGTCGTTGTATGATGTCACATAACTCCTTCTTCATTAAGTTGTGGTTGATAGAAATGAGTAGAGTTCACAAGTAGAAACATTGAGAGTGGCATTCAATAGAAGTTGTTCTGGTAGGAGGCTGGCCATTTTTGGGTTCCAAGTGGTTTGGTGTGGCCTTCAAAGTGAAACTTGGCTCCATAAGTGGACCTATAATAATGTCCTTTAGTTTAACATCAAATTTGATCCTAGTACTTTTCATTAATGTCAAGTAGTTTACTTTTGTGAAACAAAAAAACAATTACAGCCTGAATGGGTTGGGGAAAAAAGGTTGATGAGTTGTTATTCAAAATTTAGTACAAGTAAGTGAAGTTAGTTAAAAAAAAATAGACATTTTTCTTGCACAAGGATAAAGCCTTTTCTAATGTTCGTCTTCAATAAAAATTTGCTGCCAGACTCTTTGTGGTGCATTTCGATCTACAATACAACCGTTCCAAGAATTGGCATTGTCCAATTTGCATTAAATCTAGATTGTACAATTGTAAAATGTGGTATACCATTATATAGGCATACAAAAACTGTATAATTCCTATGTTATTATTATACTGACAAAACATTAAATTAATAATTAGGCCTATACTTTTTTATATAATTATATTATATACTAATTTAGATTAATCACTCAAAGGCCACTTTTATATTACCAGTGTGTCCTTTTGGTGGCTAAAATGCAAATTAAACTTTCTTTTCATTTGTGCAGGTATTTGATTGCAATTATTTTGCTGAAGAGGTAAAGTACATCCATAATGGCTGCCCATTGTTAAAGGAGGACACTGTCAAGCTTCAACTATACTGGTACAACACCTGAATATCTATCAAATAGGAATTATACATATCCTCTTTCTCTCCTGTGATTTTTGGTGTTGCAGGTTGTTAGTTTTTGTTTGTTTTGTGTTTTTTTTTTTTTGACCAGGTTCACTGAGACGGAGACATATATTGAGGCGTTTTCCCTCCATGTGGTCATTTTGGAACCAGACTGCAGCATCATAAAGCTGGGGCCCAAATCCCTAAAAGTCCCTGAATTTTATGGTATATCTGACACTGTGGATGGCAATGTGGTGTCCTTCCACTATAAACGGAGTGCTAACCTGCAGTGCAGCATCTATTTAAGTAGCTATGACACCCACCTGCCAGCCCATGGCCAACTAGTCACTGGAGAACCAGAGAAAGCTGTTACAAGAGGGGATGAGCCAGAGAGCTTCATCCCCCTTTTGCATCAGCTAGGTAAGTTGATATATAACTTCTTTCCAAATTATTCAGAGGCTACATTTTTGTTTACAAGATATTAAGCACTACTGGTTAAATTTGGTTGCTTTATGTCCATGAGTTCCATTAAGCCCTTCATTCTCAGTCTGCTCTGACTGAATCTCTATTTACGCTTATATCTATAAATGCAGAATCTGCACTGGATTGCACATTTTAAATTTTATACATAGTATCTAAACTATCTCAAATATGCACCTTCATCCTGACATTTCTACAGTAAGTACCTTAATAGGTTCAAAATCAGTCATGCTGATATATTTTCCCTTGCAAATACATAGCAGATTTATGTCCCCCTTAGGCAGTGCAGCAGTGTCATTTCAAGGACATGGACATTAATTTGTTTATTTCTTTAGTTAGTTAATTAGTTAGTTTGTAATCACCAATGACCAATTTTCACTATCCATCTGTTATTTTGTCCTTCTAAAGAAAAATGACCCTAAGTCCAAATGTTACTAAACTAACTAATTAACTAACATTCAAGCTTAGGGTCATTTTTCTTTAGAAGGACAAAATAACCATCATTGGTGATTACAATGTACTTTAAGTGGAATAAAGACAAACACCCATTTTTAGTTCAAAGAAAACCCGTTTTTTCTTACATATAAATTAATCAAAATAAGAGTTATTGACAGACGTGTTATCTGTTTGACCCTAGATAGCATTACAAGTATACAATAGATGAGTAACAGCTTTAAATGAGTAAAATCAGATGTATACAAAACTCTGTCATATACATATATATATGTATGTATTCAATGTTAGTGGTCATGGACCAAGAATAGGCATCCATGTTGACTGAAAAATGATTTTTTTTAAAAAGCCACCACGAAAACAAAAGTGTATGTAAACTTTCTCTGTGGTTATGTATTATAGAAAATAAGGCCAGAGCAAGGTGTAAATCTGATGACTGCCTGAAGGGTCTGAAGCGAGTGAAAATCAACAAAATTCCCTGTGATGACTTCCTGATGATGGGACTGAAGTATCAGCACATAGACCCTCCATCCCCTGATGTAGACTACATTGCAATCAGACTGGATCTCAAGGACATGAGGAGTGGCAGTATATATCAGGTAATTTGACAGTTTTAACAACAGCCACTTTGTATTTCTTTGTTAAGTTCATTTTTGCAACTATGATTATAGACAATTATATGTTTAAAAACACTGTACTGTTTGATTCACTAGTTCATTGATTGGAAGCCCAAGAACAGAGCTGGAGAAAAAGCTGGTCTAAATGCAAGCGTTTAATTCTAGTCACATGCAGTAACAGTGCTGGGCTCAAAGTGGCAGATTTTATGCAGGATCTCCATAAGAATGAGCAACAATCATTAGGAATGGTTCACATTTATCTCTTTGGGCTGGGCCCCGTACAGAGGAGGTTGGACCTGCATGTAATCCAAATTCTGTTTCGGCTATGTTACCTTGATATAGTGTTCTCTGTTAGAGTGCGTGAACCCTGCTTTAACACTAAGCCAAACCAAGACAAAGGAATCACAGGAGTCCCAATGGAGTCTGATTTCGACTTTTTTACCCCTCCGATTTACATTGACAGTGGTGAAACTGCAATTACAATAAATAAAAAGATTTTTTTTTCTTACTATTAACCGCCATTTATGTCTTCTTAACATTTATGAGCTGAAATTAGAGAGCAATGTTTTAAGTGCTTGTTAAGCTACATTTCAGTTTCCGTGGAGCATGACAATTTTTCCTCTTACTACGGACAGGAACAAAATTAAATTAGGATGTGACATCACTTTTACGTGACCTTCAAAATAAAATCCTTACAAAACTATTTTCTTTCTGTTTTTTAACTTAATTTTTTTTTAACTATTTTTTTTTTGGCAAGGCAGTTTTCAAAGCAGTCATGCAACCTCTGATCATTATATCTGAATAAAAATGGGCTCTAGGTATTCCCACAATCTCCTCTTTAAATACATGGCTCCTTTATGCTAATAGCATGCAAGTGAAAACACATTTTGCTCATACATTGAAATTTGCTATTTCCACCTACTTTATTTTAATATTTGTGCATATCAGGGGTCCCTTAACAGGCTTTGAATTATATAATTTGGGTATCACTTGAAAGCTGTGACTCCTGTGGATTCAATGAGCCACCTCATGTTAAAGATCTAAAAAGTCCCTGTTGTAGCCAGTTCATTGCAGTGAGGGCCCAAACAAGACAAGACCAAACAACAATTTTGACTTAACATCCAAACAGAGTTTAGTATCATATGTTGTACCTAGATTTCCAGTGGCTAGATTAATAACATTTGCCAAGAGAGCTAGTTTTTCACGGGGCAGTCCACAGGTTTGGCTCCAGGTGCAAGACAGTGAAGTGAACAGGGCTTGGCAAGTCTGCTTGGAGATGCAGGCACAGATCAGTCAACAGGCAGACAGGAGATCAATTACCTGGGGAGCAGGCAGAGTAGCAAAGTCGAAGACAGAAGGCAGGTTGGACTGGGGGCAGCAGGCAGACGGGGAAACCAAGAAACAGGCAGGGGGTCAGAATCAAGAAAACAGTTTGAGGATAAGCTCTGGAAAGTTCTGCATGAAGCGAAGAAACAATCTGGTAGAGTCTGTGTGTCAGATTGGGGCGTTTATGTTAGGCAAGTCTAATTTGGGAGACCAAAAAGAATGACCTCAAACTTATCATTGTTGAATTTAGGAACATTTCGGGACATCTAGGATTTCATATCACAAAAGCATGAGGCAAGATTTTCAAGGCTGTTATGATCTGAGCATTTCAATAGCATGTATACAAAAATAATACAGCACATCAAAACCTCTGGGTAAGATTGCCGGCTGTATATGGAGAACAAAATGGGGGAAGAACAGTTGCAGAACAGACAGAAAATGTTCTATTGGAGAGAAAAGTTTGCAAAAAGATAAGAGTCAAGCCCTTAACCTCTTACTCTTTGACATCCACTTCTTTGAGAAATGGCGGTTTTCTGCAGTGGATTTTGAAGGGTGAGAAAGCAGGTTAACAATAAATTAAATGTTAATTAAATTAACAACTAGGAAAAAAGCACTCGGAGAGCGCAGACCTCCGCCATGCAGCTCGTGTCCCCCCTTATATTGTGATTCACACCAAAACTT
>JAOWBC010003709.1:0-16187 GCA_028566105.1 Hypoplectrus providencianus
ATGTGGGGTGCAGAGAGGGACATAAATGACCCATTGTGAGTGAGTGAGTGAGTGTGTGTGTGTGTGTGTGTGTGTGTGTGTGTGTGTGTGTTTGTGTGTGTGTGTCTGTGTGTGCATGCGTGCGTGCGGCCATTTACATGTGTCAATACAAACGTGTGTGTGCAGGGTATGTGTTTTTGCATCTTTGAGCATATGTATTTTTAAAAAGCGTGTGTGTGTGTGTGTGTGGAGTAGTCCTCCTTCTTCTAGTAATGATGACTGCCTTTGTAGGTTATGTACTTCCTTGAGGTCAAATGTCATTTTGAGGGGCCACCGTTATTACAAATTTACTTTCAGCAGTACCATACGTTGGTAACACCCTTGTACAGTGAATTTGAGGTGGCTTCTCAGTAGACAATGCAACTTTAACACGATTCTTCGCATTCCACTTTCTATTTCCTTTTGTTATTGCAGGTGCCACTGTTCTTCATCTTCTTTTCCTTCATGAAACAGGCTCAAATAACCCGTTAGGACTAAGCTCTAATGTAGACAAAATCCCATTCCATCCTTACTTTTCATACAAAGATCTCCTAGGCTTCGCAGCGTTACTAATTACCCTGACATCCCTCGCCCTATTCTCACCTAACCTCCTAGGAGATCCCGATAACTTCACCCCCGCTAACCCCTTAGTAACCCCGCCACATATTAAACCCGAATGATATTTCCTCTTTGCTTATGCCATCCTTCGATCCATTCCTAATAAACTTGGGGGTGTCTTAGCATTACTCGCCTCTATTCTTGTTCTTATGCTTGTACCCCTTCTCCACACATCCAAGCAACGTAGCGTTACATTCCGCCCACTGTCACAATTCCTATTCTGAACCTTAATTGCAGATGTAGCCATTCTGACATGAATTGGAGGAATACCAGTAGAACATCCTTTTATTATTATTGGACAAATTGCATCCGTACTTTACTTCTCCATTTTCCTGGTTTTCTTCCCTCTGGTCTCATGGGCTGAAAACAAAACCTTTGAGTTAGCCTGCATCAGTAGCTCAGAGCATAGAGCGCCGGTCTTGTAAATCGGATGCCGGAGGTTAAAATCCTCCCTTTTGCTCAAAAAAAGGAGATTTTAACTCCTACCCCTAACTCCCAAAGCTAGGATTCTTAATTAAACTATTTTTTGATTACTAACCCCCATATTAAACAAGAAAACCTCCGAACAACAAAGTTTATTATAGATTAACTTAAACCATTAAACTTTCGACCACTCTACTCCCTTCCATTTCTCTTAACTAATTTACATTTCATCCCCTTTCCACTTGAGAAGTTTATATCACGCTCTCTTCACATGAAACGGTAAAAACTAATTGACGAACCCCATATATTTAACTATAATAATAAACTATAAAACTAGGGTACCCCACGCATTTTGCCATTGTAGCTTAAACCAAAGCATGACACTGAAGCCGTCAAGATGAACCTTAAAACGTTCCAAGGGCATAAAAGCTTGGTCCTGGCTTTATAATCAGCTTTAACCAAATTTACACATGCAAGTATCAGCACCCCTGTGAGAATGCCCTTCATTTCCTTATGGAAATAAGGAGCCGGTATCAGGCACGTTCCTTATAGCCCACGACACCTTGCTTCGCCACACCCTCAAGGGAACTCAGCAGTGACAAATATTAAGCCATAAGCGAAAGCTTGACTTAGTTAAGGTTTAGAGAGCCGGTAAAACTCGTGCCAGCCACCGCGGTTATACGAGAGGCCCAAGTTGATTGATCCCGGCGTAAAGAGTGGTTAAGAAAAAATTTATCTAAAGTCGAACGCCCTCAGAGCAGTTATACGCATCCGACGGTAAGAAGCCCATAAACGAAAGTAACTTTATTTTATCTGACCCCACGAAAGCTAAGAAACAAACTGGGATTAGATACCCCACTATGCTTAGCCCTAAACCTCGGTAGTACATCACACCAGCTACCCGCCAGGGTACTACGAGCATTAGCTTGAAACCCAAAGGACTTGGCGGTGCTTTAGACCCACCTAGAGGAGCCTGTCGTAGAACCGATATTCCCCGTTAAACCTTACCTCTTCTTGTTTAACCCGCCTATATACCGCCGTCGTAAGCTTACCCTGTGAAGGCTAAATAGTGAGCTTAACTAGTACAACCCAAAACGTCAGGTCGAGGTGTAGCGCATGAGGAGGAATCAGATGGGCTACATTCCCTTTTTAAGAGAATACGAATTATCCCGTTGAAACACGGATATGAAGGAGGATTTAGAAGTAAGCCGGAAATAGAGTGTCCTGCTGAAGCTGGCTCTAGAGCGTGCACACACCGCCCGTCACTCTCCCTAAGTTCATTTAAACGCATGTTCATAACACCTTAAACCCACTAAGGGGAGGCAAGTCGTAACATGGTAAGCGTACCGGAAGGTGTGCTTGGCTAGACCAGAGTATAGTTAATTCAGTAAAACATCTCACTTACACCGAGAAGAAATCTATGCAAATCAGATTACTCTGACGCCTTACAGCTAGCCCGCCTAACAAAAGCAACATTCCCTTATTAATAACCCCAAACGTTTTTAAATTAAACAAACAAATCATTTTATAACTTTAGTATAGGTGATAAAAAAAGTCGTAGGAGCTATACAGAGAAGTACCGAGAGGGAAAGCTGAAAAAGAAATGAAAAAAATCACTTAAGCCTAAAATAGCAGAGATTAAATCTTGTACCTTTTGCATCATGATTTAGCCAGTGTGCCTCAAGCAAAGAGCGCTTTAGTTTGTTTACCCGAAACTATGTGAGCTACTCCAAGACAGCCTATTAATTAGGGCTAATCCGTCTCTGTGGCAAAAGAGTGGAATGAGCTTTGAGTAGAGGTGACAGACCTACCGAACTTAGTTATAGCTGGTTGCCCAAGAACTGAATAGGAGTTCAGCCTCTCGGCTTCTTAACTCAAACTCTCGCTTTTACCTAAAAAGTAGACCCTAAGAATACCGAGGGAGTTAGTCAAAGGAGGTACAGCTCCTTTGAAAAAAGACACAACTTTCCTAGAAGGATAAAGATCAAATTATTTTAAGGTAATATATTTTAGTGGGCTTAAAAGCAGCCATCCAACAGAAAGCGTTAAAGCTCTAATACCTCTCTTTTCCTATTATACCGATCCTGAAATCCCAATCCCCTTATCTTATTGGGCCGTCCCATGCTAGCATGGGAGTGATTATGCTAAGATGAGTAATAAGAGGGCATACGCCCCTCTCCTAACACTTGTGTAAATCGGAACGAACCCACACCGAAAATTAACGCGTCCTACACCAGAGGAGCCTAGGAACTTAAGAATAAAACTAGAAATACACCTAAAAACTTTATCGTTAACCCCACACAGGAGTGTTCTTAAGGAAAGACTAAAAGAAAGAGAAGGAACTCGGCAAACATAACAAGCCTCGCCTGTTTACCAAAAACATCGCCTCTTGAATTCTTGATATAAGAGGTCCTGCCTGCCCGGTGACCAAGTGTTCAACGGCCGCGGTATCTTAACCGTGCGAAGGTAGCGCAATCACTTGTCTCTTAAATGGGGACCTGTATGAATGGCCTGACGAGGGCTTAACTGTCTCCTCTTTCCAGTCAATGAAATTGATCTCCCCGTGCAGAAGCGGGGATATTTCCATAAGACGAGAAGACCCTATGAAGCTTTAGACGCAAGGCAGCTTATGTCCATTCATCCTTTCAAAGAACTAAACTTAGTAATTCCTGTCCTTAATGTCTTTGGTTGGGGCGACCATGGGGAAGTACTTAACCCCCACGAGGAAAGGGGAGATTTTAAACCTACAACCGAGAGCTGCAGCTCCAAGTAACAATAAATTTGACCATTAAGATCCGGACTAACCGATCAACGAACCGAGTTACTCTAGGGATAACAGCGCAATCCCCTTATAGAGTTCCTATCGACAAGGGGGTTTACGACCTCGATGTTGGATCAGGACATCCTAATGGTGCAGCCGCTATTAAGGGTTCGTTTGTTCAACGATTAAAGTCCTACGTGATCTGAGTTCAGACCGGAGTAATCCAGGTCAGTTTCTACCTATGTAGCACTTCTTTCTAGTACGAAAGGACCGAAAAAAGGAGGCCACTGCCCAAGGTAAGCCTCATCCCCATCTTATGAAACCATTAAATAAGACAAAAGGATGCATGCTTTTGCCAGAGAGAATGGCAAATTGTTAGTGTGGCAGAGTCCGGTAAGTGCGAAAGTCCTAAGCACTTTATTTCAGAGGTTCAAATCCTCTCATTAACTTCATATTCTAGGAAGATGGGATTTGAACCCAACCTGAAGAGACCAAGACTCTTAGTGCGTCCAGGCTACACTACTTCCTAAGTAAAGTAAGCTAAACAAGCTCTTGGGCCCATACCCCAAATATGTCGGTGAAACCCCCTCCTTTGCAAGTTCTGTTGCTACCTATTCAGGTAAGCCAACATACTTGCTTAGTCCCTAATAAAAAGTTCATCGCCTATCATATATCGCCACTTAAGATCTATATACATTGAGCAATAAAGTAGAGGGCAGGGCGGAACCCCAAAATGCAGCATTTAAATGCTGCATTTTTTACCGAAAATTATCACATTATTCCTCAGCTAACTCGGTCTTCACTCAAATAATGTGTCTCCTTCATTTCCCCTATGCTCGTTAAGCATATATAGGATAAGAATTGCATTATATTCTAGCTACATTACCTGGCAGGATTAGTGATAAGTCGAAGACATATTATGAGTAAACCCTATATTTTATTTAACCGTCATTTGGTTCCTATTTCAAGTTCATAATCATATTTTTACCCTAATTAAGTTATAATTCCAGGCATATTGATGACTTCAAACTTTAAAATCTTTATCTCACATGCCTAGCGTTCCTTCAACGAGGGTCAAATATATCTTTTTTTTTGGGGCTCTTGATCTGACATCTCAAGTGTTTTTAAAAAAAAATATCAAAACGTACATAATGAGCTCAAGTACAAAAAGATTAATGCTCGTATGACATAAATTAAATTTTATATCTTACTTATTTATATAACGGTAAGAGGTTAAACTAGTTTAGATTTCCTTTTTTTTTGAAAAAAATTTTCTATAAAAAACCGTCAATTTTTAATTTTTTTTTCACTATAATATCTCAAGTTATAATTTTGTTATTTAATAAGCTTATTAAGCGTTTGGGGTTCATTGTAAAAAGTTAAGGGGTATATATGTTAAAAACAAAAATATTTTTATTATTTTATCTCAGAGAAGTTCTGTGTCAAAGGTTAATAACCTTTTATTAACTATGATCTTAAATATTATTTTCACGCACCTTATCAACCCGCTAGCCTACATCGTACCTGTTCTTCTAGCAGTAGCATTTCTTACTTTGATCGAGCGAAAAGTTTTAGGATACATGCAATTACGTAAAGGCCCTAATATCGTAGGGCCCTACGGATTATTTCAACCTATTGCTGATGGAGTAAAACTCTTCATTAAAGAACCTATCCGACCATCAACTTCATCACCTCTCCTGTTCCTATTTTCACCTATACTAGCCCTAACCCTTGCTCTTACTCTTTGAGCCCCCCTTCCCCTCCCCTACCCCGTAGTTGATCTTAACCTAGGGGTTCTTTTCATTTTAGCTCTCTCAAGTCTCGCAGTTTATTCAATTTTAGGCTCTGGATGGGCATCAAACTCAAAGTATGCATTAATTGGAGCTCTACGAGCAGTAGCTCAGACTATTTCATATGAAGTTAGTCTAGGCCTTATTCTTCTTGCAGTAATTATCGTTGCGGGAGGATTTACACTCCAGACTTTTAATATTGCCCAAGAAAGCATCTGACTCATTCTTCCCTCCTGACCCCTAGCAGCAATATGATATATTTCCACACTGGCAGAAACTAATCGGGCCCCCTTCGATTTGACTGAGGGAGAATCCGAACTAGTTTCAGGATTCAACGTAGAATATGCAGGCGGCCCCTTTGCCTTATTCTTTTTGGCAGAATACGCCAATATCCTTCTGATAAATACCCTTTCTGCCATCTTATTTTTAGGGGCAACCCATGCCCCTACAATTCCAGAACTTACTGCCATTAACCTTATGACTAAAACAGCTTTGCTTTCTATTGTATTCCTCTGAGTACGTGCCTCTTACCCCCGCTTCCGCTACGACCAGCTAATACACCTAATCTGAAAGAATTTCCTCCCCCTCACTTTAGCCCTTGTCCTTTGACAACTGGCTATTCCAACTGCATTCGGAGGACTTCCTCCTCAATCCTAACCATGGATCTGTGCCTGAAGCAAAGGGCCACTTTGATAGAGTGAAAAATGAGGGTTAAAGTCCCTCCAGCTCCTAATAATTTTCCATCTAAAATCCTATTTTTCTAAAAATTTATTCAAGTAAAGTAAGCTAAATAAGCTCTTGGGCCCATACCCCAAACATGATGGTTAGACCCCTTCCTTTACTAATGAATCCATACGTCTTATTTTTCCTTTTATTTGGCCTTGGCCTAGGAACAACAATTACCTTCGCCAGCTCACACTGACTTCTAGCCTGAATAGGCCTAGAAGTTAATACTTTAGCTATTATTCCTCTTATAGCCCAGTCACATAATCCCCGAGCAGTTGAAGCCACTACTAAGTACTTCTTAACTCAAGCAACCGCCGCCGCCATGCTGCTATTTGCAAGCACCACCAACGCCTGATTAACAGGACAATGAATAATCGATCAAATAACTCACCCCTTCCCGACAACACTTATTGTCCTAGCACTAGCCCTAAAGATCGGCTTAGCCCCATTCCACTCTTGACTGCCGGAAGTACTTCAAGGCTTGGACTTAACAACAGGGATAATCCTTTCTACCTGACAAAAACTCGCCCCATTCTCCCTGCTCCTGCAACTTCCCATTTCCCCCTCCTCACAAACAATTCCTGGCCTGATTATCTTACTAGGTGCAATTTCTTTACTAGTAGGAGGCTTTGGAGGCCTAAATGAGATTCAACTTCGCAAACTTCTAGCCTACTCCTCAATTGGTCACATGGGCTGAATAATCCTTGTAAAAGGCTTCTGCCCGCAAATTATACTCTTTACACTTTGCATTTATATCGTCATGAATTGTGCTATATTTATAACCTTGTCCACCAAAAAAGTTACTACTACAAACTTCCTAGCCATTTTCTGACCCTTCAGCCCGGGCCTATCAATTACAGCATGCTTTCTCTTACTTTCCCTCGCTGGCCTACCCCCTCTTACAGGCTTTATGTCCAAATGATTAATTCTACAAGAGCTAGCGAAGCAAGACTTAGGAGGGCTCGCTACAGTCGCAGCCCTAACCGCACTCCTAAGCCTTTTTTATTACCTTCGTCTCTCATACGCCGTTGCCCTTACTATTTCCCCTAATAATTTAACAGGTACCGCCCCTTGGCGCCTCCACTCGGCTAACCCCTCCCTCCCCTTATCCGTCTTTACTACAATAGGCCTCATACTCCTCCCCATCACCCCTAGCCTATTCTCGCTATTCATAGTCTAATAGAGGTTTAGGTTAACAGAAGACCAAGGGCCTTCAAAGTCCTAAGTGGGGGTGAAAATCCCCCAACCCCTGATAAGACTTGCGGGACTCTAACCCACATCTTCTGTATGCAAAACAGATACTTTAATTAAGCTAAAGCCTTCCCGTTCTAGGTAGGCAGGCTTCGATCCTACAAAATCTTAGTTAACAGCTAAGCGCCTCAGCCAACGGGCATCTACCTAGCTTTCCCCGCTGTGGGGCGGGAAAGCGGGGAAAGCTCTGACAGAGAACTAGTCTGTGACTCTAAATTTGCAATTTAGCATGTGGGACACCCCAGAGCTTGATAAGAAGAGGATTTGAACCTCTGTATGTGGGGCTACAATCCACCGCTTAAAACTCAGCCATCTTACCTGTGGCCATCACCCGATGATTTTTTTCTACTAATCATAAAGATATTGGCACCCTCTATTTAGTATTTGGTGCATGAGCTGGAATAGTAGGTACCGCCCTTAGCCTCTTAATTCGGGCCGAGTTGAGTCAACCCGGAGCTCTTTTAGGAGACGACCAGATTTATAATGTAATTGTTACAGCACACGCCTTCGTAATAATTTTCTTCATAGTCATGCCAATTATGATTGGGGGCTTCGGCAACTGACTCATTCCTTTAATGATTGGTGCGCCTGATATGGCATTTCCTCGTATAAACAACATGAGCTTTTGACTTCTTCCCCCTTCCTTCCTTCTCCTTCTGGCCTCATCAGGGGTAGAAGCAGGAGCTGGAACGGGTTGAACTGTTTATCCTCCACTAGCCGGAAACTTAGCACATGCTGGGGCTTCAGTTGACTTAACAATTTTCTCACTTCATCTAGCAGGTGTATCCTCTATCCTTGGGGCAATCAACTTTATTACCACAATTATTAACATGAAGCCTCCTGCTATCTCTCAATATCAGACTCCTCTCTTTGTCTGAGCCGTCCTAATTACAGCGGTTCTACTTCTTCTTTCTCTTCCAGTCCTTGCTGCTGGTATTACTATACTACTCACAGACCGAAACCTGAATACTACTTTCTTTGATCCTGCTGGAGGAGGAGACCCCATTCTTTACCAACATCTATTCTGATTCTTCGGTCACCCAGAAGTCTATATTCTTATTCTCCCAGGCTTTGGAATGATTTCTCATATCGTAGCCTATTATTCAGGGAAAAAAGAACCCTTTGGATATATGGGTATAGTATGGGCCATGATGGCTATTGGCCTGCTAGGGTTCATCGTTTGAGCCCATCATATGTTTACTGTTGGAATGGACGTAGACACACGAGCATATTTTACCTCAGCTACAATAATCATTGCTATTCCTACCGGAGTAAAAGTGTTCAGCTGACTAGCCACCCTTCATGGAGGCTCAATCAAATGAGAAACGCCTCTACTCTGAGCCCTAGGTTTCATTTTCCTTTTTACAGTAGGAGGGTTAACAGGAATTGTATTAGCCAATTCATCATTGGATATTGTTCTTCACGACACCTACTATGTTGTTGCACACTTCCATTATGTACTCTCTATGGGAGCTGTATTTGCTATCGTAGCGGCCTTCGTGCACTGATTCCCCCTATTCTCTGGCTACACCCTTCATAGCACTTGAACAAAAATCCACTTTGGAATTATGTTTGTTGGAGTAAACCTAACTTTCTTCCCGCAGCATTTCCTTGGGCTAGCAGGAATGCCTCGTCGATACTCTGACTACCCAGATGCTTACACACTCTGAAACACAGTATCCTCAATTGGATCCCTAATTTCTCTAGTAGCTGTAATTATTTTCCTTTTTATTATTTGAGAAGCATTCGCTGCTAAACGAGAAGTTCTGGCAGTCGACATGGCATCTACAAATGTAGAATGACTTCACGGTTGCCCTCCTCCTTACCACACATTTGAGGAGCCCGCATTCGTTCAAGTTCAATCTAGTTAACGAGAAAGGGAGGAATCGAACCCCCGTATGAAGGTTTCAAGCCAACCACATAGCCCCTCTGTCACTTTCTTCATAAGATACTAGTAAAATGTAATTACATTGTTTTGTCAAGACAAAAATGTGAGTTAAATCCTCACGTATCTTGACCTAATGGCACATCCTTCTCAGCTAGGCCTACAAGATGCAGCTTCCCCTGTAATGGAAGAACTCTTACACTTCCATGATCACGCCCTCATAATCGTCTTCTTGATTAGTACCTTTGTACTCTATATTATTGTTGCAATAGTCTCAACAAAACTGACGAATAAATACATTCTCGACTCCCAAGAAATTGAAATTATCTGAACTGTTCTGCCAGCAGTAATCTTAATCCTAATTGCTCTTCCTTCCCTGCGAATCCTCTACCTAATAGATGAGATTAATGACCCTCACCTAACTATCAAAGCCATGGGCCATCAATGGTACTGAAGTTATGAATATACTGATTACGAAGCCCTAGGCTTTGATTCCTACATAATCCCTACACAAGACCTGACTCCTGGTCAATTCCGCCTTCTAGAAACTGATCATCGAATGGTAATCCCAGTTGACTCCCCTACTCGAATTTTAGTCTCCGCCGAGGATGTACTTCATTCATGGGCAGTGCCAGCCCTAGGTGTTAAAATAGACGCCGTACCTGGACGCTTAAATCAAACAGCCTTCATCACATCCCGACCTGGCGTATTTTATGGACAATGTTCTGAAATTTGTGGCGCAAACCACAGCTTTATACCTATCGTAGTGGAAGCAGTTCCTTTAGAACACTTTGAGAACTGAACATCCCTTATCCTCGAAGATGCTTCACTAAGAAGCTAACCCGGGCTCTAGCGTTAGCCTTTTAAGCTAAAGATCGGTGACTCCCAACCACCCTTAGTGACATGCCTCAACTCAACCCTGCCCCTTGATTTGCAATTCTAGTCTTCTCATGACTCGTTTTTTTAATTGTAATCCCACCAAAAGTAATAAACTACACATACCCTAATGAACCTTCCCCTCAAAGCTCTCAAGCACCTAAAACTGAATCTTGAAACTGACCATGGCACTAAACTTTTTTGATCAATTCTTAAGCCCTTCCTTTTTAGGTATTCCTCTTATAGCCCTAGCTCTAACCCTGCCGTGAGTCCTATTCCCTTCTCCCTCTTCCCGATGACTTAACAATCGTGTCGTGACACTTCAAAGCTGATTTATTAATCGCTTTACTCAACAACTTTTACTTCCCCTTAATAAAGGAGGACATAAATGAGCCACCCTTCTAACGTCTTTAATAATCTTTTTAATTACCCTGAATATGCTGGGGCTCCTTCCCTATACCTTTACACCCACTACTCAACTTTCACTTAACCTTGGACTTGCAACCCCCCTATGACTAGCAACCGTCCTAATTGGAATGCGTAATCAGCCAACTCACGCGTTAGGCCATCTTCTTCCAGAAGGAACCCCCGGCCCTCTAATTCCTGTCCTGATTGTCATCGAAACAATTAGTCTTTTTATCCGCCCGTTAGCTCTGGGAGTTCGGCTTACAGCCAATCTGACAGCCGGACATCTTTTAATTCAGCTTATCGCAACAGCTGCCTTTGTGCTTCTGCCCATGATACCAACAGTAGCAATTCTTACGGCTACTGTCCTGGTTCTTCTTACACTTTTAGAAGTTGCCGTAGCAATAATTCAGGCATACGTCTTTGTTCTTCTAGTCACACTTTATCTACAAGAAAACGTTTAATGGCCCATCAAGCACATGCATATCATATGGTTGACCCCAGTCCCTGACCTCTTACCGGGGCAGTCGCTGCCCTTTTAATAACATCAGGATTAGCAATCTGGTTTCATTTTAATAATACAACCCTAATAAACCTAGGCTTAGCCCTTCTTCTACTAACTATATATCAGTGATGACGAGACATTGTTCGTGAAGGCACTTTTCAAGGACACCACACACCTCCTGTCCAAAAAGGTCTACGTTATGGAATAGTCCTCTTCATCACCTCAGAAGTTTTCTTCTTCCTAGGATTCTTCTGAGCATTTTATCACGCCAGCCTAGCACCTACCCCCGAACTCGGAGGTTGCTGGCCTCCAACTGGTATTACCCCTTTAGACCCATTTGAAGTTCCGCTACTCAACACTGCAGTTCTCCTTGCCTCCGGTGTTACAGTTACCTGAGCCCACCATAGCATTATGGAAGGTGAACGAAAACAAGCCGTGCAATCATTATTCTTAACTATTCTTTTAGGCTTCTATTTTACATTCCTCCAAGCTCTTGAATACTATGAAGCTCCCTTTACCATCGCAGATGGAGTTTATGGGGCCACATTCTTTGTAGCAACAGGTTTCCATGGACTCCATGTAATCATTGGATCTACGTTCCTTGCCGTCTGCCTACTCCGACTAATTAAACATCACTTTACATCCCAGCACCATTTTGGCTTTGAAGCTGCCGCCTGATACTGACATTTTGTAGATGTCGTATGACTTTTCCTTTACGTCTCCATCTACTGATGAGGCTCATAATCTTTCTATTATAGTGTAAGTATAGGTGACTTCCAATCACCGGGGCTTGGTTAAAATCCAAGGAAAGATAATGAACTTAATCACAACCGTTGTCACAATTGCCGCTGTACTATCTATCGTTTTAGCCCTTGTCTCTTTTTGACTTCCACAAATAACCCCGGATCACGAAAAACTCTCACCATATGAGTGTGGCTTTGATCCCTTAGGATCCGCTCGCCTTCCGTTCTCATTACGATTCTTTTTAGTAGCCATTCTTTTTCTGCTTTTCGACCTAGAAATTGCTCTTCTTCTTCCGCTACCCTGAGGAGACCAGCTATCCTCCCCTCTTCTCACCTTCGCTTGAGCCTCTTCCGTTCTTGTTCTTCTTACCCTAGGACTAGTCTATGAGTGACTTCAAGGAGGCTTGGAGTGAGCCGAATAAGTGATTAGTCTAAGAAAGACATTTGATTTCGGCTCAAAAGCTTATGGTTAAATTCCATAATTACTATATGACACCTACTCACTTCTCGTTTTCACTAGCATTTATTCTGGGACTAATAGGACTTGCATTCCATCGAACTCACCTCCTATCTGCCCTCTTGTGTTTAGAAGGGATAATACTCTCCCTATTTGTTGCTCTTTCCCTTTGAACCCTGCAACTCGGCTCATCTAGCTTCTCCGCCGCTCCCCTACTTTTACTAGCATTTTCTGCTTGTGAGGCCAGTGCAGGTCTAGCCTTGCTTGTAGCAACTGCTCGAACCCATGGCACAGACCGACTTCAAAACTTAACCCTTCTACGATGCTAAAAATCTTAATCCCAACCCTCTCATTAATGTTTACAACCTGAATGACCCCCGGAAAGTGGCTTTGGCCCGTAACCTTAGCACATAGCCTGATTATTGCTTTATTCAGCCTTACATGGCTTCAATCAACTACAGAGACAGGCTGAATGAGTTTAAACTCTTACATGATAATTGACTCCATCTCCAGCCCCTTACTTGTCCTTACTTGCTGGCTCTTACCTTTAATAATCATTGCAAGTCAACACCATACAGCAAATGAACCCATTAACCGCCAACGCTTATATATTACTTTGCTCACCTCCTTACAGTTTTTCCTTATCTTAGCATTTAGTGCTACCGAACTAATTATATTTTACATTATATTTGAAGCTACTTTACTTCCCACCCTTGTAATTATTACACGATGAGGAAACCAAGCAGCGCGGCTAAACGCAGGAATCTATTTCTTGTTTTATACTCTTGCGGGATCTCTACCCCTTCTGGTAGCGCTTCTTTTGCTTCAAAATCATCTAGGAACCCTTTCCCTACTAATCCTCCCATATTTTCCCCCATTAGAACTTTCTTCTTATGCAAGCAAACTATGATGAGTGGCCTGCCTTCTTGCTTTTTTAGTCAAAATGCCTCTGTATGGAGTTCATCTATGACTCCCAAAGGCCCATGTAGAAGCCCCTGTTGCTGGATCTATAGTGCTAGCCGCAGTCCTCCTTAAACTTGGAGGCTATGGCCTTATTCGAATAACCATTATTTTGGACCCTTTAACTAAAGAACTCAGCTATCCTTTCATTGTAATTGCCTTATGGGGCGTGATCATAACAAGCTCAATCTGTCTCCGCCAGACAGACCTCAAATCACTAATTGCCTACTCATCTGTAAGCCACATAGGCTTAGTAGTTGCAGGGATTCTTATTCAAACACCCTGAGGGCTAGCTGGTGCAATAATCTTAATAATTTCACACGGGCTTACCTCTTCCGCCCTCTTCTGCCTTGCTAACACTAACTACGAACGAACCCACAGCCGGACTATGCTTTTAGCTCGGGGTCTACAAATAATTCTTCCCCTTATGGCCGCCTGGTGATTTATTGCAAGCCTTGCTAACTTAGCCCTCCCTCCCCTTCCTAACCTCATGGCTGAACTTATAATTATTACATCCCTGTTCTCCTGATCCGCGTGAACTCTCGCTATCACAGGTCTAGGAACACTTATTACTGCTAGCTACTCTCTTTATATATTTTTAATAACACAACGAGGGCAGCTAACTCATCATATCATCCACATTTCCCCCTCCCACACCCGAGAACACCTTCTTTTAGCCCTTCACTTATTTCCCTTAATCCTTCTAATCATTAAGCCAGAGCTTGTCTGAGGCTGGGCAGCTTGTAGACATAGTTTAACCAAAATATTAGATTGTGATTCTAAAAATAGGGGTTAAAGCCCCCTTGTCCACCAAGAGAGGTTAGCTAACAACGGAAACTGCTAATTTCCGTAACTCTGGTTGAATTCCGGAGCTCACTTGACTAGCTCCTAAAGGATAACAGCTCATCCGTTGGTCTTAGGAACCAAAAACTCTTGGTGCAAATCCAAGTAGAAGCTATGCACCCTACTTCCTTAATAATAACATCAAGCTTAATTATTATCTTCTTCCTTCTAGCTTATCCTGTCTTCACCACTCTTAGTCCCAACCCTAAACACCCAGATTGGGCTGTCACCCATGTTAAGACAGCTGTAAAATATGCTTTCTTCGTAAGCCTCCTTCCCCTATTCATCTTCCTTAATGAAGGGGCAGAAGAGATTATCACTTCCTGAAACTGAATAAACACCCTAACCTTCGACGTCAATATTAGCTTCAAGTTTGACCATTATTCCATTATCTTTACACCTATTGCTCTCTACGTAACCTGATCCATCCTAGAATTTGCATCCTGGTACATGCATGCAGACCCAAACATAAACCGCTTTTTTAAGTACCTTTTAACCTTCTTAATTGCTATAATCATTTTGGTTACTGCAAATAACCTTTTTCAACTTTTTATTGGCTGAGAGGGTGTAGGAATCATATCTTTCCTTCTCATCGGCTGATGATACGGACGAGCTGACGCAAATACCGCTGCCCTACAAGCAGTCGTCTATAATCGTGTAGGAGATATTGGCCTGATTCTTGCCATGGCCTGAATTGCTTCAAACCTTAACTCCTGAGAAATACAACAAATCTTTACCTCAGCAAAAGGATTAGATCTGACCCTTCCCCTTCTCGGACTTATCCTCGCCGCAACTGGTAAATCAGCCCAATTTGGCCTTCACCCATGACTCCCTTCTGCCATAGAGGGCCCTACCCCAGTCTCAGCCCTACTTCACTCCAGTACTATGGTAGTAGCAGGGATTTTCCTTCTCATTCGTCTCAGCC
Organism: Hypoplectrus providencianus; assembly: GCA_028566105.1. Taxonomy (NCBI): domain Eukaryota; kingdom Metazoa; phylum Chordata; class Actinopteri; order Perciformes; family Serranidae; genus Hypoplectrus; species Hypoplectrus providencianus. The sequence continues at coordinate 15,187 of JAOWBC010003709.1, forward strand.
CCCTATTTAATGATAACCCCACAGCTTTAACCATTTGCCTCTGCTTAGGAGCTTTAACAACATTATTCACTGCCACCTGTGCCCTTACTCAAAATGACATCAAAAAAATTGTTGCATTCTCCACATCAAGCCAGCTTGGCCTAATAATAGTTACAATTGGCCTTAATCAGCCTCAACTTGCTTTCCTTCACATTTGTACACACGCTTTCTTCAAAGCCATATTATTCCTGTGCTCAGGATCAATCATTCACAGCCTAAATGATGAACAAGATATCCGAAAAATAGGAGGAATACATCATCTTACCCCCTTCACATCTTCCTGCCTTACCATTGGGAGTTTAGCCCTAACGGGTACTCCTTTCTTGGCCGGATTCTTCTCCAAAGACGCTATCATTGAAGCCCTGAACACCTCTTACCTAAACGCCTGAGCCCTAATCCTCACCTTACTAGCTACATCATTTACAGCCATCTATAGCCTGCGAGTAATTTTCTTTGTATCTCTTGGACACCCCCGTTTTAGCTCTCTTTCACCTATCAATGAGAACAACCCCTCAGTAATTAATCCTATTAAACGTCTAGCTTGAGGAAGTATTATTGCTGGCCTTATCATTACATCAAATCTTCTACCCCTAAATACCCCTGTAATGTCCATACCATTAACATTAAAGATGGCAGCACTAATTGTTTCAATTGGGGGCCTTCTCATCGCATTTGAATTAGCTTCGCTAACAAGTAAACAACTTAAACTTAACCCCTTCTTAACCCCTCACAACTTCTCCAACATACTAGGCTTTTTCCCAGCCACAGTCCACCGCATGATTCCTAAAATGAACCTAATCTTAGGCCAGAAAATCGCAAGCCAAATGCTTGACCAAACCTGACTAGAAAAAACAGGACCTAAGGCTATTACTTCTTTCAGCCTCCCACTAGTCAAGGCAACAAGCAACATCCAACAAGGGCTAATTAAAACTTATTTATCCCTTTTCCTCCTTACCTTAGCC
>JAOWBC010003711.1:0-41545 GCA_028566105.1 Hypoplectrus providencianus
CTCTCTCTCTCTCTCTCTCTCTCTCTCTCTCTCTCTCTCTCTCTCTCTCTCTCTCTCTCTCTCTCTCTCTCTTTCTCGCATAAACACACACTTTGACATGGAGAGGTGGCTGAGATGTGTTGCCAGAGCCGGCACCCTGGCACAAAACAGTGTTTTGTAACAGCCGGCCTATTTGGCGATAGGTGATCTGCATGTTAGCAGAGGGTGAGTTTAAGTAAAAAACAGTCAACACTAGATAAGGCCTGAGAAAAAAATACAGAAAGAGAGAGCGAGACAGAAAGTCGGGGGATATTGTTTAAACACTAAGTTATCAGTACGTTGTCTTATCTACATTCGGTTGGAAAACTTTATGTATGCTACCAGCTGTTGTTGCCTCATTACATCCTAATGAAGACATATCACCCCATCGCTGACAAATGAAAAAGAAAACACTACAATATATATATATATATATATATATATATATTTAGACCAGGTAACAAACTCACATGTTTTGTTGGTATCATCAGCGAGCAAAATTTTAAACTTAAAATTCAAAAGTGCTTCTTTTTATCTAATGTTATGGACATTAAAGGATATTTTCCACTAACTGGATAATATAATACTGTAACACTGAGCCAGCTGCATCCTCAAAACCAATCATGAAAGAAAAAGTGATGAGATTTATGCGCTATTAAAATGTGCCAAGGTCTTTAGCATCCTAAACAGACCATCAAAGTTAAAAAACCTTTCTGTTGACATGCATGTCATTAAGTATCATCCCCCTGGAAGTCTGAGTCCCTGTATAACACTGATGTATGATCAGGTCAAGTCTGTGCTGGTGATGATGGGTCCTGCTGCCGGAATATGTCGGGAATGTAAAGTAGCTTGAGGTTGTAGGCCAAAGGCTGGGAAGAGGTGGGAACAGTTGAACAGAAGAGAGTGTGTGATGAGTGAATGAGAAAGGCAGCCCTGGTGAGGGTGGATGATGGGGTAGTTGGTGGCTGTTTAACTGCCCGCTGTCCACCTGAGAATAAACAGACCTCTGATTATGTTATTGATGCCAACTTAAATGTTTCCTAGCGAGGTGCCTGGCTTTTGCCAAGCGATGCCTGGGGTGAATGAAAACACAGCGCTGCATAATACTCACAGTGCCTAACTAGCTGCCGTCAGACTGCCCATTTAGAGTCATGTGGCATTGAGACAGACACACCCAACAAAAAGCAGCATATCTGCTCCCAACAGTAACCATGTCAATTAACCCTGGCTTTCTTGTGGTTATGGTTTCCTTGGCACGGCCTCAAGCACCAACGGTGATCATGACATCTCCCTGTGCTAAGTAAAAAACACTTTAAAATTCCAGTGATTCCATGAGCTCTTTGTGTTTTGAGTTGCTTTCTTTTTAGTTTAAAACCTTTGCCTTTAATTATAGCAAAATAACAGCAATTGACATGAAATGAAAGACAAGGTGTACCGAGGTATTTGAGAGGTTAAACGCTAGAGTGGATGCTCTAAATTCTTGAGTGACATAAATCTATTGTGATAAAAACAAAGTGTGCATACATAAGTCATGGTATACTCTGCATTCAGACCTGAGGGGACTGGGGTTGCAAACATGTCTTGCTTTGTCTAAGTTCATACACAGACGCACATAAAAAAGACTTTAAAGGATTGACTTCCTGTTTCTTTTAAATCAAACATACATGTATGTATGCAGACACAGGCTCCCTCACTAACAAGACAATATTAAAATACATACACGCACAAATACACATGCACACTCTCTGCTGGATAGAGACACACAGGTCAGTAGAGGTGCCTCTTAAGCTGTGGCTGTCAAGTGGCAGGGCTAATCTTATTAAGGCTCTCTTCAGCTACTGGTCCAAACTCTTAAAGTGGTAGTTCACTTTGCTGGAAAATTTGCACATTTGAATCAAAGCATTTCTAAAATCTGAAGTGTTGCCCTTTTGTTGGGGGAAATAGTGTCAAATGTTAATAGGGAATTAGCAGTGTTAGCCATATGGCTTTCACACTAGAAAAGGTTCTAAAAACAATGTGAGCAAATGGAGATTAGAGAATAAAATATCAATATCATGCTCCACATAGATTTTGCATGGATCACAGTGGCTGGTTGACTCATATGAGGGCACATAGATGTTGTGGCGAATGCTCCATCAGAGAGAAAGATCACTTTAATTATCCTGGGAAGTGAGTGCTGAGCCGGTTAGGGATTCACTGGCTGTGCAGGTTGGAGGATATTATAAGGAGGATAAGCTGGGTACCTAGGTTAAGGGTCAGGCTGGAAATGACATCAAGGTGAGATGTGAGGATCAGGTTGAGACAGATATGGAAATAGGGATGGAGCTTAGGAAGGAAGTGGATATAGGAGCCGAGCTAAAACTGGGAGCGCAGAGGAAGCTGAGGACAGAATTTAGGTTAACAGGAGAATATACATATGCAGCTCTTGCCTATAAGGGCATGGACTATAGAAAGTCTGATATGATCGCTCCACTGTAATCCTTTTCGGGCATTCAAATACAAAAGTTTATACATTAAATATCAATATTCGCAATGCACCTGCAAACATTTGTTTAGCACATTCCTTATTTAAATGTTTGACTGCACACCAAGCCGCAAAGCCAAAGTACTGCACTGAGCACTGATGAATAAGGAACAGGCCCAGGATTGGTTCTGGGATTCTGCCTCACTGAGGTCATAACAATGTCAAACATCTCTGCTACATCATGCCTTTAACAAGTTTAACAAGTTTAATCCACTGAACATGTTCTCTATGTAACATCTGATTAGATTTATAACACTTACTCCCCGGATACACAGTGGGTTCAGTGTCAGTTTGAAATTGATTTAATCCACCAGATATATTTCCCAGCAACTTCTTAATATGCCCTTTAGTAAATCAGCAGGGATAAGAGGGGAGCTTATCACAGACTACCTGCAAATTGCCTTAAATATTTTATCCTTGAAGCTCATTAATATGGTAAAAGACAGGAAAAGGTAAATGAATGAGATATCAGAAATATTTTTTTGGCCTGTGTAAAAGAAGGAAACCCACGTGTTACACTGGAAACAAAGTTTTGTAAGTTTTTACATTAGTATGGCTTACTATGGCATTTGCAGTAACTAATTATTTAAATCAATCCATTTTCTCTTTTCAGTAACGGTTGAATGTCATTATAAAAATGGTGCATACCGATGACTTGTGATGTCTTATGCTGCTTTGTGAAAGACAGTTGCCACATAACTTTGCAGGAAAAATAGACTGAGCCATGAAACAAGAGAAAGAAGTATATTGTAAATTGCTGTTGTTGTGATAGAGGGGATGCTTCCTCTTTTTCTGCACCATCTGACCCAGCACAGAGCAGATAATAATTGCTTCAGTGCAGCAAAGTTATCATTATGGCTAACATCATGCTCTGTAGCACTGAATACTATAAGGCACCTTTAAGAGCATTATTGATCAGTCCATTAATGGCCGATCAATGGGTGGTCAACAATAAATTACTGTAATTTGTCATCTGACAGGAGGTTTTTCCAACAATACTTGAAATCTATTACTAGGTGCTGACACCTCACTGCTAATTGTGGTGATGTTGGGAATGGTGGTGAACTCTCTGAACCTTGGGGCTGCAGACACTCTCCCACTCTGGTGAGAATGTATCAGAGTAAACTTTAGACTGTGGCTCAGATCAGATAAAAATCAGCAAAAGGTGAGGGCGGGCAGATGGAGCTCTCATTCCTCCGAAGTGCTGCACAGGAGAAGAGAAATCGTCTTTGCTTTCAAAAGTTGCAATCATATGTATTAACATACATCGGTTGCTATATTGTTAGATTTATAATTCCTTAAATGTGTTGTTCAGTGTGTTATGACCAATGTCCCACTAACCAGGACTGCAGGGCAGCAAGAAAAAAGCGAAAAATGCCAACGTTGTGAGGAGAGAGATGCATTTGGCCTTGGCACAGGTCAGTCAGTATTCTAGAAACAGCCTGATCAAACAGAGACTGAAGCCAAGCCAAACACCTCTGGACTTCAGTCTGGCACAGTGAAGCAGCGATCTCACTGCACACAGCGGGTGCAACAACCCAGCAACTCTGCAGAGTATTGTATAGCAGAGATTTCCAGCCTTTGACCCATTCAAATTAAGCAAAGTCCACCTAGGACCTATAACCACAAGCTGCATATGTCCACCAGTCATGACCAAGAGTGATTTATTTTCATAGGTTTTGTTTGAAAAGTTTTTATAGGCTTAAGAATCTAAAATTATCCAGCAATTCATAAAAAATAATGCAAAAATATGAGGTAGGTCTAAAAATAGTCCACAAGCCTGAGAACCATTGCTCAATCAGCCTTGAAAACCAAAGCCTGCTGCACACTTCAATCTGCAGATACTGGCTTATTAAAGATACAGTTTATCAGTATTTTCATATAAATTGCTTGATATAATAATGAAATTGTAATTTGTATCTCTTGTTTGTGCTTACATTTATTTACCTGTAAAATATCAAACTCAATAAATGTCTTAACATCACAAACACGATAACCAAATCTGAAGGATGTGGTTTAATGCAAAATTTTAATATCTTCCAATATGTTGTCTTAGTTCAATATGGGATCAGCCTGTGAAGACTAGTTTCACTCTGCCTCTATTTAAACCACACCGTTGCTCACAGATACAGAAATAGAGAGGAGGAAATGGAGGGGAGGGAAAGAACAGGAGTGTAAAAAGCAAAAATCACAGACAGACTGTGACACAGACAGACAAATAAACCACATTACAGAGGGCTGACGCATAACAGGAAGGTCCTTTGTTGTGTTTACTTCAAATAGCCTGCATGTTGTTTATCCATTCTGTTAGTTTGAGTTCCTCATATTGTATCGCACAAATAAAAACAAACCTGTTGTGAGGTGGAAATCTTGCACAGCCAGACTGAAACAGAAAACACATTTATCTCAATGGCAATGCAGTTTTGATTTTATCCAGTAGGGCTTTAAGTGGGTTTTATAACCCCGAGAGGTCAAAGCATTTTCTCAGGCAGTAGAGGAGCCATATAATCCTCCAGCTGGCCACAGAAATCACCAAATATAGAGAAGTGATTTTCACCTGACGGAAGTGGAATGCAATACCCTCTGTACTGCTTGAATCTGTCAATATGCATCTCCAATTGCAGGAATATTGTTAGCACAAGATAGCACATGCATGCACATACATGCTTACATACACAAAACTGGTGTACAACTCTATGCACAGTCGACATCCTAAAATAGTGTGACGGAAAAATCTATACTGGTGTCCAGTTATTTCCGCACTGCCGCGCCGTGGCATGGTGATACAACAGGCATACAATAGTCACCTCACACTGTGACCACATGTCATTTACTTGCCAAGCTGCAGAACCGCCACACGGGCTTTAATCATTTGAATAAGGGCAAGGGGCAATAGGGTGGAAGCTCTATTGGATGGTGCATTACTGTTGATCCCAGCTAATCCAAACCACTTGTGAACAGAGGTCAGAGAAATGCTCTGATGAAACTCACTGAGATACTCTGGGAATTTGTACACAGTATTCAACATGTTCATGGTTCAGAATGTCCGCTACAATACCGCTTTTAAACATGTGGTTTAGATAAACACTATGTCCCTACTCAATGATGGTTGATCATTGCAGTGAGTGGGAAGTAAAAAGCAATTTAACAGAAAACCATAACAGCCATAATGGAGCATAACACCACTCAGGAAGTCAATATTTCTGCATAACCTCTGTTGAGAAATGCATCGCTATTAAGTAGCGCATGATATTAAATAGGAATGATATTGATATTATTGATTAAATATTTATGTTGAAATGAGAGGGATGTATTCTAGTGAAAGACAGGGAGAGAAACAAATTGTATTGTGTTGCTATACTGTGTGACTTTCCTTAGACTGATTTAGTTTGATTTAGTACCTAGATTGGCCTATATATAAGCTATCACAAAAAATATAACCATGTGTGTTTGGTGACTTGAACTATATTGATTTATAGTTACAAATGCAGTGGATTTGCATACAATCAGGCTTACTCTGATTTAAATGGACAACAAAAGCTTAATGAAAACAGAAAACCAACTTTATCACTATGATTTTTTTTTTCCTTCAATTTGTTTCAATTAAGGGAAAGGTTCCTGAAGTATGCATGAACTAAAAATAGACCCAAATTGGCTAACCAAACCACAAAATACATGGTGAGTCAATTTCAGATTTTTTACTGCGAGCTAACCACAGAGACTGGAGTCAGACAAACACTGACTGGGATGATGACAGAGCTCTCATCTGCAACTTGCTACCCTCAGTTAGCAAATCTGATTCATCCATTCCAGTGCCTGTGTGTGTGTGCGTGCGCGCGTGTGTGTGTCTCTGTGTGAGAGAGAGACAGAGAGTGTCAGTCAGGTTGCATCAGCCTCCTGAAACTGCAAAAATCAGGCAGCCTTCGATCAAATGGCATGTGGGCGAGTACGAGCACAAAGACAACAATGCGTATGCATAAAAATAGAAGTGCAGGGAAACACCTTAACCTGTGGACGCGTGCAATCACACACACATACTGACACAATTAGAGCTTAAAACCCTGTGGTTTCATGAGTGCCTTTGCCAACACTGAAACTGGTCTGACCCTGATTAGCAGGAATGGCACCCTTGGGCGTTTCTCGCACTACACATTAGTTTAAAGCTTCGAGCTCTAACTCCTGAGACAGAGGCATGCAGACAGGCGGAGGGCATATGCATGTGTCAATGTGTTTATGTCTTTATGAAAGTGTTTTGCAAGGGTGGGTTCACAAGTTCATGTGAAACTCTGTGTGAGTCATTGTGTTTGTATCTGTCTATGTCTGCACGTATGACTTTGGGTGTTGGGCGATTTTTTTGGATGCACCCCTGAGATGCTTTGAGGGGAAGGCAGAGTAGGGAGAAGTGTAAGAGGGAAATGTTTGGTGAGAGCATTCAAAGAAATAAGATGCTTTCTGGGATGATGGCAAAACAAAGCAGTCGTGGAGCTCACAGTAAACCTAAAGACAATTGTTCTACATCATCAAAAAAAAAAAAGCCAAAAACATGTTACTCACTGTGATATTTTTACTAGCATTCAGGGCTCGTTCTCTCTTTTTATGCCCAAATAAGAAAATGGAACTGTGAACAAACTCACCAAAACAAAGCCAGTCACTCGTGTTTTTGCGGTGCTAATTGAGGTTCCTTCTTTCTTAATTAATGAAAGCCACAGCCACTGGATAGCATGTGGGATAGCATGTGAGTTATTACAGGAAGGCAGGTGGATAGACAGGCAGACAAGATGTGAAAACAAACAGGAAGATAAAGAGACAGACAGCGGAGGCTTGCAGGCATTGAAAATGAGAGGCGCTCCAGATTACCACTGTGTGAGAACAACACAGAAGCCAGACATATGGGGCTGTTTGGTCCCATACAGACATGGGAAGTGGTTAGTGCGTGGGTCAGCTTCCTAAGTCCTGTAGGGGATGCGAGGACAACCACACCCGTCCGACCACACGCGCTCAGCAAAACATACACACAGATATATTCATAAAAATCCTCAGACAACCTCCTATGGTGTGACACGTTATCTGTGAATGCACTGCGCGCACACATTGAATACCTAGTTGGCATGTCCTCGATCATATGACTTTGGAGCCAATTCACCCAAGGGGATCGGCTTTCCGCCACAAACGAGGGGAGCAGATGCTAAAGAAAGAGAAACCCGGGGATCAAATTGCATACAGAGATACACACATATAAAAATATGCATGAATAATGGCACACAGATACACAGGAAGATATATTTGTTGCAGTGATACATCCACACCATCATGATATTCCAGAGCACACACACAAACACAAACATGAACATAAATAGAGGGGAGCTACAGCCAAGCAACCAAGCGGTGCTTCTTAGTGTCTGTGGCAAAACATGCTGTCTCTTTCTGAGCACACATGCAGACGCACACATCAGTACATCAGTGAGGTGCATAGATTTGGTGAAAGGTAAGCAGCACTGTGTGTGTGTGTTATGTGCTGTGTGTATGGGTTAAGGTGTGAAAAAAGCAGTATAACCTTTATATGGTAAAGCAATCCACCAGTCATTTTCTTCAAAGAGCAGCCTCGGTCCTCTCCAGCTAGAATCCTACCTGACCCTGACCCTATCTACCCTGCGGTAATTTGTCATTTTGAAGCCACACAATGTCAAGCATGTGAGCAGACAGAGTTTCCTACAGGTGACAGTGCACAGAGAATCTCATAACCCGTCTGGACAGAAAGTGACATTTTAAAAATAATGAGCGTTGAGAGTTTCGGGTGGATTAAAATAACTATTTTGACACACAAAAGCAAAAATGTGTGCTTTTGTTGAATAATTACAATGACCATTCTCACTGGGTAAAAACCTTTGGCCCAGATCTCTTTCCTCATATTCTGTCAACAGTACGATTGCGTAATATTCCTCCCTATCAGTGAAGCCATCCTGGATCTCTGGACACAACCCCGCCACCCAGCCGCTGTCAGACCCTCGCCTCAGCTCAGCCAGAGCTGTCTGAGCGACCACGACCGCACGAAGACACCCTCCCTGAAATGAACTGGCTCTCTTATCTCCTCGCGCCCTCTTGGTCAGACCCTGCCCTGTCCTGTCCTGTCCTGTCCTCGCTGGGGACATGACACCTTCTTATCCAAGTCTCTCACCACACACACAAACTGTTCCCTCATGCATGGCTGTTTGGCCTTGTAAAGGTGTTTTACTTACTGCATGCATAAAATTAGGACACAAATTGGTGCTGGAATGAGTGCTTGATTCATATAATAATGGTGTTTTTTATTGTTTAGTGGACCAAACTAATGAAGAATTTGTTTGCTCACTGTAATTCAGAGCAACTGCAGAGGCCTATAAAGCTAATCACACTCACTCTGATTCACTACACAGTGCAGTGGATTACCACATTAGACAAAGTAATACAGATGTTCAAAGGAGTTTAATATGTGATCTAGGTTGAGCAAGGTTTAGTGTTTTGCTCAAAGTTTAAGGAAGGTTAACTGTTTCTATTTAAATGTTTCTATTCAAGTAATTTCCTTTCCTTTCTTTTGCATTTTTTTCAGTTTAAACTTAGAAGAGGAAGTGAGAAAAGATGTGATGTTTTGCCCCCTGATATAGCCTGTTTATATCTATATGCAGCCCAGCGCCTGACATACTCTCTCTCACTTGCTCTCTTTCTCAAGCTCTCTTTCTCTTTCTCAGTCCTTCAGCCTGCTCTGCTCTAGTTTCCCCTCAGCCAAACCCCCTTCGAGTCCCTCTTCCTCAGGATCCGCACTGCTTTTTCCTCCATTCTTTCTACTCTCCACAGCTCAATTTCTCTCTTATTCATTTTCAAACAATCTCTCCTTCCCAGCTCTTGTCTTCTCTTCCCCTCTCTTCTCCCAGCACACAAGGCCTATGTTCCTTAACTTTCCCCTTGCTGCCTCGCTCTGCTTTCTGCTCTTGCATACACATTCTTTGCTCACTGACACCCTGTTTAAAAAACAACCAACGAGGGAGCCAATAAGAGAGAAACAAACTGTACAGTTGCCATCACAAGCACAATCACTTACTTCTCTCTCTCTCTCACTCTCCCTCTTTCTCTGTGCTCCCCCCACCATGCTTCCTCTCTCTCCAAAACTTACTCAAGAGGACAAACATCATGTGGTGCTGGTAAGAGAAGAAGACACTGTTGTATGGTGACTGTGTGTCTCTGTTACTCTCTGTTTTTCCTTGTCCATGTGTTGGCATGTGCTGTGTCCAAGGCTGTGTCTTTCAAAGAGTTTAGCTTTAGCACTTTCACTAGATCAACTCTCCATTCTTGCATATATATAAACAAGTATGCACAAACTGTACAAACTTCCCCGTACACACATCTCACAGCCCCCAAGTCATCCAGTTCAGGGGAGGTGCAGGCTTGAAGCCGACTGTATGTGTGTGTTTTTGTGTGCAAGTATGTGTGTGTGACTAAATGTGTGTGTGTGCGATATTGCTTAACTCACACAAAGACACAGCTTCTTATATGACTCCCAGCTGTGTGGACTTGGCCCACTAGACGGCCATCCAGCAGCCAGGAATGTTTGGTGCGCAACTCTACTGGAAAGCCCCAGTTACCCACACACACACACACACACACACTCACAACCTCCTCTGGAGACAACCTACTCCTCTGAGCAGGGGCAGACAGAGGGACGGGCCTCACCCCAAAGAAAGAATGGTTCAAATTCCACAGCTGATAGAAAAACACAGTGGAGTGGGACAGAGCGGAGGAACTGATGTCAACTCTATCAGAGCACCATCCCCCCACACCCACCATCTGTTCTAGGAAAACTGGAGAGGAAGGGACCAAACACATAGGAAATATTCTACTCTTGTGGGCAGTTTGGGTGTAGCTGATAGCTGTTGTCGGGGATACCACATTTCCACCCATGCTTTGGCCTTTGTGCTGTGAATATACAGTAACTACAGCAGCCACTGTTTGGCTCTGTGGCACTGAGTGACTGCACTCCTCAGCTATGCCTCTGAGCTGAGCTGGACTCTTACTTCCAGGCTACAGGTGGTTGAGATATCTGAGTCTCTATTTAACAAGGCTGAGCAAATTAGACTTTTGCATTGCAAAGACTGACTCACTGATTGATTACAGTATTGTCAATGAGAGCACGATTAAAGGGGTATAAAGCAGACCTGGGCATAACCAAAGAAAGTTATCTATTGCAGCCCTTTTTAAATATTGCCCCAGGGAAATAGATTGAGTGTGATTCTTCAGCCTACATTGTGTGATGTCTAGTGAACATTCCTTTGTGAGTAAGCCATTATTACCTCATAATCTCAGTTCTTTAACAATTAAAATGAACTAATGCCTAACAGGCAATTAAAGTTAACTTGCAATAAAAGAAAACTTCCCCTTTGGGGTAGAAGTCATGTGACTCTTTATCAATGTTGTGCAGATATATTGTCTTGCGTTAACTTCAAGTGACACACCCAAATAAAGTTTTATACATAATCTTTTTTTTTTATTATTATTATTCAAATGTATACATTTCTGCAGGACGTGTCAAACACTGGACAGCTCAATGCACGTACACTGGGATGCCTTAAGGTATGTTTTGGGGGTCTCACACTCAAAGCTTAACATATCAATATTTTCGGTGCAGAAGTAAAAAAAAAAAAACCAAAAAAAAAACATAAAAGTTTAACCTGAGATGCGTCCATAAGTGCAAAACTGAACCGTTATGCAACCACATGTGGTCAGCAGCGTAGATCGTGTTGTTGCGAGCAAACAGTTTACAAGTGAATAACCTCCGTGGCTCCTACCTTTGACAGACATTCACCTCTGGAATCAGTTCAGGTTTTCTCTCTCCTCGACGTCCACTTTCAGTTCACACCTCTCCGCTGCTCTTTTCCCTTCAGTTTATTCTGGGCAGCGCTCGTCTCTCGCTTCTCCCCATTAAACTGCAAGGCACACAAACACATGCGATCACTTCAGAGCATTCCTCTGGATGACAGCATCTAATCACAACTCACATGTTAAAACACTTGCTCCGTCTCAGCCTGGACTTGAACGTCCTCAAATTATCGGCTTCGTTTCTAAATGCGCGTGTTTGGTGAAGATCTGCCAGAACTGACAGAAGAAAAATACTCCCGACTGTTGCAGCCGAAAGACGCCAGGAGGAATGTAATTACATGAAGACTGCTGCATATTGCAAAAGCAGCAGACATGCTCTTGTTTCGCAGGGCCCGCGCTATTGTGCTCTGCGATCTGTCTGGGGCTGGTGTCCGCCTGTGGTCCTGATGCGAGTTTTTTCCACGTCCCTTTGTTGTTTCTGTCACACCTACAAGGAGGGAGCACATGGAGGAGGGGACCCTTACCTCGACTTTCTTTTGTCTGTCTTGTTTGTTTTTTACACAGCAGCGCTGCTCGTCATGGCTGGATGTTTTTTTTCTCTCTTAGAAAATGATTCGTCTCTGACTTTACATCACAGATGCATGAGGGATTTGTCCGAAATTTAAACTGATCACATGCTTTTCATCTTCGTCGCAGCTGTCTTGTCTCATCTCTAATGATTTCTGTTTATTTTTTTATTTGTTTCTTCCCCATTAAAAAAAAAAAAAAAATCATACTAAAATTAAAGACTGTTTGACTTTTCTTCTACCGCACCCATGTTTTTCTCCAAGTCCCCTCTCTCACCAAATGTCTCGCCAGAAGTTTAGTCCTCGCTGGGGAGTGGGCTGACGCTGCTGTCTCTGTCTCTCTCCTCTCCTCCCCTTTCCTTCTCTCGTTGTCTCTCCCAAGCGGTGGCAGAGCCCAGTTATGTTTCACTCTAGACCAGCCTTCACCCACAGCACGCCAGCGCAGTGACGACAGCCTCTTGCTAGTCACCACTGCCACACCCATCCATTCATAAAGTAAGGGAGAGTGCCAGCCTCCAGACCGGACAGCGCGCACGGTGAGGGTGTAGTAAAAGATGCATCATATTCCTATAGCGACACATACAACGGTCGAGATCATCTTTGGGGAAGGGATCTCATATATGCCTCATATCATACGTCTCAAACTTTGAATAAAAATTCCTATTACATTATTAATACTTTATGGCTTGTGATACCATCCTAAGAAATTCCATAACCTATTTTTAACAAGGATGAAAACCTTGTTTTCTCAAAAATAGGCTTGTTGTGCAAGCATGAGCTAGTGGCTAGTGGTCCCTTAAAGTATCCATACATCTGAGTTTATGCTATATTTAATATGTAATATATATGAAAATGTACTTGTTTCCCTCATTTGTTATGATGGTAATTGAAATATTTGGGGTTTGGACTGTTCTTCCTACGTCTGAAGACATATATTCAAGAAAATAATGGTAAAATTACTATAAAATAACTGTCAGTTGTTGCCGTATCAATACAAGTGAACATTTCATATACTGTAATAACAGAAAGGTAATTATAAAGGCTAATGTGAAAATGCACAGGAAGATGTTCCTCTACTTCAGTAGGGCCGTATGGTTCTACCTCTCTGTAGCTTTAAAGCAGGTCCTCCTTGCTCAGTCGGTCAAACTGCTGACTTCATCATTATTTTTACTTGCTTAACCTGCCTGTTTGTGCAAGGCTGCAGAACTGCATTTTTACACCTTTGTTTTGATCCCTATAACCATCCACCCAATTAATTTAGAAACTATTTTGGGTGGATGTTCAAGTTGAGTAAAATGCTATTGTGAAGTACAGTTGATCAACACCCAAATGGAGAATGCTGCCATTGTACAAATACTTTGGTGTGCAGAAGAAACTATTAATCACTCAACAATCACGTGCCATGTGTGTGCCATGCTAATGTCATTGAGACAGTTTAGTTTCAAGGAAGGAGGGACATTAAACTGAACACATTCAAACTCCTGTGACAGTGACAGCCGTGAAATGCCTAATAACTCACTGGCAACAGCAGTAAACAACATATTTCTGGGTTCCTTTTGAATCTCTTTGTATGTAGGGATTTCTTCATGTTCCACACATTGACAATAACTAGACAGCTTGTGTGAAACTGAGGAACTCCTCGTGTTTTCAAGGCTTTGCTGAACGTAGCTATGAAGATCAACAGTTACAAAGTATTAAACCAACATTTAGAAACAAGTAGGGACAGCATGTCCATGTACACATATCTCTCACGTCACTTTGTCAATCTCTGGTGTCATCTTGCTATTTGTGCTGTCAGAAAAGCATTTTATCACTTGGTCTCATCAGCTTTTCCTAGAATACTAGAAATAATCATAAATATGTTGTTTTTTGTGGGAGTTGCAGATACTCTATCTGGAACTTGGCTGAAGTCTTAATGTCAGGCAGGGGCTGTGAGAGGCCCTCTGTCTCTCAGAGATTCTCTAGACTCCTGCTCAGCCAAGCATCTGAAACAGCCATTGTCCTGTGAAGGGAACGAAGCGACCTGCCCAGGCTTGCTCCTATCTCAGCGTGCATGCAAGTCCTAGGCAACCATCCTCAGTCCATGGCCAGCAGGCATGGGACTCATCACACATACACACAGATGTACACACACCAGTGGATGGCTGGTGGAATATCATGCTGTGACCATTACTTGGATATCACTGGTATGAACTATTACTGCGAATGCTAAAAGATATGCCTCATTTCTATTCTATACACTTTGTTTCTTGTGTTCTGCTGACATTCAATACAGCACACTGAAGGTCATATGACTGTGTGTGTATTCAGTCCATCCACTTCTCTGCTCTCATTAGGCTCTTTGTCCCCTCTCTTCTTCATGCAGCACACAGGTGTACGGAACCTTTCTCTCAAAGTGTCTTTTACAGCACTTTTTCACTGCCAGTGGCCTCTTCTATAGCACTATTGATGCAGCCACATGGGCACAATAGGGGCACAATGGGGGCGGCCACATGGTCCACCCGTCTCTCTGTCAGTCTCTCTCCTGAGGGGGCAAACTGCTGATCCCAGGGGTGTGAAAGGCCTGCGTCGGCTGATTTTCTACAAACAAATATATAGCACACAGCACTCAATACAGGTTCACACACATACAAATACACGTACGAGTGCATGCACACACATAAACAAACAATGCAAAATACACACAAAACGGTGATCTTTGTCCACGCTCATATCGATTTCACTCAGCAACTTTTTACCTCTACTGTGGCATGTTAGGAGCCACAATGGCCTTTGACACCAGCCATCGAATGACCACAATGACATCTAACTTTGGGCGCTGACTGACCACAATGGGCCTCTCTTTGCCTCAGAGCCTCTGCTATTCTTCTGCCTGATCTCTCAGACAAAGCGCTGTTAGAGAAGTACCAATTGAGCTTGAACAATCGGTCACAAAGGAGGCACTGACTTGGTGTTTCCAGCCCTCTTGCCAGCCACATTCAGGGCAGTGTGGTGTGAAGGTAAATTAGCATCCTGTGCAGCCATGCACAGAAAGATGATTAAGATTTTGTTGCATAGCTATTGATTTGTAAACAATTATTTTATGAGATTTTCCAAATGACATGAGCCAAAGTGTCAGACTCAGGTTTAGTTAGGTGATTATCATGGATGGATTGCTGAATGCCCCTAGCGGGCACAGGCTCAGAGGCCCAAAATGTCAAAGGCCCACCCTGGCCTCTACCTGTAAAATGTCTTGACCATGAAGAGCTGAATTATCACAAAAGAACCTGTTACACACATATATTTACCCATTTAAACTTAATTTAAAATATGATTTAGAAGTCAAAAAAGAAGATAAATGTTTGTGAATCTTTCTTTCAATTATACAAGTCTCAGAACGAAACAGAAAACTGAAATTAAATAGTAATGCCTGTGAGTCAGGGACATAAAGCATAATCAACGCTTACCCCATGACTCTGCTGAGCCAGGAAGTTGTGGCTCACTAGAGTCCTACATATTAACCAAATAAGTCCCTAATCTGATCTTCCAAGAACTGGCAGTTTTGGAAAAAAAAAATGCCCACAACTCTACAGTGCCCTCTTTATCTGCTGCGCTACCTCCTGTATTGGTGCTTTGTTTTTTAGTGTTGTTTGATTTGCAATATGGTTACATTAACCTTGTTCTGATGTGGTCTTAGAACATGCTATTTTGATATGCTACTTCTTTGCATCTGACCTAAACATACTTGAACCCTGAACCAATATGCCTCAAACAAATGATGTGTGACCCCTCATGACCCCATCAGGTTCATGTGGTCTAGTTTACCTATCTGCAGGATATGTTGTCCATGCCCATATGCACACATTGTGCATGTGCATATGCTTAGAGACCTCAAAAAAGCAGGGATTTGTGTAATTCTTTGTCGTGACTGAGGGGCCAGATGTCACTTTGTCAGCGTGGACAGAGATCAGAGAAAGCATGACATAACCCCCAGCATGAGTTCATCTCTCCATCTCTCCATTCATCCATCCACTTCCATCAAGGGGTACCATCCCAGTTTTGGGCACCTGGCCTCCTTGGCTCACACTCCGGGCTGTCTGTGTCCCTCCCGGGTGTCACTTAGGTGCTATGAATAGACACTGGCGTATGCTCAGTGCTGTCAGCTGGGCATTGGCACGTGTGGCTCATGTCAGCACGGCCGCAACGCAATGCTCCCAACTGGCGTCACTGCACCGACAGCACATTCGGGTCGCCATGGAAACAGCGACGAGCACAGCTACCTCTGCCCTGATATCCATTGGTTGTGTATTCCAGACAAACTCTGATCTCTTTCTGTCTTTCCGCCCAACCCCAATCTTTCTCCTGCGCTTTTTTTCCTTCCTTTATGTCTTTCATTCTTTCCCTTTGTTTCTTTCTCTTTGTTCATCTGTTTCTTGTTTACGGGACTCATGACGTTCAGCAGGGAGCTAGAGGTTTGGAATTGTATCCAGAGGGTTTTATATTCATGAGCTGTTAAATTCTTTGTCATTGTTTTTGTTGTGCTCTAATGAAAAATACAGGAACACCCCCATGAACTGCTCATATTGAATTTATGCAAGGTCTGGGCCTTTAAGTCTCCTCTGGATAATGTGTAAATTTGCATGTTTGTGTGTGTGTGGAATGGTTTTCTTTCTGGTAACCTGATGTCCAAAGCAGGGACATCCTATGGCCTTCAAAGTGCATGAGGTCTGTCACGTCCCTCTTCTCCTCTGACTTTCTCTCATAGCCAAACTTCTCTCACTTTTTCCTCTCCCTCCATCCTCACAGGCATGCGGTGAGGGAGTGACTGGCCTTAATGGAAGGGTGTGTGGGTCACTAAGTTTTTTTCACAGAGATCCACCAGCTTCCTAAGGGCAGATGAGCAGATTGCAGTGTTTGTACTTCTGCTCCATTTACCACATATCATTTACTGTGTGATGGCTGGCAGGCAGGAGGCCAGATGTGTGGAGGGGACAGGTACAAAGTTAATAAAACATTACTAAAAGACTAAGCAGCTGCACCATCTGCCCAGTGTCATGGTTCTGAAAATGTTTAATGGTAATCCTCCTCCTCTTCCTGTACTTCTTTAACCTCGTCCTCATGTTTAAATAACTTACAATTTGAGCAAAAACCTTGTAACATCTCTGTCATACAGTTATTCTGGCTTTGAGTTGAGTTCATCAATGGAAACGTTTAACTGTAACATGCAGATGTAGCAAGAACTACGGTAGTTCAGCAAAGTAGTCAGAAACAGAGGCAACACCCACACCTTGTCTCTTTCTCTCATTCACCATGTGAGGGTACTGATACGTGATAGTATGACGCACAAAAAAGACATTTATATCTTGGCTGAGAAGGCTTAAGTTCGTGTGCAGTCACTTAAACAGGAAAACAAATTAACCAACATAATAACTAAGTCAGAGCCAGTCGCTAAAAATTCAAATCATTCTTAGGGTCTTTGTCTGTTTAACTTCATGAGGATGTAGGTGTGTATATATGTGGGCTTACTGTTGATGTGTGTGTGTTGGTGGTGTATGCACATGAATGGTGAGTGACTGAACAGCTGTAGAGGGTAAAGGGGGGTCAGTAGGGCGCTGCTCTCACTCATCTTCTGATATGAACACTGTAAACATTTAAGAACTACATGAATTGTTACTGTTATTTGTGCTTTGTTCAATCTGGAATTCAATAGAAAATCAAATATTTTAATAAAAAGTAACTGTTAAATAAATACTTTGTACCAAAAACTTAAACACAGTTTTCAACAGAACCAAAGGAATTGTTATGGTTTTTAGACACAGTGTCCAACAAAAGAATGTCCATATCATGCTCATAAAGGAGCAGAATATTGCCAGGAATGAGCTGCTATGTGACCATTCTCCTGACATGGAAAAGGTTACTCTAACTCAAACAAAGACAAATGAAAAATATGCAGTACAGATTCCTGTCCATGATAAAAAGTCACACTATTGCTGAAGAATGAAGACGGTCCATGCTTCATCCCTGCACTGTACGATCATAGACTGAGCTATTTCACTTCAGAACAAATGTTGCTCTGATTAATTTAGACTCCATTTCAACCACTTAGACACACATGCAACACATGCACAGAGGAACTGAACTGAAGACCCTCTGTTGAAACACAGCAGGTGCTATATAAAGCTGCCCTCTGTGTGGTAACATTAAAATCAACAAGCTTCCCTGCTGCTTCGGTGCTGAACCTATTTTTTATACATTAAAAAACAACTTTTGAGAAGAATAATCTAATAAAGTCACCATGCACATTCCCTTTCTCTTGATAAAGATAAAATATATATATATATATATATATATATACACTCCTTTATTTCTTGATGGAAAACATGGTGCATCTCAACTGTTAAAATTACGGTTTGTTGCATCTGTTTTCTATCGGTGCACCAGATAATCTCCGTATGAGAGTGTTAGTTTGCCTTGGCTTTCTCTATGGCTGTCAATTAGGAATGGTGTGTGCGCACTGAGGTGAATGCCAAGTTGGTCCACTCATAAAGCCCCCATTTCTCTCTCTCTCTTCCTCACTCTCTCTCTCCCTTACACACATACACATGTGCTAATGTATAACCCAGTGTTTGATGGAAACGTGTATTTCAAATTCAGGTTGTGCCCCGAAGACGCCCATTCATCTTTTTCAAATTAACCCTATTAGCAATCTCTCTGACAGAGCACAATGATATGGGTTGCCAGGATATTGCTGTTATTATTGCTGTGACTCTATTTTGAGACTCAATAACTCTCTCACCCACACACTCGAGGTAATGAGAGGGGTGTTTATGTGTGAGAAAGAGAGTTGATGGGAATTAAAAGCAACCAAATATTGATCAGTTTCATGGAAAAGGTGGCTAGAAATAGGTCACTAGAGTTATTTATTGTATTATATTGTGTTGTTCCTGAGTGGAATAAACAACCCAAAGCTCTCCAGTCTTATTTATGATTTTTGATATTGAACTCTCTTTTGCTGAAAGAAGGGTTTATAAACAAGTTAACCCACACACATACACACACACACACACACACACACACACACACACACACACACACACACTCACACACAAGCAGACCGATTAAAATCTGAGACTGACTTCATTTGGAAGTCTGTCTAGAAAATGATCCATCATCGTTTAAATGGTGCCATCTGCAAATATGGCCACATACACACACATGCATAAACACACAAGCACACAATCCAACGTCAGCACATCAACGTCAGACAATCCAAACAGTGCCCAGTGCTAGGCAACCATGCCATCCCGGTGCAGATGGCTGGGTCTGATCATGTTTATTTTACTCTAATCTAATGCACTTAAGTCCCGTTGCCTACCCATGCCTTCTAAATGACGTTAAAGGGGATATGCAAGTCGAATGTGTGTGTATGTGTGTGTGTGTGTGTGAGAGTGCCTGTGGAGAGGTCAGAATGGACCAACTAATTGCTGTTGTATAATGGACTGCATAAAATGGTCAGTGCCCACTTAATGTTATTTACTTCAATTTTTTTTTACAACTTGCTTCATATCACTTGAGTTGGCTTAATTGTTTTAACAAAACGGCTTGATATCAGATTAAACTATCAATCCTGGAGTCAGAGATGGCCCCATATCCTCTCTTTTCACTCTATGCGGGCTCACCTAAACTTGTGTAACAGGAGAAATGCATTTATCCAACAACTGCTCTATTCTGCAATGTTCATTAAAAGCATCGTTTTAAAATATCCAACTTGTTGGAAACCATTACATTTAAAATGTATGACATATCAAATCTTTAACCAGACTTTCAATAGCATTTTCATTCAGAATAATTTAAACCACATCCAACATGGTAGATGTTCCCTTGCCTTTCTTTCATCAGTGGAGCCGCAACTTGTCTTCCTATGATCTGTGATTTCCAGAGAAGATGAATCAGTACTATATGTTGTGACATTCCCCCAAATCAGCCGCCCACAGAGATGGTGGGTTGTCCTGCCGTGACATGTGTGGGTGTGGTTTTCCATGGTACAGCCTAATGATGCACAGAAGCTGTGGCTGTTGCGGTTAGCAGATGGGTGGGTGGGCATGGCTAACTACAATGACATCTATGGCATAGTGCACGTAGCCAACTGGATGCGCTGTCTAAGATGTCAGGCCACTTCAGACACTCCACATTCCAATTATCATAATCACATGATGAAATTCCAGATATTTACACACCCTTTTTCACCTTTTAAAAACCTTTTCCACTGTGCCGCATGGCATAATACCCAGTTTTATGCGCATGTGACAGATAAAGTGTATTTTCTAGGACTATATATGTTATTAAAATGAGTCTAATAAGGCAACAAATTTAAAAGCAAGATTTACTTGGCTGCAAAAATGGCTGTTTGAAGGTCCACCCTCTCCCTTCCCTATCCTAAACATCCAAATGTTATTTTCTCTTCATCTGGAAATATAATTTGACCTACTTTTGGTTTGCATCCATTTCTGCACGTCTGTCAGTCAGCAGTGACAGGTTTTAAGGTTTGTCAGTTTTAGCATACCCCCCTCCCTCCCATTTCAGCATGTTTAAAAAGGAACATGCATTTTATAGAGAATATCTGCAGGAGCTGGTTTCCTGGTTGCTTCGTCAGAGGGCTGGTCTGTCTGTGGCAGCAGGCTGGAGGGGCTTTAGTCTCTTCATCCCCCCTGGTGAGGCTCTATCCCAGTAGGCTTAGCAACCCAGGTCTAGGCAGCTGCCACAAGGCTGGATGGGCAAGGGATAAATTGCTCTTTCTCTACCAGAATAATGAAGAAACACATAAATAAACAGCCTAAAAGATATCCACCACACAAACTGCTATGTACCATAACGAACCACACCTCTCATAAATGGTTGAACTTGTATTCCTGTATGGAATTTAATAATCTGGGTTCGGTCAAAACCCATGCAGTTGTGAACTGAACAGACTTGTCCTGTTGGTTCAGGGACTTTTATTAAAAACAATGTAAGACTGCACATCCAATATATCTGAACAGCTGAATGAAAGGCTAGTGTCTTAATCATGCCTGAGCAGCTTCTCAACAGGGGTGCCTTCAGGAGATGCAAACCAGGCAGATAGTTTGTTGTGTTTGAGGTGTGGCGTTTAGTGCCACAGGGGATGCCAAAATAATTTTACAAAATAAGAGTCTTGGTGAGAGAGAACAGTAAACATCCCTGCTCCACGCTGCCATGAGATAAGAGCTGAAAAAAACTTTAAATTAAAAAAAAAAAAAGAAAAAAAAAAGAAACAAAGAAGAAACACTAGCACTTGTTTCCCACTTTTGCTATTTGCTGTAAAATGAATGAAGCTGTGGTTTGTTCATTAAAATGCTCTGAAAACAACTGAAACAAATAGCTTACTTGTGCCACATAAGGGAGGTTAAAGTTAACAACACAATGGCACACAAATGAGTCATTTAAGTGACACTTACACACTGCACAGAGGCTTGGGGCGCCACTGCTTCTCTGACCGTCTTATTCAAATTATGGTCAGAGTGTTTTTCTGTGATTTTATTAAAGTGACGTGAACAAACACTTGGGGCCTTTCATTGACTGTTTTGGAGAATCTTTTTTGTCATGCCACGCTTATTAATAAAAGATTTCAGAGTATCTGCTGGGAAATGGGAGAACACTGCTCTATTGACACACATGCATAAGTCCACACAGATTCACATCCATATCTGAGAACAGTTCATGTGGAGGTCTGATCTCCCCAACGTTGTGTGTTCAGCTGTGTGTAACACCTAAGAGCCGACTATTGACAAGTATTGTAGCAGTACACAGCATGAGTGGCCCCGGGGCTGTGTACGGGACTAGAGCGTCGCACAGAACTATTGACTTAGTTAACAAGGAATAAATGACTGCTGTTGTTCGACTCCACATGTTTTTCTGTGAAAAGTGAGGTCATATTCCCCTTCTTCAACCTCCCTCCTTTCTTTTACAAGTTCTTTACTACGCTCTGTTCCTCCTCTGCTTTTGAAATCCTTTGCTTGCTTCGCTTTTGACCAACCTTTCCTCCCTCTTTAGTGTTCCAGTTGGTTATGTAATCTCTGCCTCCTGTCATTTGGGACCTCATATTGACAGCTTAGTCCTCCACTGACCCTCTTCAGCCAGCGTGGTTAGCCAGCCCACCCCAGGCAGCTTGGAAGCATGACACAACATGGCATACTAAAAATTATTGATTCCATGAAGACTGTAGTGCATAATGTTTATGCTTTCCAGTTGACCCGAGCATCAGCATTAACATGACTGTCAGCTGGTACCTACCAAATTTGAGTTACATAACCTGCCTTGTGTGTGGCTTCAAAACAGTCTTGTCAGTTGATGTTATGTGACCAGTGTTGACTGCAAACCAGAAAAGACTAGAACTCTGGGATTTAATACTCACTGAGCCCTAAACTCTCAAACAGCACACAATTCCTCATTGACCTGATTCTTCTTATCTTGTCATGATAAGGTGGGTGGGATTACAATGAGTTGTTTCCTGATGTAAACTTAACAGAAACTAACATGACCCTTGATAAATGAGACCAGATTTTACTGCTGGAAAAGTTTGTTTTTGAAAAAGGCATTTTCAGCTTGTCTCAGTACATCATAGAAAACAACATCTCTGTTCTGTTGATATTTTATATCTGTTGATATTTTACGTTTGTTTTTAGTCTTTTTGAAAAACTTGTTAAGCAGCAAGAGGTTAGATTTGTTTTCAATAAAGGCCTTTCGAATTGTTTGTGTCGTTTTCTGAGAAAGGGACTAAGACCTATTTCCAAGCAATTTCTATGCTCAAGTGCACTATTTACCCCATGTCTGTTAACTACAATAAATAATGTATAACCAGAAACCAAGGTTGACAAATACATCATAGACATTGTAAAAAGGTTGGGGAGAAAATACACACACCTGCCTCAAATTTAGAGGTTTTAGACTGTAAAAGAAAATTATAGCTTAAAGAAAAGAACATGAGGTAAGATGGAAGATGTAGGATGGAAGAGAAGAGGAGGCCCAGGAGGCCAAATTTCTTATTACAGATTATTATTATTATTATTTTAAAAGCTGTTCTCTTGGTGCCCTTGTGCTTCTGCAACAACCAGATTTCTGCACTGGGAATCAATAAGTTTATCTTATTTGACCATGACAATGAACGAGTTTTGGGCCTCCCTCTGAGATGTGACCATGTTAACTGCTTGACATGACTGGCCTGTTTCCTGTGGTCTGCACATAGTATCCAATCACAATGTGGAGCTTCTCGAATAGTCGCTCTGCAATCGACCCCCTGTTACAACTTTACCCTGTTTTCTACTGAAATTTGTTCACTGCACTGTCATTGAACTGCTCAAAATAATTGAGCCACAGCTCCATCTACTGGTGAATTTGTAAAGTGCAACATTAAAACCCAGACAGCAGCGTTTTTATACAATTTTTTTTACTGATACATCTTTTTTGAACCATAATAATTTCAAAAAGAATATAAATATATGTCATTACTAATTAAAGCTACATTCACATGAAGGTAACATTTGCACTTACGATGTTTCAGGAAACTTTAACATATTACTTTTTTATATGCTAATCTCTGTTTTAGCCTTAATAGATACAGAAACAGAAATGGCATGAGACAAAATTATGTTAAAGTCCATCATCCCTGCAGAATCGCAACCTGATTCTGATCTGCCTCTTTAACTGTGTTCCCTCTGGGTCATGTTATTGTTCCAGAAACACTAATATAATAAAGTCATATTCATATAATTAAATTCAATTAAAGCAAAGTCCTATGTCTGTGTATAGCGAATAATCTCACTCAAGTCATAGCCTGTCACTGCAAAGGCATAACCATCACCATCACAGAACTTGGCGCCACAGATTTGTGTGTCTGTCACACATTCATTGTGCAAATGGGCAACCTAAAAGGAATTGAGGAAAACAGTCAAGGTCTTGGTGAGAAGTAAAAAATATATATATATATATACATAAATTGTTCCTTGATTTTGAACACATCAAGACAATAAGTTATTATTCCATTTTAGGAACAATTACCTCCACGCTGTTGGTCTCTGGGGTCAGTGTCAGGTGCCAAACCCTGACCAGAGAGTCCTCAGCAGCAGACAGAAGCTAGAATAAAAGCATAATCAAGCATATGCCAAGAACTAAATTATTGAGAATCGCCTAAACACTATGAACATAATACTAAACTAATTATTTATTATTTGTATTATTATTATTATTATTATTACAACTTACCAGCCCAGAAAAAGGAGCAATGTCCAGTGAGTATATCCATCGTGCATGGGCGTTGACCTCAGCATGCAGGATTCCCGTCACTGCCTCATAAATACGAATCTGGCCTGTGCCGTAACCTGCAACCACTGTACCTTTCCACAACTTTACAGATGAGCAGCTCATACTGACAGCAGTGAGGAAGATGGAGGATGATTGCCACCAGGGAGTTAGGGGAAAAAGATAATTGAAACTCGATTAGAACAAGGAGCAGCAATGAATAAGCAACAAATGACAGTGGAAAGGAACAAAATGTAAAGTAAATGAGAGCAATGCTGTAGAAAGGAGAGAATAAGGGACAGGAAAGTAAGGGTAGAACAGCAATGAGGATGGCATTTCACCGTATGTCACTTTAATTAAGCTATATTTTATAGTACACCAACAAAGAAACTGATTTAGTGAACTTCTTACTCAAAGCCAGGGATGTTGTTAAGCAGCTGAAATTCCTCCCCAGACTTCCACACACACAGGTTGCCCCCATCATCTGCACTGACCAAATCAGCTATGCACTCCTGATGGGAGGGAGACAGCAACAGAGTGGAAGGGATTATGCAATTCATAGAATGGTTGTAGTTCCTAGAAGCATTATATAAAGCAGTCATTTATTTAGGGTTGTCTTTCATTCATCGAAAAGTAGGAGGTAGTCTGTATCAAAAATAAAGTTGAACAAAATAAACATGCATACACGTACCTGGCTACCAGAACACTCCGAAGCCATGTCAGTGATGGACTCCTTGTGCTCTTCCAGGACCTCAGACAGGGTAATATTACTGCCTTTACTGGGAACATCAAATACTAGAATTGCACCTGATGAAACACCTAGAGAGAGACACTTGACTGTAGGGGTTTGCCCTCTATTTTGTCTGTACTTGAATATATTACGCTCAGTACACTACTTACCCACACATATATAACTCTCCCTCACTGCTGATATCCCCCGAGCAAAGATTGCCTGAGCTGAGACACAAACAAGTTCTGTGAGTAACAAACATTCACATATGAACAACAGGATGTACATTAGCAAGTAGGAGAAGGAAGCATCATCTACACCTTATGTACAATGTCTTCACTGACATTTATAATTGTTTAGATATGATAAAGCAGGTGGAGATGTCTGTAAATAGTTTAATTCCGATGATCCAGCCCTCTGACTGATGTTTGAAAATATGTATGTGCTTAAAAATGACCAGGAAAACCAGTATAGTACAGTATACATGTGAGATGCTATATTGTGTCATACATGAATGTGTTATATCTTTTAAGAGTTTACATGAAAACAGTTGAGACAGGATAGTCTTTGAGTGCCTAAGAGTGTAGTAACTACACAATTTACATATAAAGTTACCTGTAGGGGTTTCTGGAGTATCCAGTGCATGCCAGTACACCATAATGGAGCCATCAGATTCATAAATCTAAAACAATGGGTTTATATGAATGTAAAAGACTGCAAAAACACAGACGTTAATATTTTTGTTTATAAAGTATCAATATTTACATTATGACCATAGTTTAGTATGAACTATCGGTGCTTGCACAAAATATTTACACAATTATATTTTGACAGTAAGTAATTGCCAGCAGTGTCAATATAATAATTAAATGAATAAAGTCAAATTATAGAAAAGCTAGAAGACTCTGTTTCCTCTCTACTGTATTGCAGTCTTTACAACCAGGTAAAAAGAGCACTTACATAAATATTGACAATATCCCAAATCTAAGACAGTATTAAGTCTCATAGCACAGCATCCATTTAATATGGATATAATGGCCCAGTTCTACTGTTGATGACTGACAAGAAGAGCATATACATAAATAATCACCTGAATGCCTTTCTGAGAAGTCACTACCAGCAGATCACGAGAGGGCAGAGCACAGAATGCAGCCTGTCACAAAAAGAGTAAGATTTATTTATTCTTGTGACACAGACAAATGTATCTGCAATGTGCCAAAGCAAAAGACACAATCAGACCATTTTTAAATGAATATTAATATAAAGTTAATAATGTTACATTTTCCAGTAAGCTATTAAAGAATTGAGTTTACATTTTTGTTAGCCTTCTTAACTGCAGAACTTGCACTGTAGCCTGACCTGCATGATGAGCGATGTGCTTGTGGCGACATTGGGCTCCTTGGACTGCAGCTGGCGGTGGGAGTAGTTGAGGCCATCCCAGGACGCGCTGACCATATTAACCACGTTTGCATGGACCACGGTGAAGTAGGTGAGGCGCCGCGGGGCGATGCGTAGCACGCCGAGGTTGTTGTACAACGCAGACGCGCTGTTTTTGATCTGGATGCTTTTCTCTTTGTGATACATCGAGCAATCTTCTCTTAGCAGCGCAGTTTGCTGAAGTACAAGTATACGAGCTGGCGTCGGTCTAAGATACAGAAAAGATAAAGATCACCACGATACACTTCGGGTTATTTCATATTCGCAAAAATACATACCCATATTTGGCAGCAATTGGCAACGCTAAGTACTTAACATTAGCAGCAAGCTAACCTAGGTATGTTAGCAAGGAGCCAATTGCAATAACGCAGCGTAAATAAAAGAAGACACCATTATTTTCGTACGGCAAATTGCATGGCAGTCGGCCCAGCCTCAGTTAGTACCGTTATTTTAGACCATTACATGTGAAGTCGATGTGAACGCAGCACTTTTCTAGCTCTAATTAGCAACCAGCAACAGGATTATTACCTCCGCGTCGTCCGCAGCCATAGAGACAACGCCACCTCTACGTGCTACGTCATTGTTGCGTCCTGGGTTGCTGAGCAACCGTGGACTACAGGGGGAAGAAAAGGTACAGACAAGGGAGTTTATGGTAAGTATGTAAAAAGACTTGAGATATCCTAACCATATAACAGCTATTATTCAGAAAAAAGATACATGTAAGTAGCGGTGTTACGGTCTATTGATGATATATGAAGCCATTTTAGTATGCTAACCTAAAATATATTAAATACACTCTTAACTGTGCGTAACTGTCAGGTGTGTCGTGACCTTAGTTTACGTTCACTATAGAGTTAGTTAACTTTGTTTAAATCAACCAACGAACCTAATAGATTGGACAGTAAAATAAACACAATAAAAATGATCGACATTAACTTACTATGTAACATTACTGTTACATTTTGGGCATTATGTTAAAGCTTGTTAATCTACAGTAACTTCCTGTTTACTATGGTGTTGCTATTAACTGGGCAGCACTGCATGCGTTTTCCAGCAACCCATTTCACATTCACTAGTCTTAACTATTGACAACTTTATTTTGTTAAATCCCATATAAAACAGCTAGACAATCTAAGTAATAGATTCAATGTGGGCATAATACTGTAGAGCAACCTCTAACATTGCCTTCTGTTCAAATCCAGCAAGGAATTAGCAAGCAGCAATACAGTTTTTATTTTGTCAACATATATGACGGTTCAGCAATGTTTCAAGGTACTATAATTTCACATCAGTTCCTATTGAGAAATTAAAATTATGTCAAGTTTCATCATAACCACCAGGTTGTGCTAATGTTTACCATATCTTTTTTCACAGAAAAATGCAATAAGTAGGGAATATTATTTTGTTTTTGTTTTTGTTTTTTTTCATATATATAACTTGAGCTCTGTTTTTGTTATCACGCCAGCCTTTGAGCCAAGATGCCACGCTCTGCAGTCAAGTCCCAAGCTGACAAGTCAAGACGTAGGTCATCTGTCCAAGAAAACCCACTTCCAACACAGGACCTGGAAGTGAAAGACATTATCCTGGGCCGTTTAACTCAGGCCCAGTGGATGGACATGTTGGTCCAAGAGGATGTAGATGAGGCAGTCGGGGAAATCATGGAGGAACTGTTTAGCAAAGTCATGGAAGGGTGTTTCAAAGTGGACATTGAAAGACAGGTAAACTTAAGAAGGCAAATACTC
Organism: Hypoplectrus providencianus; assembly: GCA_028566105.1. Taxonomy (NCBI): domain Eukaryota; kingdom Metazoa; phylum Chordata; class Actinopteri; order Perciformes; family Serranidae; genus Hypoplectrus; species Hypoplectrus providencianus. The sequence continues at coordinate 28,156 of JAOWBC010003711.1, forward strand.
TAAATTTTCACTAAAATTTCATCAAAATCATTTTCAAAAATGATCATACTGTCATTAATTTCAACCACACATAATGCATGTACACATAATGTCCATAATGTTGCCTGTCTTTGTTTTAAAGGTAGTACCTTTCTCCGTATTATGGGCAAAGAACTACATCACACAGATTCTAGAGAGGCAAATCCTGTGCACAGATGAAGGAGAAGCACCAGAGGTAGCATCTAAAACAGAAGACTCAGAACCTATGCCATCACCTTCAGATGCCTGGGTTCAAGGATGTGTGCCTGTTGTAAATGCTTCTTCTCACCATCACTCCACCTCACAACAGGTACTCTTGCAAGTCTTCGCTTCAAATTTCAACCAAGAAGTTATCTGGCTCCACATCGACAGTATATTTATATCTATATATTTGTTCCTAACAGGATGCTGGCATTGTGAGGTTACCAGTCCAGACAGAGCCAAGAGTCAACCAGCAATGTAATGTTAAATCCCAAACAAACGACCCTCCAAGGCAACCTGAAAAGAAAACAAGTCCCAGGATGTCTGTCCATTACAAGTGCTCTAAAGTGCCTAGTCCTCCTTCCACAACAAAAATTGTTCTGAAGAGAAGGCAGCAGGTTAACTTACCTCCCAGGCCTGTTGCAAGTAAATTACTGCCAACCCTGTCCAACTCACTTAAACAAGATGATGTTGAAAGTAATGATCAGACACATTCAGTTTATAACCCAACAACTAAATCATTACTTCATAATAGGAAATACCAATCCATACCAAGGCTTGTTCACTCCAGTCTGCCTCAACACTACATCTTTCCTCAGTATGAGATTGTAAATAACACCAAACCAAAGTCGAAGAAACCAGTAAACTGAGTGGACAGCTCAAGCTCCCTCATGTAAAAAGAGAATTGCATGTCTGTTCATACAATACAATACAGTTCATAATCATCATAGCCTGCAGCCTACAAAATGATCATACAGTTAAATCAACAGCTTAACAAAACACATAAAACATTATATCTCAATGGATGAAAAAAATTACTGCAGTTGTTGTAGCTATGTACTTAATAAACTGTTGCTTAATAAACACGTGCTATGATAATCTGCAGTTGCTGTACATCACCCCTATAAATACAGTGTTAAATGGAAAGAAAAAAAAAAAAAAGCAATAAACTGATCAATACAATTATGTTTTGATTTGTTTTATATTATACCATTATAAATGAACGCGTATTTACTTATAAAGTCTTACTTACTACATGAGGTCTTTTTTAAAACTGTGAATTTTAGGTGTGAATTACGAGGACCGGGTTCAGTTGCGGGTGCGCCAATCAAACGGGAGACTGCTCATGCAACCTATCTTGCTAAAAGCAATGGGATTCGCAAGACGAGCAGCGAACCAATCACAAGTCACCTCTTCTGCTTCCACACCAATCGGGGAAATATTTTGCTTAGTAGCAGGTTTGATTGACCCTTTGCACATGTGAGATCGCAATGAAGGGATCACAGTGTTAATTACACTTCCAAAATATTGAGATTGTCGTCAAATTAAAAGCAAACCAGACATGAAAAAGAAACAGACCGTAGTTGAGGACACAACCGAGGTAAGACTGGAAATTTTTAGTCCGATTTTAGCTGCGTGGTGGCTAACTACAGCTAGTTAGCATACGGGGCAGTTTACTTAGTGGTAACGTTAAGGCTGTTTGGATGCTTTGCCTATATTTTTATTCTATTAAGTTACGTTATATTGCTAAGACACTGCGTAATGTTGAATATGTTATTAAGACAACTGTGTATATCAGGTATAAGCAGTTATGCTCCGATACAATCGTTAATAACAACTGAATATATGCTAAAATAACGTTATTTATTATTATGATTATTATTTATGTCATATCCTGGTCATTCCGGTAAATTCCCTGTATTTACAGACATGCAAGAGGTTCTATTAAACTTATGACTTTTGTTGCCACTTTATCTTATTTTACAGATTCTTCCTTCAGACGGCCATGAGAAGGAGGAAAATGAGGCTCCTGTTAGAGCCAAGAGGAGCAAACCTGAGGAGGCTGAAGGGGAGGAGGTGGTCTATCACCCGGTGAAGCTGTCCCGAAGTGATCTGTACCGACCTCCCACAGCAGAGGAGCTGAACCAGCTGAAAGAGGCAGAAAGCCTGTTTCACTGCAGCCTGCTCAAAATGCAGGTGAGTGAGAGCTATAACTGACTTACACCAATATGAACAAAGACATGGAAAAGGAATGGGGTTACGTCTGAGGTCAATCCCTTGTCCCATGTAGACCTTTATCACACAACCTTTCACACACTGATAGCAACTATCAATAATTTATCCCCACAAACAGATGGAAGAGCTGCTGAAAGAGGTTGCTCTGAGTGAGCGGAGAAAACGTCAGATAGATTCGTTCATTCAGACAGTAACCAGTCTGCTCCAGACTGTACCAGCTTCAGTGGAGGTTGAGGTATGTTGTACTTTTACTGTAAGAAAAGCTTCATGATTCAATAAAGGGGCAACATTTCATTAATTCAGCTTTCTATAAATTATATACACATAAAACTGTATCCCTCTCACCCAACAAAATCTCTCTGTGTTCAGGTAAATGACCTGTCATGGCTGTCTACTGCAGTAAAGGTCCCTTTCCTCTTGGTGCCAAAAACAACAAAGGGCAGGTTCCATATGGCACCTCCTGCTTCTGTTGACCTGATCGGCAGCTACCCTCTGGGTACCTGCACCAAACCACACATCATGGTGGACCTTGCTGTCACTATCCCATCTGTAAGCTACCCACTTTTGCCTGAATGTACTGTAGTCATGTGCTGAATGTAATATGGCAAACAGTGTGTTGTGTGCTCTTCTGTTATCAGGAAATCCTCCACCCAAAGGATGTTCTGAACCAGAGGTATCCAAGGAAAAGGGCCCTCTACCTGGCAGGTCTGGCACAGCATTTCACATCCTCCACTGACATTGGAAGCATGCGTTATTCCTGTCTCCATGGCAATCGACTCCGGCCAGTTCTGCTGTTGATGCCTTCAGGTATTTAACTGTTAATTTGGAACATATTATACAAGTGTTGGCAGTAATTTGTTTTCTTTGCATAGGCCATTTCATCAGGATTTTAGTGATTATGACTGTGATGTGTTTTTGCGATCATCTTTCAGGTAAAGACAGCAGCTTCACTGTACGCGTTCATGCCTGTCCGCCTCCTGGATTCTTTAAGCCGAGCCGTTTCCACCCCCAGAGGAATAATATCAGGACAGAGTGGTACACAGGATTGCAGGCCACCCAGACTGGTAAGATTGTTAATTTATGTGGCTAGTTCTTTAAATATATACATCACAATTAATCTATCACCATGCAGCAGTCTCTTTAGATAATATTCTTAAGTGTAAGTAAGACCACACTGCTTGAGATATCACCTTTATCTAGACCCATTTCTTTTTCTTTTGGTCACAGAGAGTAGCGAACCTCCTACTCCACATTACAATAGCTCTGTTCTGGGGGACATGCTGCCCAGGGCACACCTCCAGTTTCTGTCTGCAATCAGCTCGCAGTGCGCAGCTTTTACAGATGGGGTGGCTTTGCTCAAAGTCTGGCTGCGTCAAAGAGAGCTTGACCAGGTAGGAAGCTATTTTTGCCTGTCTTTTTGTTTCCCTGCCTACTTTATATTGTATTTATCAATTCCGATTTGGACTCATTTTTTTTTATCTCACTTCAATCTGTATTGATCTCTTAATGTCTAAAGGGCACTGGTTGTTTTAATGGCTTCCTGGCTTCCATGCTGTTGGCTTATCTGCTGACCACTCACAGAATCAGTAACTCCATGACGGCCTATCAGCTGCTTCGAAACACCCTGAACTTCCTGGGTAAGGACATTTAAAATCCACTAAACCACTGCTTTGTTTTTTTTTTAATAAAGGGTAATATTACATATGGTTAACCTTACTGCAATTCCTTTTTTACTATTTTGAATGTCTTGAAGCTTACCAACCTCTAATTCTAACCCTTAGCCTCTACAGACCTGACAACGAATGGAATTACCCTCGCCAGAGATCCTGACTCAACAGCTGTGAGTAATCTAATCCTCTGCATGTGTTGTTTTTTTTGTTTTTTTTTACAATTTTGTTGAACTCCTAAATGATCATTACTGTCCTCTTTTTTTTTTTCTCCTTTTCCCCCCAGCCCGCTCTTGCAGATTTCCATGATGCTTTCCAGGTCGTATTCGTTGACCCTTCAGGACATCTCAACATGTGTGCTGACATGACTGCTTGTACCTACAAACAGGTAAATACTGTAAAAACCAAAGTGTCTTCAAACAAGTTCATTTTATTGCTGGTGGGATTAAGCAGCAGGTATTGACCATTTTCAAATTGGTTCTCAGCTGCAGCATGAGGCCTCCGTGTCGATGCAGTTCTGGGACAACCCTACAGTGGATGGGTTCCACAGCCTCCTCATGACCCCAAAACCCATGATAAGGACAAGCGACCATGTATTCCAGTATGGCACTATTTATCCACGAAAGCAGTAAAACAAAATATTATCCAGTCCCTGTGATCTGGAATACATATGCAGCTTTACATCTCTTTTTCTACAGAGGAGTCTTAACCTTCCATTCATTCTCATCCTGTGTTTTGCTTTTCATCTTCCACTCAGGTTGTTTGAGCTGGTGAAGCTTCAGTCCAGCTGTAAGAAACTGAATCTCCTCACTGAGTTGATGGATCACAGTGGAAACTATGTCCACACTGCTCTCCCTTATATTCTGTCGCTGCTTCAGCAAGGACTAGGCCAAAGGATCCACCTCCTCACCCACTCCCTCTCTCCTGAACCTGAGGTGGGTTCATTTATGTGACTTACTCAACTGGAAGAATGTGTACACTGACTTTCTGTTTAATTTCATGATCTTTAAATCACTAAATGTGTTGTACTTTTCATTTTTGTGTCATAACAGTGGTCTGTGGAGAGTGAAGCCCCAAAACACAAAGCCCAACCTCCTCTCTCCTTCGGCTTGCTCTTAAAGCCGGAGCTGGCAACCTCTGTCCTGGAAAGAGGCCCACCTGCAGACAACCCCAAGGTAACCTCACCTGCCTCTCTTTCTGTGCATTTGTATTATTTTTTTTTTCCAGTCTGGGTTCCAGGTACAAGGTTATAAAAGTGCTTCAAAGTAAAAGCACATTTGTATTGTTGCCTATTCAATACAGTGTACTTACAATTCTTTTTATTAGTGAATTTTCTTTAATATTTTGAACATTGTTTTGAAATGTAGTCCTATTGTAATATTCTAAGCAAATTATAACATGTACAGGGTTGACTCCGTAACTTATTAAAGCTTTTCCTGTTGCAAGCAAAGATGCCAATCAGTCACATAACGGTGTAGAAGGTGGGCTTTATTATGTTATTCCTGTTGCCACGATTGTTCAGTGATTCATTATTAACAACAGCCGGGTCCTTCTGCTAGGCGGCTGAGTTTCGTCAGCTGTGGGGTTCTCGCTCCGAGCTGCGTCGCTTCCAGGATGGTGCCATCACCGAAGCTGTGCTGTGGGATGGGAAGAGCATGTGCCAAAAACAACTAGTTCCCAAACAGATCATCACGCACCTGCTACAGCTGTATGTATTTTAAGTTGGCATGGCAGAATGAGAGACACAACATACATTTTAATAATACTGTTACTTATACAGTGGTTAGTTTGGTCAGTGCGTTTCTAGCTGCATTGATAGTACAAACATTCATTATGCTATCATTATAACTGGCTGCTCTAATTCTCTTCCTATTTAATTTTATCCTGATTTGTGGACTATTGTAAATCTATTTGGATATTTGTTAATACATTTTAATAATAATGTTACTTATACAGTGGTTAGTTTGGTCAGTGTGATTCTAGCTGTCTTGATAATACAAACATTCAGTATGCTATCATTATAATTGGCAGTTCTAATATTCTTCCTATTTAATTTTTACCTGATTTGATGGCTATTGTAAAGAAATATATTTAAATATGTGTTCATAGCAACTATATACATACTATAATATAAGTTTTAAGGCAAAGTTACATTATCAGGAGCTCTACTAGGGGCTTTGGAATAGTTGATGTTTGTTGAATGTTTAGGATCTGTAGTGACGTATGTTGTTGGTATGGTTCCATAAAGCAAATTCAACTAGATTTCCAGCATTAAGTGCCATAGATGAGCACTATTAAATCTGCTTTATACAATTAAATCAATTAAAATGAATCATACCAAGGAAGATAATGCTAGCTTATTTGTCAAACTTGCTTCATGGAACAATCCTCAAGAGTGTACGCAATCAAGTGAAGTGATAATGCAAATCACTGTTATAAAGTTGTAAATTGCATTTAGATATAGTTCAGTGGGTACAATTCAGCTTTCTTACTTTTGTTTTTTAAAAAAAGGGAGTTTGTAACATTATTTGCACCAGCATATACAACATATCAACAGTGGGAGAGTACCTGCCTCCTCCTTATCTCTCTTGACTCATTTGACTTTAAATCAAAGCATCTCTTACTGTCTCTCGTCCCCCTGCCCTACAGTAATCTTATTCCGTTGAAGGAAGTCATGCAAGTTATGCATTTCTGTTTACAAAGATCATCATGTCAACATGCTCTGGGCTCAGTTTCGTACGCATTGTTGCAAATGTTTGTCCAGCCTCTGATAATAAAGATGGGAGTGATACCCCAGGTACACACAAATAGTGTCTCGCCAAGGTGGCCAGTTTGGGGAATCTTGGTCCATTAACCCTCCACCAGTCCAGCGGGTTGATGTCCAGTGAGGGAGCAATGTCTCTCAAGTAGTAATCTACCTGAGCCTCAGAGTCTGTGGCATAGGAGGAACTGTAGTTGTCTCCAAGAAGCAACATCATGGTGTTTTTGGTGTCACTTCTCAGTTGTGAAGGCGTAGCCACCTGGCTGATATCAGGCGTGACCAGGACCTCCTGCTGTTCATCCTTTGGGCCAACAGTAGTTGTTATCGCATCTAACTTTGAAACCAGTTCATGCAGTTTTACCTTTGCAGCCAGTCTCCCTGTTGGTGTCAGGAAGCTGAGGTGTTTGTGACGAGGGTCCAGCATAGAGGCAATCAGAGCTGGTTTGGAGGCAAGGTCATTAGAGTCAACCTGTGAACAGTAAAATATACAGAGTAATTTAAAGGAAATAGAGCAACACTTTTGTTGTTAACTGAGACTCATTCTAAAAAAATGATTGCTAAAAAATATATTGTCAAAGCACACATTGATTAGTTTATTCCTACCTCCATGTGATTTCTAAGTGACTTCTGAACTTTCAGTTTGAACTCCGAGACTTGTTCAACATCATTCTCTTTTGGCACAAGGTGGGTCTGAATGAGGCTGAACGTGATTGGGTAGATGTTTGAAATGGACACTTCTGTTTCAGCAGATATGACAGTCGTTGCCCACTTCAGTGTTGCCAGCACTGGTGTGAAATTCTCAATTATTTGCCAGCAATCGTCTTCAATCTCAAGGATCTGGGCTTCCTGCCTGTTAGTGATCGTGCGATCAGAGAGCACAGCTTTAATTGCCCACCGTTGCTCAAGTAGTCTTTCAAACATATCGCAGATAGTGTCCCATCTTGCTTTGCTGGACTGGATGAGCTTGTGCTGTGGCAGGCACATCTGGACCTGCTTCTGCTCCAAGGCCTCACTTGCCAACAAGTTGTTATTAAAGTGCTTGACTAATTTCCCCGCAGCAACGATGATGCGAAGCAGATCCTCACTCAGCCCATCGCTGACTGCTTGCTGCAATGTAGTGGCAAAGCAAGTGGCATATTCCCAGGTGACACGGGCACATGAATGGGCTGACAAGATGCCCTGGATGTTGTTATGAATACACGCAGTCACTTTCCCAGCAATGCCCCAGGATTGCACAGTGTTCAGAAGCCTCTCTGTGGCGCTGTCTGTAGTGGTGTGGCTGTCCGATGGTAGCTTATGTGTCTGCAGCACAGCCGACTTCCCCTGCCAGTCCTCTGTTATGAATGAACAAAAAACTGTAATATACTTCTGAGATGGGAGGCCTGTCCAGAAGTCAGCAGTGAGAGCAATTTTCTCCACTCTACCCAGCTGCACTACAAGCTCCTCCATCTTTTCATGGAAATGGCCTTCAATTAGCCGTGTAATGTCGCCAGCAGAGGGCATTTTATAACTATGCACAGTGTATGCAAGGAGCTCACGAAAACCATCACCACTGATCACGTTGATAGGAAGCATGTCCTTCTCTATCATTCTGGAAATAAGTTCAGTCACCTCTGCGTGCGTTGCAAGTGACACACCATCATTGGGCATAGTGTCTGGGTGCTTGTTTTTGATGTGATACATCATGCTGGTGGTGCTGCTCCTGTATTTTAGCTTCGTGTCGCACATCGTGCAGTGCACCTCGTCGTCCACTTTGATGAAAATGTCCCACACAGAACTCCGCTTCAGACGCTTCCTCTCTCCGTAGTCACGCTCGGGGAGATTGGCAGACATATTTGTGGTGGGCGACATGATAGCAACCTGCATGGTGTCAGAGTTGGAGGTGCTTTCCTCCTCGACGCACTGCACGGTGCAAATCACCGGCTTCTCGTCTTCGTCTAGCGGCGCTGTGGACGGATGGTGCCTGCTCATGTGGTTCATCATGGTGCTGGTGGCTCCACCGCAGTACTTCAGTGTAAGGTCACATTTCATGCAGCGGACGTAGTTGCCAACTTGTTCAAAGCAATCCCACACAGAGCTCCGTCTCCTCCCCGTACGCTTCATGTTTCATGCAGTTTCTTAATGTCTGAAATTGTCTTTTTTTTTTTTTTTTTTACCTTAGCACGCTAGCTAATGTTAGCCGACATTGATCGCAAAAATTGATCTTTTTTGTAAATAAAAAGCTAATTGTGATCAGTTTAACTTTGGAATGTTCCCAAACAGGAAGTGACAGTAATATGCGTGAAGGTATGATTATGTTGAAGCCTCGTTCCTAAAAGGAAACGTGCATGTATCATCCACCAGGCATGCAGATATCCCCGAATCCTGTATCCGATATGTGGGGGCGATGGTGGATGACGTCATCAAAACGGGAAGTGAGGTAAATGCAACATCGTTGCAATGGAATTTATGTTTATTTTTAATAGACATCTAATACGAATCAGAGTCTATGAGATTTATTGAAATCAAATCGAGTACACTTTTTGGTTTTAAGTTTTTTTTGTTAGTTTTTTTTAAGCTATACAGAATAGAATTTGAAATACTTTGGCACATTAAAGAAAATCGAATCCCACAAGTGGTATGATTAACCATTTAGTAAAAGAACAGATAAGGCAAGAAAATAAGGATAGATTTAAAAATGCATGTGGACTTGTTTTTGCCATATTGCTTGAGACTTAAATCCAGCAAATATACATAAAAAAAATAACTAATAAAGATTACTAAAACATATTTAGGTAGTCAAATGGAGTTTTAAAATGTTTTACTATGTGTTTTAAACAGTGATGGAGTGTGTCTTGCCAAATTTAGATTTCTCCATATGTCATTAGAATATATGAGCATTGTCTTTTTTTTTTAAACGCAGTAAAGTTTATGGGTTACCAATAATTTCTTTGGGGTGTGAACTAATTGCATCATTAAAATATAAACTGTACTTTAATGGTTGAAATGTGTGTAATATTGACTGTTCTTTGTTGAAATCATGGTGTAGACTACTAGAAGTGGTTGTCATTATTTTGTCAGTTTATAGTTAGTGTATGTTGATGTTTAGGTAAAACTTGTGTTTGACAAGTATTGTGCTCTCCAGGTGCCTAGTACTGGAGAGGAGGAGAGTTTACTGGTGGTTCAGTCCTATGATGACCTCAGTAGGAAACTATGGAGGCTTGAAGGTCTTCCTCTCTCCATCACAGCAGTGCAAGGAGCCCACCCCGCACTCAGATACACACAGGTAAAGCATGTTGTTCATTACAGGAAACTGATTTATTAATACTAACAATAAAAGAGTATTTTACACACTTACCTGTGGTTATTGTAAATTGTCAGTTACACTTTATTATCGTTGCAGGTCTTCCCCCCTGTGCCACTGAAGCTGGACTATTCCTTCTTCGACAGAGAAAAAATTTCCAGGTCATTGGTACCAAAGGAAGGCAAACCCTGCCCTGCCTATATCACCCCTATCACTGGTAACCAGAATGTTGTTATTGCTTGTTTCACTTGTCCTGTATTTAATACAGGAACCTTACAGCCAGTTAACCACAGACTGTGGCTGTATAAACTCAAATCATTGGTAACCCTGCTCCCGCAGTGATCTGTCACATGGAGGGGAGTGGAAAGTGGCCACACGACCGCCTCGCCATCCGCCATATTCGAACTGCCTTCCACATCCGCCTGGGAGAATTACTCAAGAAGCACCATAATTACATGTGCAGGCCGTGCCCCACTCACCTAGATGTCTGGAAGGTATACGTTTGTTTGCCCACAGGCCTTACAGAAATTTTTGTTTGTTTGTTTTTTTGTGTTTTTTAAATAACAGTTAACTATATGCTGTTTGTTTCTCATTGTTGATGCATCCAGGATGGCTTGGTGTTCCGCATCCATGTGGCGTACCATCGTGAGCCTCAGGTGCTGAGGGAGAGTGTGAATGCAGAGGGGCTGCAGATTGTAAGGGACAACGAGGAGGCTCAGGCTCTGGAGATGGCCACCATTCACAAGCCTCTACTTACCAGCACATTACATGGGTACGATTCAAACAGTAACATAAAGTAATGTCTGTGTTTATGTGGAAAGATATGGTGATAGGTTCCTAGTGGTTCAATCAGTTTTTTCAACCCCACATTTTGTTTTGTTATAAACCTTAAAAATTGTTATTTCTAGTTTTTATTGAACTCTTCTTCCTTTCTGTCACCACATTTTTGCTTTTTTCTGTCTCTCACTTTTTGCTCCATCTTTCACTTTTATCCTGCTGTTGGTAGGCTCCAGCAGCAGCACCCATGTTTCGGGGCAGTGTGTCGCCTGGCCAAACGCTGGCTGGGATCTCAGCTCTTCAGTGATGACATCACAGAGGACACAGCAGACCTGCTGGTGGCGTCGCTTTTCCTGCAGCCTGCACCCTTTACTCCTCCCGGGTAACTTCTAATCTACCTTATTGGCCTCATTTGTGGACCATTTTTTTGTCACTTCCCCTTTGTACGTTCAGTAGGTCATGTGAATGAATTCCTTTTTGTCTTCCTTAGTTCTCCTCAGGTCGGCTTCCTTCGTTTCCTTCATCTGCTCGCCTCTTTTGACTGGAGGAACAACCCGCTGGTAGTCAACCTCAACAACCAGCTCACAGGCAAGCACACAAATATACCTTTTCCCTTTGGGTCACACAAACAAATCTCACTCTGACCTCTTTTTGGATACACACCCAACATCCTGCTCGTATGCATTGCTATTTCAACACCGTGTTTGATTGTTTTTCACCTCTCTGTCACGTGCAGCTACTGAGTACGCAGAGATCAAGAATGACTTCATGGCCTCCAGGGAGTCTCTGCCGGTCTTGTTTATAGCTACGCCTAAAGACAAAAAACAATCTTTGTGGACCAAGCGAGCACCAAGTGTGCAGGTCAGTGAACAAAATGACAAACACACAACTCCCACAACAACACATTTAATAGATAAGGGCTTAATACAAAAAGTTAATAATTATTACAATTGGTAGAATTAGTCACAGACATGAGACCTATGAATTGAAAAGATAACAAGCTTAATTTACTGTTGTTTTGTTAGAGCTGTAATACACAGAAAGAATCACAAACAACGGTGCAGAAAAGAGTTGCATGTTCTTGGCAAAGAGCAGTCACAAAGTTTTCCGATCCGTGAGCCTTTCCTTAGTGCACACTGGTCTCCTGGATCACACTGGAAGTATATTACAGACAGTTAAGGTAATTTCAGGATTAGTGGAAATACAATGAACATATTGCACACAAAAGAATATTATAAAGTGAGATGAGTCCAGGTGAAGTGTTGTGATGTGTTACATACCATAGGCAAAAATCCATGCTTTTTTCTTGGAACTGGAAATTGATTGTTTTGAAGTCTTTCCAAAACGCCATGTAAATCATTGATCTTGAAAAGCAGAAAAAAACTATTACTTTAAAAACAACATAAAGAATCACAAGAATTTCAAATAATGAGCAATTTCCATAAGCACTGCTTGTGTGTAGGGAGACCATCAGGTGTAGCTCACCAGTTGCTTTTCATTGCTGTCCTGTGTCGTAGCGAAATAAGGTAAATACTTAGATTTATATTCCTCTGTTTGGATGTGACCATGGCAGTAAAAGAGTCCACTGGCACACAGAAGTGAACAGAAAAGGTAAACACACCAGCTCCCCATGGTGCGTAGCTGACCCAGATAAGCTTCCTGTGCTGTCCCACCTCACTGCCTCGACAGGCTCAACTTTAACACTGAGCTTTTCCCAGCATCCCCCTTTATACCAGTGGAGGAAAACAGGAACTTTATGCCCTGTGACGTCCTGATGGAGACGTCATAGTTGAAGATTATGTTCAGAAAGGATTTTTATTTTACCTGAGCAGTTACACCAGGTTGTTTCTGTCGGTTTCTTGTTAAATTCACATAATGGTGTTCACAGACTACCAAAACAGAAGCGTTCTTTTAAAAACAAAGAGCAGAGGTGAGTGAATGATCCAGATTCTTTGTTGACTGTTTCAGTACATTTGAATGACCACTAGAGGGCAGATTATGATGCACTGGATGCTTGTACTCAAATTCTGCTAATCTCAGAACACCCAAAGTGTTCTATCAACAAAATACCTACATGACCTCAGAAATGTTAATTAGCTGTGCACATATCATGATTTATACCATAATCAGAAAGAGATTTCAAATTGTTTTGAATGAAAACAGATTGTACATTTCTCTGGTGAAGGAATGTGGGTAAAAATCTGATTTTTCTGTATAATTGTAGTCGAAAACAAAAACAACTACGTAGCAATTTGGTATATGAGGAGAACCCACTTGTAAAATTAGTCATTTTAATAGGTTTGAGATATGCTGGCTGTTAAACCATGTGGTCACATACACAATGGCATTTTTTCCCATGTTTACCTCTGTAAAAACGTGTTGCCAGAAGCTTTGACTATAGGTTACACCAGAGAAGTCAGCCTGTATAAGTCTTGCAGGATGTAAATAAAATGGATACATTCCAGGAGTTTTCTGAGAAAACTACAGAAATATTGACTGCAGCATCATCGTAGATAATATTGAAGCCCTTAAATTAGCAGGTTGTGAAACAGTTGAGTAATACTGCTGCTCTCTCCCTCCTGTCCAAACATAAAAACAGTCAGATTTAGGGGTGAACCATCTCTTTTAAAGACAACAGTTTATCAGCACATACAGGTACAACTTGAT
>JAOWBC010003713.1:0-15913 GCA_028566105.1 Hypoplectrus providencianus
TATATTGGATTTTTTTTTCCATCAAGACCATAAGCCAAAACAGAAAACTTAAAGTGCACAAGAATAGCTTAAAAAATCACATTGTCCACATGGTATTGAAACTGATTTATGCTTTTGCATTGCATCTCTGGAATTAGTGCCACTTTTTGTCCATGGATATTGTCCAAGTGTACAGTATGTTTTTATTTTACATATCCTGTAAGGTAGCATAGCATGCAATAAAGAAAGGCACATTGCTTCTGTTTCAATGTAATCTCGATGTGTACAAATGTTGACATGCGTTTGTTGTTGGTTGGTGCGCATCTCAGCTTTCAGATGTACGTTTGGTCTTGGACCACGAGAGGTCGCTGTTACCTACAGATTGCCAGAAGGAGCTCACACAACAACATCTATCACATTTTAATGTGAAAGTCTTGAACAGGCTGAAACAGATACTCGCTATACCTTAGAATTACAGAGCTATGTATGAAGAAATAGAAAATCGATGCGCACTAAACCAAGAAGCGATGGAATCCGGAGTGAGGAAGCTTAACGACATCATCTCTAACAACAGGCAGCCCGAAACTTGTCTGTCTCAAAATATGATATGTTCCCTGAATGTCCGCTAAAGGAAGTCAATTCGACGTGCTTTTATTTTGTTCATTTTCTATACGCTCAACTCGTCTGTCACTAAGGCGGCTTTTATTTTGAAAACCATCACCGGATGTATGGCGTTTGTTGGTGAAGCTGGACACAGGACTGTCTCTCAGCATGGACCCAGTATGTCCCAACCTCTGGTCCCAGCCAGCGCCCAGCCTGGACAGGGATTAGTCCTCGAAAGGAGACGGAGTTATTAAACGCGCCGTGTTCGTTTATTGCCTAAAGAAATGTGTTAAAGACTTCCAGAAAGTTCGTCAGACGTACTTATCGTAAAACACAAAGGACGGGAGTGTCTCAAGTCTGCACTGCAACAAGGTAAGAAGGCTTACAGGCTCGCCTCAGCTTTGTGTCGCTGTGGGAACTCAGTCCAACTGTACAAGAACAAAAAGCTGCTGCTTTCTACTTTACTTCGCCGCAGTTTTTTTTCCCTCTTTTTTTTCTCTTTTTTTCTGTAAGTTAGAGCAGCGACGTGTTGCAACGCTGCAGCGTCACAGCGCGAGCCTCTGACGAAATCACTGTCATGTTCATCTAGTTTAAGTTCTCACATATGAGCTATTTGCTAAGCTTGAAAAGGAAAGATGCATATACAACAATAGCAAGCATTGCAAAAAGCAAGAGAGAGAGAGAGGGATCCTAGAGTAGACAAAAGCACAGCATAAATAACATAAATAAAAGCAAACTATAAACATATATTCCATTTATCTGAATAAATACTACAGATTGTGACATCATACCATCCATAAGCTCCAAAATGAAATGCATTTTATTTGTGAAGGATCCAGCTGCTGCTGCTGCTGCAGTGCCACACTTATGTCTTCCTTTTCCTAAGCAGCAACATGCAGTTTTTCTGGGATCAGTGTGCAAACATCTAACTACATATAAAAGATAGTGGTCACCTGGACCTATCACCTTGCAGAAGGGCTTTCTTCAAAGAATGTAATGTGGATGCACAGGGACATTAGGCCTGTCATGAAATCTCAGTAGTTGGTGAAGATTTGTTGAATATAAAAAACCTGAGTGAAACAAGAAATGTAACTGCAAATTTACAAATTTAACATTATTAATTACATTTATACGCTATATGATTCATATGTGAATAAAAAATGGTGCATGATTATGTAAGAAAAAGTGATCAAAACAAAGTGAGGTCATTTCCAAAGGTCTCCCAGAGTGATACATTACAGAAAAACAAGGATGGAAAGGCCTGGAGGTTTGTGTGGAATCCACACCAGATGTTTGAATAATGAGAAAATGTCTGTCCACCAAAAATTATTGTGCTTCATTGAACAGCATAAAGCCTGCAAGGCATCAGTTTCAATTTAATAAAGTCCAAATCAGCTTGGATATAACACATGAATGTGACACAGCAATCAGACTGATTGATCCACACCACAACAATCAGTAGCACTGCCACCCTGGGACATCATTTTGATTGGAGAACACCAAATTGATTTGTATTGACTGTGTCACAGCTTTTCATACTGTGTTTCCACAAAAGTGCTGTAACAAGCTCTGCTGTCGTTTTACATCGCGAAATATCCCAACATTGCGATGCATCACATAGTTTATTATTATTATATTATATATATTATTATATTATTGATATTTCATTGGAGGTCAAAGTATCGCTATACATTGCCATATCAATATTTTTTCACACCTCTATTTTACAATGGCGAAATTCTGGCATCCCCAGTCTCAGAATTCACATCCGACATTGCAGAACGAATGCAGCAGTTTGGTGCATAAGCAATGGTAGTGGTGATTGAATTAAAAAACTCTATTGGTGGGAATACTGCGTGTCGTACTGTTGCTCGCCGTAGAGATTCTATGTACTCAAGCACAGTTGTTCTACATTTTAGTGAACATGGTTCAATTACTGTCTGACTCAACTGAGTGTGTTTTCCTGATGGAATGATTCTCCTCTCTTATCACCTTGGTATAATCGCACAAATAGTGCATGTCACATACTTTCTGTCTTGCCGGCTCTGCCAGTTTACATTGATCCCGCCTCTAACAGTCTCACGCCTTAATAACCCATCTTTTACTACCTCTGAAGGTGGTGCAGATCACGTGGTCCCACCATTAAGGCTCTGGGACATTTAGATTGAAGGTGAAACATCACAAATGCATATCAGAGTCTGAAAGGGGCTTGAGACACAGCCTTCAGTGCTGAAAGAATGACCTCCGTGACCTTAAAATCAAAAGTCTACTTGAAGAATAATAGGACAAACCTAGTTATCAGACTTTGGTCATTTACACACATTGCAGTTCTTAAGAACTATGGTGTGATATTAGGTTAAATTAAATATGTGACAGCCATTGATATACATGATATGTTTCCCCCGACATTTAATATCTGAAATCTGGCATCAGTTCACCACCGTACCATCTGTATCTCCAGGCAGCAGTTCTGCATCTGTATTCTGTTATTGTGATTGTACACAGCAGTTCCAGATGAAGCCCCTGGCCAAGAGAGGTTTACATAAGATGGCAACAAAGCAGTAAATCCGGGAAGAGAATCAGAGGTGAAGTTTTAAAAGGCAGCACACGCAGATTTGTGATCTACTGTATGAGCCAATCACAGAGCACTCTCCCACCCTGGTGACAGAAACAGGCTTCAGATCTGTTCATTCTCTCTCCAGCTGTTTCCTTTTCTGTCCCTGCTGCGTCAGCATGCTCACAATTCCATTCATACCAGCTTTTCCTGTTCCAGAGCCAAAGGAAGGCTTCTTTATACAAGAAGCACCGACACAGTGACAGACAGATACACACACAGACAGACAGACAAACATATGGACACAGAGAGACAAACATGCAGACAGACACAAACATGCAGACACACAGACAAACACAGACAGACACAGATACACACAGATACTATTACATTGCGGCTACCACACGTATGGACTCTGGCGTTCATATTAGGGATGATCTGATCAGGTTTAATGGTGCGGATTTCATGGATTGGCTGTAAATTTTTCAATATGGTGATGATGAGTGCTACTGGCTACACGATCTGGAAAAAAGGAACATATAAAATTATCTTCATTAAAACAACAACATGTCTTTTCCTACTTTTTAAAAGAAAAATATAAAAAACATTTCAGGCAGCTACTATTAACTCAAAAGGACAACTGAAAATAATACTATTACCTGACATCAGTAACACAATCTTCAACAGGTTGAAAACATTGAGGCTCTCAACAGGCTAAATTGTGCAGTAAGTCAAATGAGTAAAAGGCATTATATCTCACAACATATCCTAAACATTGGCTTTTAATATGCTTCCCCTGCAAGATTTTTTGATAGATGAGTTTCATCTACATCCAGTGGCATAATTATGATTCAACAGCTTCAGGATACTAATGACGGGCCCTATTTCAGTACAGTTTGCATTGTGGTCAGTGTACTGTCATCATCTTGTGAGGTGCAGTGCTTTTGACTTATACTGTATACTATATTACTAACTATTACTGTATGACTGTAATTAAATGAAGATCTGCTTTGTTTACCTGGCCTGTACCACTACATTTGCTGCCTTTGGAGCATCTGCCCCCCCATCCTTCTTTCACATAATGGCGGCCAATCCAATGCAAGGACAGACAGGGATCTAGATCTAGTCGTACGGCCCCAGTGTGGCAGCCCCAGTGGCGCTGCACCCTCATATAAAAGTGTCACACGATAGACGTATGCAGTTAATATTTCACGCCTTTTGCCTCCTAATGTTGACAACATTAGCAACAACAGTAGCAGTCATCTAAATAAAAGTTCCCGCTCTTAAAATGTTTGGGAAAGCCATGATTACTGTTGGTTATAGTCCTCCGTCTTTCTTCCACATTTCACAAATTTACTATTGCAGGACGAGATTTTAATTACATTTTTCGTCGTTCTAGTCATTATGGAAACAGCGGCAAGACAATTTAACTTTTTTACTTTTATTTTGTCTAACACAGCTATAGACAGACAAAATTCACAGACAGACAGACTCACAAGCAGAAATACATACACACAGACAGACGGACAAACATACAGATGCATAGACATAGAGACAGAAATACAGACAGCGAGAAACTCACATACAAAAAGACATGCATGCAGACACAAAGACAGGCAGACACAGAGACACTTACACGGACAGAGACACACACCAACAGACTGACTGTATGCCCTGTAGATATCCTATCAGACCTCAACACATTAACACATGAGGACAGGACACAGGTGGAGACATCTTGACATTGTCAGTTCTTCACTTCCTCTTTGAAAGTCAGCAGTCCGGCGTTTACGTGTTTTCTTGTTCGTTTCTTCGAGGCTGTTTTGGATTAAGTGTGGAAATCTGGGAATGTGAAAAGTGGTCGAGAGACAGCAAGGAGAGAGAGAGAGAAACGAGTGTTGTGATGAAGACAGAAGACATTTCCTGTTCTGAAAGCTCATAACAATAACACAGGGACCACCAGACAGGGAGGACGGATAAAACACACTCCTTTATTTATAGTCCTGTTATCTCACATCTCTCAGGCCCTTGAAAAGGCAAAAATACACACCACAGTGAAAGTGCACACACCCTGTTCTCTCCTGTGTCTCTGTGTCACACACAGCAGTATGCAGTGGTATGCGGGGGCTAACCAGTGTTGGATGTTTCAGCGTTGAGTCATGCTCTGTCTCATGTCTTCTGGGCTCCGAGTGTTTCCTTGTAACTTGCTGATCTATTCAGGGTTGAAAGTGTAATCTTTTCATCACTGCTCATTATCAGCATGTGCAATCCCTAAATCTCGAATTGAACTGAAACAGGATTCTCACTGACGGTCAGGTCTGTTTCTGTGGGACGAGCACGGCCAATCATGGGCTGTGTTGGACAGATGGGGCTGCTGACCATAGAGTGCTGCAGGAATGAAATGAGTTAGCATTTTAGCACTTCTGGTTCCCTCATCTCAGAGCAGTGGGTTTGAAAGCTCCGTGGTTAACACAGCTTGAAGACATTTTCATGATTTGTTTTGCAACATAAAAACATCAGTTAGCTGAAGCTCTTTATGCTTAAAAAAGCTGGTTGCTAACAAGTAGCTAAATGTGACTATAGAGTTGATCTTACCCTCTTCATCAGCCTAGTGGTGTTGAGGTTGTAGTCATGTGACTGTGGAATAACTTGTTTATAGACTGACATTAGCTTTTATCTCCTGGCAATTGCATTTAGTCTAAATATGTGGTGCTTGTTTGGGAGGATTATCTTTCTAATGACAATGTAAACATATCATAAATATGAATCTACTACAGAGCTTTTTCTCCAATATCATTCTCAATACAATGTATTGGTTGCAAAATGCATCAATGTAATAAACATAATTTTCATGTCAACTGATTTTCTCAAAGGCTGCTAAACTTGACTGTGACTTGAATTTTACTTCATGTTTGTGTTTCTTGTTTGCTTAATAGTTATAGACATATGTTATTAATCCATGAGGGGAACATTTAACTGGATTCCTTTTACTTGAATGGAACAAACTCTTGTATTAATTTATATATGACTTTAAAACAGATTACTCGTTAAGACTGTTGGGGAACAGTGCCCTGCAGTGCATATTTTTTTTGTTTTAGAGAGAAAATCATTGACTAGGTTGAAAAATGAAGTTGAACAGAAGTTCTTGCTCCTGAAAAATACACTTACTGCCAAAATCCTCTCAATATATTTGTACCAAATAACAACATATTTTGAGTTCCCCAAGGTCTTCATACATTAATGTGGTAGTCTGGAAGCTTTCAAGTTTAGCACCACATCAATGTAACACATTGTTATCACACCCAAAATCTGATGCACCACATGAAACAATTAGTATGTAAATGACCCAAATCTACTCATAATGTTCTTGGCCCTATCAAAATTTACAGTTTTAAATAATTAATGGATTAAAGGATATTTTTAGCAGAACTTCACACATCTAAAATTAATCACCAGGTTTCTAGCTTTCAGAGGGTGTGTGACCATGGGAATGTTCCCCATTGACTAGGAAGCTTTTTGGGACGTTATTGAGTTTTTTCTGCAGAAACCTGGGTCTAAATTAGGTTCTCCAGTGCTTTCATCTGGGTATTTTACCAAACAAAAAAGTGGTATGCTTCCTGACTAATTTTTAAAAGAAAAGAGAGAGACCATATGATGCTGTGCCCTGGTGATGTTGTGATGTGAAAGCCAGTGACTTAAAGAAATCTTACATTTCTGGTTGTTACACTGCAGTTATGATCTTAAAGCACAGATAAAAATAACATCCTACACTCCCAATGATTTGCTATTCATAACATGCTTTATGTAATGGCTTTTCATATCATCCACCCTGGAGCTACCGCCATTTTTTCTGCCATGATCTCAGAATGATCAATGTAGTGACCTCCTGGAGTGTTACCACACTTATTATTTACATCCTAAAAATCCAGTAGTTCAATGTCGGTATCTTTGGGGAGATCTCTGGTGGAATCATTCAGTAATAGGTATTGTACACAGAAATGTATGTGAACAATAAGGTTCACAACAAACCAAACTAAACACATGGCGGCAGGGGCCAAGTTGTGGTGCTCCATGCGCAGCGCCACATAATGGTCTATGTATGGGAAACACTGCGTTACAAGTCTTAAGGCTGCTGTGGAAACACAGACTAACTGAAAAAAAGTTTCTAGTTCCAGGTTTAGAATTGCAAGGAACTATGAAATGCACGTATAAACCATCAATATACATTCACAAGCCACTTTGCTAACACAAAAATGTAACCATCCAATCAGATGGCAGCAGCTCAGTGCATTTAGGCCTGTAGACACAGTGAAGACGACCTGCTGAAGTTCAAAGTGAGCATCAGAATAAGGAAGAAAGAGGATTTATGAGTCTTTGAACGTGGCATGGTTGTTGGTGCCAGATGGACTGGTCTGGGTATTTCACAAACTGCTGATCTCCTTAGACGTTCACACACAACTATCTCTAGGACTGACAGAGAAAAGTCCAAAGAGAGAAGATATTCAGAATGGCCGGACTGTTTGGAGATGACAGAAAGGCAACAGTAACTTAAATAGCTACTTGTTACAACTAAGTTATGCAGAAGACCATCTCTGAACTCCCAACACTCATTAACACAGTTCCTCCATTTTGCATTTGCCAAAACAATTAACGAAATTATTACTACCAATAAAATTTTCCATAGTTGTAAAAGTCCTTGGGTTTTTTCTTGGGCCCATGGAGAGTGTTAGTGTCTGATTTACCTTCAAACTCGTGGATCTGTTAGTCATGCTGGACTTCCCAGATCGTATTTCATTGAGTCATCAATATCTGAACCACACCCACACCAACCCAGCCCCTCTGAACCGTCTGAGCCTCCACAGAAGTTTCAAACAGACAAACATTAATCACTCTGTGGAACATAAATGTGAATACCTTGAAGATTTAATATGTATAAAACCTTCCCAAAGCAATTTTTTAGAACATGCATGACATTGGGTGAATTGAGGTCAGTGGTTGATGGAATCAGGGAAATGGAAAGCAGTGCACATGTGCAGAGAGCCACACAACGAGGAAGCACAGGAGGAAAAGAGAGGACTCTTTGATGCCTACATAGGTTGAGCAGCTTTCAATGAATGAATTGGCACCATTGTGGAATCTTGCTCAGACAATGCATCCACGGTTCCTTGATTATAAAAATGACAGTTTGTGGTTTTAGGTGGAGTTACCTGCTGGAATAGTTTAATAGACGGGGTGGAGTAACTCCACCCCATCTATTTATGTGTTGCCCTGGCAACTGATGCTGTTGAAGACAGCCTTGGTGGTGGCCCTGTCTTGTTGCTTTTTGTAGAAATGGTCTCCAAGCTTTAAAAAAAATGAGACTTTAATTTATAGTGCTCTGTCCCACAGCCAGAACTTGTGTGCAGTGTCAACAGGTTTGGATTTTTGTTTGCAGGCACAGTGGTACAAAACCTGGCAACCTTCAAGACTTCAGATGAAAGATGAAAGAGTCTTAGAGTTGTTAGGAGGCTTATTTTGCATGTCATCGCAAAGCTATCTGTTTTGTTCTGGTCTGTATGCTAAGTAGAACTTGGTTGATTTTTGGTTTTGCTGGACTGGTCTGGTGTACTTGCTCAAACTGGTTAGAACTTAAGCCATTTGGCTGAACAGATATTTGCACAATAATTCAATTTAGCAAATTTCATCAGCAACGGATGGAATCACAGTGCAAAATCTAACTCATATCACAGTGGTTTCCAAACATAGACTTTATATGGACTTACAGATTTTAAACTAACAGAGTATTTATATGGTGACATATATTAGCCTTTCTTTTGTTGTTGTTTTTTTTTTTTATGACAATTTCCCCTTGTTCTATTGCATATCCTCTGCAGTCACAGAGGGACAGGCAGAGAGACGTTCTCTGGTAATTAAGTTTCATTAGGAGAGGATGGCATAGTGCACTATGACAACGTGATTGCCATGTTTGCTAACGATAATTTGTCCCAAAAGAAGATGTTTTAGCTTACTAAAAGGTCCATGCATTTTCTGAGGTGATGAGACAAGCCATGGCATAGTTTCTCCTCTGAAATGGCACCTCATTTTCTTCTGACTTTCCTTTTACTTCTTATTCTGTGTTTCGTCCGTTGGTAAACCAGCTTAGAGGTGCATTTACAAAATAAGCTGGGCAACAGTCGCTACTAGGGATGCAAGTAATTAGCCATGTTACTGATAGGATGAATCAGTTAAAATTCTTATTGTCGATTAACAGTTAAACTTCTTAAAAAGGTTATTTAATTTTCTCAAAGGCGAAAGTTTGTTGCATGGAAAAATCTATGGCCTCTTTAATACCTCATGGGGTGACTTGGCGCCGCTGGGGGAAAGACAGCTGGCTCTGTGAGGTGGAGGATAGGAAACAGCAGCGTCTGCTGCCCAGGCCTGAGTCATATGACACTGCCAGGGCAATGCCCTCAACAGGCTGATGATCCAGAAGCAGACGTGGACACCTGAATGAGGTAATGAGACGTGCTTCCGTGGGCTGGTTACTCACGGGAGGTTCTAACTCCACAATGTCGGTCTCGTGCCATCTGCTTACATCTACCAGTTTTTCAAAAGAATTTTAAGGGTGCGTTTTTGTTTGACATTTCACACCACTGCTCTGTTGAGCTAATATTTCAAAAACTACATGGTTATGTAGTGGTCTATACTGGTTTTTACCTCATAGCAAGAGGGTCGCCGGTTCAAACTTGGCCTGTGGAGTTTGCATGTTCTCCCCATGTTGGTGGGTTCTATGCAGGTACTTAGGCCCACCAAAAACATCTGTCCAAAACATGGAGCTTAGGTTAACTGGTGGCTCAAAATCAGTGGTCCCCAAACAAAGGCCCGCGGGTCGGATACGGCCCTCCTATACCCAGCCCCCTGAACAATAATAGAGATGCATTATTAGATGATTTTTTTTTTCAGTCTGGCCATGAGAATTCCTAGACTAGTCCCTTTCAAATAGAACAGAATAATGGTGAAAAGGTAAGGTAAAAGAAAAAATTATTCAGAATGCAGGGTATTTAACCTGCAGTGGTCAAACGATTATCCCGGAAAGGGTTATTCATATTTTATTATGTGTGGCTTTCTGGAAAACAATAAATGTTTACCTTTAGGAATCCCTGCGATCACACTTTTACTCTAACAATCTGACCCTGGCCCACATCAGAGAAGGGAAAACTTAAATGGCCATATCAGGAAAAAGTTTGGGGACCCCTGCACTAAATTGTCCGCAGGAGTGAGCGAGAAGAAAGTAAAGTCAGCAAATAAGTGTGTTTCATATATATATATATATATATATATAATATATATTTTAACTGTTTCTTTGAAAAAGGGAACAAAGTCTTTAACTTTTATAGCCTTGTCTTGCTCACAGACATGCCACTTCTCATACAGACTGACTGCAGTCTTTTAAGCTGGTGAACCTTAACCTCCAAAGGTCAGGAGCTTCTGGGAAATGGTGTTTGTCAAAGACCTCTGAAGACATGGGTGATGCAGTGACTCATTTGAGTCTGGACACTGTTCCACTGCTGTGCTCTGTTGTTAGGTTGTGCTGTGCAAGGGCGGACACAGTAAATAGCAGTTCTGGGTGGTTAAATTTCACTCCACTGAGTTATTAAAAGTACAGAACTGTTGCTGATGTTTCTTTGTCAGATTGATTTTTAGTGCCGCATTATCAGTAGTGATTGCCACTTATTGACTTTCTATCTCTTTTGTTTTCTCTTTTTTTTTTTTTTTTAACCAACTGAGACAGGTGAAACCTTTTTCATCACAGAGCTGTGCATAATGCACTGATTCACTCAGCCAAACTCTTTCTCTGTCATTATTCTTACTTTTTGTTGTAGTGCTTGGCCCAAAACTCTGTAATAACCTCTTTCTGGGGCTGCAGCGTATCCAACCTCGTCTCACCTTGGCACACAAGGCTTCTGGTCCCTGACAACCACATTGTTAAAACAGCATGTCTTTGGGCTGTGGAAACAATTGAGACCACCAACTGAAAAAAAAAAACTGTCTGGACAACAGAGGTACATGGATAATCAGTAAAGAACATTGCCCTTTTGAATCTGCAATATTTCCAAAAGAAAATAACTGGTGTAACATTGACAAATATGCTGAGCAAGAGCACAGTGTTATTTACAGTGTAATGTAATATTAAGTTAAGCCCATCAGCTGACACAGTAGGGGAACATGTTAGAGGGACACTGGGCAGAGATGCATCCACTGAAGATGAAAAATCCTACAAATATCACCTTTACAGATTATCTGTAACAAAAACTGTGAAAATATTGTCTACCTTTTTTTCACCAGATATAGTTGGGTATTGCCTCTGAATCGTAAGGGGAAAAAAAACATATTTTTCACACCGTTTTACCATGTTGATGCTGTTGAAAGTTTTCTGTGTGAGACTTCTTTGTTAGGCAGAAGACTTGGCAGCGTCAGCAGCTATCTTTAATCACAGTGATAATTACGTGGCCTCACAGGGATTCTGGGAGATCTGATGAGTCATATCCTACAGGGATGCCACTAATCACACCCCTGTGGAATGTGTGTGTGTGTGTGTGTGTGTGTGTGTGTGTGTGTGTGTGTGTGTGTGTGTGTGACTGTCTTTGCATATGTGTGTGTGTACAGTAATTGCCTGGCATATCACTGCATCTACTGTAAACACTTTTGTGTCAGTATAAAGGCTGTTGTGGCTGAGTGGCAGCAAAAGCTAGACTGGTCACATGTGAGCAGCACTTTTTTGGAGCACTGGCTCCCACGCTTTTATTATAATAATCCCTAAAAATGACAACCCAACGCCCGGGCAACCAGACTTATCAAAGGTAAACACACACAATGTAAACACCTTTGGGCTGGAAGAAATAGTACAGTTGAAGCAATTAAAACTCTGACGGAGCTCAAAGTTTATTTAAGATTTGATTTGGAGTGAACACACAAACCTTATAGTGCACTATGGCAACTGTTGCTATAGCAAACCAATGCTACCTACAAGTGTAGAACCAATCACTGTCATTCATCTGAAATGCATGTTTGATGCAATCCTGACAGCACTTTAATATAAAGTTAAAGACTGTTTTAACTGTTGGGACACAGACTCAAATATGTAACGATACAGTCATTGAAAATTAGAAATTGTCAGATAGGTTTGTGTTTATCTGTTTATCCTCAAATGTTACACTGTGAGCTGAGACAACAGAAATAATCAAGTTTGCCCATTGCACCATAGTTTGCCCAGCTATCTTTGAGAGATGTATGATTTGAGCCAAGAGAGAGCAGGGCCAGGGATTAAAAATGGTTTCACAGCTTAGTTTTCCTGCATTCAAGGAGAGGAGGTTTGTAACTTTAAAGGGAACTCTTTCAGTGCTGTGTTGGGAAAGGAAGCCAGATTGGAATGATTTACAGAGGTTATTGACAATGGGTAGGCTTTGTGTTGAGAAGCAGTAGCATGTTCCTGTAGTTCAGAGAAAAGACGGTGGTTAAAGATGGGACTGGAGTTGTTTGGGATGTCAGGATTGAAAGAATTATTTTAAGTGGGTTTAACAATGGCAAGTTTAAGGGAGAGTGGAACAGAGTTTGGACTAGCTGGAAAGGCAGATCTTGACAAGACTGAAGGAGATGGGGACCTGGAGGCAGGTGGACGCTTTTATGCCCATCATGAGGTCAGTGAGCTCAGTAGGGGAGACTGATGGGTGAGGGGAAGGGGGACAAATGAAGCATGGCTCAGGTTGTTATAGATGGTGTCTATTTTTGTTTGGAAAATGACAGGAAGAAGATGCATTTCTTGACTGTACAGGAATGGGAAACCTTGTTCAGGATGGTGAAAATTTGTTGGGTTTCTGCAGCTGGACTGAAAGTTGCTGGATCGGGCGTGGGAGAGGGCCTCTTTGTATGGGTACAGGTGAAGGTGAAGGCTTGGGTGTGTACAGTGTGACCTGTTTTATTGCCTCGTCTTTCCAGTTGATGGAAAAGGGTTGGGTGTTTGTAACAAAGCTCATGATGGTAATTGATTGAACGCTGTGTTAAGTGTCCATTATTATGATTTGAGTTGTGTGTGACAGTATATGAACAAGTGGTGCTGCCTTTTTTATATAAATATTTTCTGGGCATTTTTTTAGCTTTATTAGACAGTGACTGAGATAATGGAAGGGGGTGACAGAGGGGAAGACATGCAGCAAAGGGACCTTAGGTCAGATTTGAAACAGGGTCCACCGCAACAAGAACTTAGCCTTAGTGGTATGTGCACCAGTTGAGCCTCTGGAGACGCTCTAACTGGTGCTGTCTGACTCTGACAATGGCAGCTTGAGCACGAGAAAAAAAAAGATATTAAACAATTGCTTCAGTGCTTTCCATGACATGTCATAGTCTTAGCAAGTTAGCCAGCCAAGACTTGCACTTAACTTGAAAACACAAGCTCTCCTTGTTTGTTTCATGGTCTTTGCAGGAAAATCACAGGTGAAACTAATAACAGTAATGATGGCTCTGTTTGGCTATTGTGGCTGTGAGCTCTTAGTAAAGTGATTATTTACAGCCCTTTGTGAAGGGTTTGTTGTTAGCATTGATGTGTTGGACAGAAAGCATGTGGGTCTAGAGAGAAGTATACAGAGAGGAGACGGAGGTGGAGAAAAGAGACAGAGCTCATGTCTCCTTTGTCTACCAACAAACCTCTTCTGACAGCTCTGAAATCACAAAGGCTGCCGCCGGCTCACACACTGGCAGGAAGATATGCTGTGAGGAGTGTTTCGACTTTTGAATGCGGCATCACGACTACAGTTTGAATCACTCCACAGTAGTTGTCTGAGAGTCAAAGGCTACACTCGGCTCTGATGAGACCCTCCAGAGAAAGCTCAGCTCTCCTGCAGGGAACGAGCTCTCTGACGACATGCGCCGTTTATTATTTTGAAGTAAGAAGCGTTGGCTGAGTGTGTGAGCAGGCGAGGCCTTCACTAAAATATCCGCCCCATCCTGTGATGCTCGTGCCTGTATGTAGTGATTGCAACAGACTGAACAGTTTTCAATCTCTGTGGTTTTGAGGTGTAAACTGGTGAAATCATCTGTGTGCAGGGTGTACTTCCACATCCGGAACTGGGTGGCAAATGGTTTAACGCCACCACTGTAAAGTCTTATATACGGAAGCTCTCAACAGCCTGAACATGTTAAAATATGACATTAACCTGGGATCACAAGTTCATTATGTTATATGGCTCATTATCAGGATAAAACTGCTAAAATAAAATATTGTTTATTTTCAATGCATCTAACATTTGTATCAAATGAACCAATGTATTCATAAGCTCCATATTACATATATGGAAATAAGATTAAAATTCAATTAGATTCTTGTGTTCACAATAAGTATAAAACCTGCAATCCGTTTCTCTTTTAATTTAACTCTAAGAATCCAGCATGTTGACTGTATCAATTAAAACATTTTCCAAAATATAAGTCCAACATTTCTTTGGTGAAATGTTCTAATCTTTGAAATGTGATGCAGTTAAGCATGTATCTTTCTGTTATCTTTGCCAAATCCACCACTGTCAGCTGATCTGAGCTGTTTATTGCATTTACGTTGGTTGATCAGGCCCAAACACTAACCTTTTTTAGTGACCCTGTAGGGCTTCTGTACTCATGTGTTCATGAAGAAGAGATGACATCATTACAGAGGAAGTCACTGCTTGGTCTGACACAGAGCTTGAGCTCAGAGAAGCACACATACACCAGAATTACAGCACCATCAAAAGTTTTTCCGACAAAGACAAAAAGAAGCTTTGACTCTTACTTTTGAAATATGCTATTTTCATTTATGAATTATTATTCTTAATAATGTTTCAGTCACCAGGGCTTGTTAGCCTGTCCCATGAGTGTTGAAAGCACCATATCAGTGTGAGCTGTTAAAGGTATTACCATGCAGAGCATGAATGGAGACAGGTGCTCTGTTACTGCTCACAGTCACTCACTGGGACGGGTTGTTGAAGTTACAGAAATAAAGGTGGCATGATAAAACTGATGACAGACTGAAAAAGTCAACATGTTACATACACAAATAGTTCATGCACAGAGATTTGATCTTGAATTTGCAATTAAATCACCTTTTTGCAATTCATGAATGGTTTTACGAAGCATATGATGATCCTAAAGGTCACAGCTGGTCATGGGATTAAGGGTTTTACTGTGAGCTAAAGTTTAGAAGTGCTTTAAATGCTATTCAGTGCAATGCTACATCATCACACATGGGTGTGTGTCTCTACCGTATGCAGAAATATTCAAAAACAGACAGCTATGCGCTTTATTGCAAAGAATGACAATGTAGTTTTTCCTTAAATTGCATGTTATCACTGTAAATAAGACGGGGAGGAGAAGGACCCATAGAACTCATTTATATTCACATATCTTGAGGTCAGAGGGCAGCTTTGAAATTTTCGATATGTCGCCGCTTAAATAGCCTACCTGTGTAGAGGATTTCACACCTTTCCCAATGAGCTATGGTTGTTGTGGTTGGTACCAGTGACTTTCCAAGCTCTACTAGTTTCATATACTAGATATATCAATACCTGCTCTGTAGTCCATCATTTGGGTCTGCTAGAACCTCCAAAGAGAAAAAATACGTATTTAAAGGATTTAAAACATTTAAGCTTGAGCTTAAAAGACTTCAAAATTAGACCAATATGCCTGTACACACACACATACACACTCACACACACACACACACACACACACACACACACACACACACACACACACACACACACACACACACACACA
>JAOWBC010003715.1:2665-15892 GCA_028566105.1 Hypoplectrus providencianus
TAAACTGTTAATTAGAAGATGGTCGTAGCTGCTCACCCTTTGCTGTTGTCACTGATTGGGCAGTTGTTTTTCCTGTGGATGAGATTTTACCTACTTAGTTCTTGTAAAATCAGTCTACACCAGCATAAAACCTTATGTTTACAATTGGTAAACTGTTAATTAGAAGATGGTCGTAGCTGCTCACCCTTTGCTGTTGTCACTGATTGGGCAGTTGTTTTTCCTGTGAGTGAGAGTAGTTCTTGTTGGTACATATTATATATATCAGTGAACAACCAGAACTCAGACTTCATGCATATCAATACCTGGTTGCAAATATAACAGGTGCAATTTACTATGTACTACACCAAATCTTGGCTAGCTTGTCATGGTAGCCTTGCTAAATCATTACAAGGTGTGTAACTGTGACAGTTTAACAAATATTCTTCATGGCACTTACCAGGATGGGGTAAAGATCTGAACTTTACAAACAATACCACTATCACTGCACTAACTGAGATACTTGCCATTCAATGTGCTAGCTTGTGAAAGCTCTTTGAGTCCAATTCATCAGGATGATGTTTAGTTCATGTGACTTGGTTCCAATTTTGTTTTCTAAACCTAACCAAGCCTGTTTTTTTTCCTAAACCTAAAGAAGTACTATTTGTTTGAATTCATGTCACCCTTTATTAGGCAAAGAACCACATTTAGTAACTTCAGCAGAGACTATATCACAGATAGTGACACTCTGCATCTGACTCATCAATAGAATACCTTGATTTGCAACCTTGTAATATACTCCAAAAAACACTTGGAACTTACAATTTCTAAGTATTTCAATGCCCTAAAGAGGACTATGCACAAGATTAAAATGGTGGCCTTGCAGCATCAAACTGGGCTCACCAGTGCTTCAGAGACTGACACTACTGGATGTGGCCAAACATTACTCAAAACATGATAGCGGTTAGCTTATTTTCTTTGTCCAGATTATACAAGTACCCGCCATTACTAGGATAACTAAATGCTCACAGTAACTGTTGATATAAAACCTATTGTCACTCAATACACACTCAGTATATAGTTTTACCTCGTGCTGTTGTCATATTGCTGTTTGTTGCTGTTGCTGTTGCAGCTGCATTTGTGTTGCTGGTGGTGGGTGCTACGGTGCTTGAGCTGGTTTTGTTTGTGGTTAGGCCAATGCCCAGTGTGTCCAGAGATCGCTGTGTCTGCAGATTTCTCCAGGTGTCAACCGCAGTAGTATTCTCAAACAATTTCATATCTTTTAGGTGGGAACCCATGAGTGCTTTCACAGTAGACACATTCAAAGCCTGCACATTTCAAATTAAAGAGCATTAAAAAATTGTTCTGATTCAACACGCGGGCAACAACAAATTAACAAAGACTTGAAAGAAAGTTGCAACATTGTGATAAAGTTAAAATAATCTTGTATGGTTTGACGAATAGTAACTCTAAACCCCATACACCCTACAACTTGTTAGCCTCCACTTAGGGGTTAGCACACTATGAGAAAGTCAACTGGACTCTGAAATTGAGTGGGAAACAAAGGGAAACATTTGTCTAATCTCGTACAGAAATTACATTTTTAGACTTTGTATTTCATATGAATAAGACAAAGACTATAAAACAGTTTAATTAGTGGCAGTCTTTAAATTAATAACCAGTTGCTGGCTGTAGCCCTATGTTGAAGACAGTTTTGATTTTCCCATCTAACTCCTGTCAAGAAAGAAAATGTGCATATATCCTTCAGTGTCCAAATATGCCATTGATTCAGAAATAATTTATTCCATTAATGTATCATTTTACCCTTTGACTTGCCTAAATCGATTTCAGTATTAACAATTATGCAAAAGCGTTATCTAAGTTAATTTGCTGTATATTCACAATAAAAATAGAATGGATGTCCCTAATTATTTCTGATGTCAACTACAGCATCCTTACTTTAATTACGTCCGAATCCAGACTCTGGAAGGTCTCCACATCCATGTTGACGTTTTGTTTTGACAGTTCTATTACATCTGCA
This sequence comes from Hypoplectrus providencianus, assembly GCA_028566105.1. Taxonomy (NCBI): domain Eukaryota; kingdom Metazoa; phylum Chordata; class Actinopteri; order Perciformes; family Serranidae; genus Hypoplectrus; species Hypoplectrus providencianus. The sequence goes on from JAOWBC010003715.1 coordinate 4,683, forward strand.
AGTTTTGCGCCACCTTTTAAAGTAGAAAGGAAAACAGGAAATCAGAGAAGAGTTTTACGAATGAGAGAAACACCTGAAAAAGGCCACAGTGGTATTCTTACCTAGACATGGCTTAATTAAGCTGTAATAGACACTGGAACTGTTCCGTTGTGAGCTGAAGGCAGTTTTATAGATGGGATACAGGGCTTTCTTCTGCTCCGTTGAACATGACGCCAGATCCAGAGGTTTGGCATTTCTGGTGCAAGAAGGAGTTACATACAGTTAGACAGTTTTAAGTGTGTAATAACACAGACAGTGGCCATGTTTTACAGTGGCATTTTTACACTGCATGCTTTCTCCTCACCTGATGCTTTCTGCAGTGATGGTCTTCAGTGTACTGACGTCCAATGAGCACAGGTTTGCACCGATTCTGTTGAGCTCTGTACTGCCCAGAGAGTTTCCCGAAGTACTCAGATACTTTGTGATGATCGCTTTGCTCTACACAATATGAAAGAAAACGCCATAAGTCAATAAATGTATACAGGTAGGAGAATATATCATGATAATAATCCCTCTATGTTGTACCTTTGCTGACTCCCATGATCCGTCGTCAGCTGTCATGAGTGCTGACAGGGTGTCCAGTGTGGTGATGTTCCACTTGGAGATGTCATCAAGAGAAGCCACGCGAGACACTGACATGAGCGACTGGACATACTTTTCAGGAACCCCAGAAGGGAATGCCTGGGAGAATAGAGCATGTGGAGTAACGTGGTTGTCTGTTAAATACAAATCCTTGCCAGTGCCACAAAACCTCTAAAATTATTTGCACATTAACACATATAAACTGGAAACAAAAAAACATATAACACAATAAATGTGTCTCTTACAGTATCAGACACATTCAGGCTTCTTCCTGTAATGTTCTTGTCTTTCTGTCTTCTTTATATTTTATAAACTCCATTACCGGCCACATAACAGTTTCAGAATTTACCAATATTATTTCTGATTTAGTAATCGGAACAAATCTTTGTGCATCAGCAGCAGTTTGATCAGAGTGACAGACTTGAAAACAAGTGAGTGCAAGTTGGGAAGTTTTTAAAAAATGTTGCATTTCTATCAAGCTTTTCTCATGCAGATCTTCAAAATGTGTATGGAATATTTTGGATGGAAACATGAGTAATAAAACAAGTTTTTCAGAGATGTTTGAATCTCCACAACCATAAGAGGTCCTTGAACAAATAGTTATAGATATTCAAAACAAATTTAAGGGTGATTGGTCTTTTAATACAATAAATGAGAGATTAACTGCAGGTATACAGCGAGACAAACTGCACAATCCTCTACCAATATACTCTGTCTGTTAACAGTTTGGATGGCAAGTTGAAAAAGGAGATGTATTTTTGGTTATTTTCTCAAATGGCCTTTTCTAAGCAAAGCCCAGTGGTGAATGAAAATCTCAAATCCCCATATCCCAGCAGGAAAAATGTAATACTGGGTGCCTTTGAGTAAGAAATCAATAATATTTCAGTCATTTTCACATTTATACATACAAAAATTACCTGGTTGAGTTTGTTCAGAATGATTTTCTGGTAGTCATCTTCGTCCACTTTCTCACAGATTTTGATCAGGTTGTCCTTCAGTACAGGGACGTCCAGGCAGAGGTCAAATTGATTTTGGTCATAGCCAAAGGGAAAGGAAGCGTCACTGACGGTCACCTGTGTGATGTTGCCCACAGTGCAGCCTGGAGAATAATTAACCAATGAGAGAAAAAGTAGGTCAAGTGTAAATTTGCTTTATGTTACTCTATTAAATACACAAAACACACATGTAGAACATCTTAACATATCAACCTGCTGCATCAAAAAAACAGCTTTCTTCTTTACCTGCTCCTCGTTTTGCCTTGGTGGCTCTGAGCTGTTTGAATAGCCTCTTGAGTTTCCTCTTCTTTGTCTTGTTTCTCCTCAGCCAGGGCATAAAGGTCTTAAGGAACCTTTTCTTGGTTGACTGGAAAATACAAAAATAACTTTTTAGCAAGGTGTCTTTTACAAGGTAATTTAGAAAGGATGAGAATAAATGAATAATATTAGATAAATATTACAAACGGGTTCCAGTGAGACACATACAGTTTTGAACTGGCCCCAGAAGTTTGATGTGAAATACAGAGGTAGATCTCCAAGCTCTTTTAATGTCTGTCTGTTCCAGGTGGACACATCCCTAAAAACAGAGGGCACATTTATATTTGCTCTTCAATACCTACTTGGTGTTGCAGGATGCTAAATTTAATGCATAGGTATTAAAGATATTGTATGTAAAACAGCTCTAGGTTAAAGTGGTTGCTCAAATCCTTTCAACTACCCAACACTGCATGTCTCACACAACCACAAGTTAATTTATCTTCCTGCATACATTTTTAATAAAAAAAAAAACCAAACAAACTATTTCTGAAAAGACCTTGGCAAAGTTTTTTTAGTATTCAAATTGTAGGGGGCTGTTTGGTTACACAGCTGGCAATAAGACAGATCTCAATTATCACTATCCTCATCTTTTAAATTACATTGTGAATGGCTGCTCTTTCATCTAATTCTTTTACCCATATCGCGTTTTCCCAGACAACAGCTGTGTCTCCATGGCCGCCACCTGGTTGTCAGAGAAATCCTTGCAGGTTTTGAGATTTTCAAGGATGACGGAATCAGCGTTCTCGATGGTAGAACTGTCCATAGTACAGCACATGTTCCCCAACACCTCCACGTTGTCTTTGCTCAGTTTTGAACCACTTATGCCCTAAAGATATAAAAACAGTGTGTCATTTAAATTAACTGCCACAGTAACAAGACTTAGTGACATGCACTTTTACCACAAAAATCAAATCAAATTCAATTCAAGCCATTCTTTGAATATTGTTTAATCACTTTTCACTTCTTTATTTATGATGATTATGATGAAAATGACTGTGTTTATATTGTGAAAATTACTCTACTAGAAGTAAGTCCTACATTCAAAACTTACTTACTAAAAGTGCAAAACTTTAAATGTACTTAAAGAGTCAAAAGTAGAATGATTGATTCACTTTATATTAATCACATTTTTCATGTTAAATCTGGACCTGAAGAAGTAACCAAAAAAAAAGTCATAAAAAGTCCAATAGTTGCCTATACATGTAGAGATTCAGAAATATAAAGGTACATTAAATAGAATTACTCAAGTAAAGTGCAAATCGCTCAAAACTGGACTTAAGTACAGTACTTGAGTTCATGCACTTAGTTACATTCCACCACTGTGAACATCAATATATACATTTTTGGTACATGCTATCAATTTGTATGCCATAGAATTGTCCTGCATTTGATGCTTTTTGGCCTAAAAGTTACATTTACAATTAATAATTTGCAGCCTAGCCAAGTTAAACCATTGCAAACCTTAATTTTAATGGTACTCACCAAGCAGCTTCTGGCTTCACTGAACAGCAGTGTGCCCTTGTTCAAAACACTTGAGGCCACAGAGAAGTCTGCAGCACCCATTGCTGAAAAGTAGGACCTGCAGTTGGCAGGCTGAACATCTTTGTTGCTGTATTCAACATAGACAGAAAAAAATGAAAAAGAAAATGTATGTTATGTTAAACCACAGGGACATTATGAGGTCAGTATAATAAAATGCTCAAAGACACACTCACTCTAGGTAGAGAAGCATGTCTGATGGATAATCGTTGAAGTTCTGGGAGATGTTTCCATTCAATCTGTTGTACATGCATGTCAACTGTAAAAATAAAATTCAGTTATTATTACATAGTAGTATATAACACAACTTATATCATACTTTTTAAATGCATGCATTGGGAACAATTCAACTAATATATCTTACATATCAACTTCAGATGAAGGGCCAAAGTAGTTCAGTGGAATAAGGCTTATTTTGAATTTACCTGTGATTCTTTCAGCTGCACCTTGGCCCTTCCTTTCCTCGGCCTTGTAGCACGGATCAACCTCCTGATCTTGTTTTTCTTTATGCTGTGGACTGATGTGCATGTGAAGCCTTGCAGAACAGATGGTTCAAGCCTATGGAGGATAACAGAAGAAAACACGAAAAAGTTAACAGGCTGTGGAAATGTGACATGGGAAAAAACAAAATAGTCATGTTCACTTACTGCTCAGTGTCAAAGTCTGTTTCACCAATTGTTCCAAAAAAGATGGCGGCCTGGAAAACAAACAGAAATGTCAGCTAAAACTTCTGATTCCAAATAACTAAATCTCTTTACAACAAAAGACATATAAGGAAATTGTGGGGCTTCTCTTCCACCAATAGTTTTTTGTCTTATTCTGTAAACTGGACTGCCATATCACTCTGTGTAGAAACAGAAATTGGACGAAAATTCCTGTGGGCTTTGGTGGAGTGTTCTTGAACAGAAACAATTGACCTAATATCAACCCCAGGATTACCTTTTTTAAAGATTATTTTTTGGCCATTTTCAGGTTAACTGGAAAGATTGAAGACATACACAAAATGGGCAAAGAAATTGAGATAGCCCCGCAACAAAGGTCTCATGTCCTGAATCAAGCCTAGGACATAGCAGTTCTGGGGCATACAATGTAACCTTCTGGCTACAGTTTTGTGACATACAGAATTATTTTACCTAGCAGATTAGGGAGTTTATGAATTGTCAGTGAGTATCTTTAGAGTGGTAATCACCAAGTAAAAGCCAATAAATGCATGTATCTTCAGTTGTGATGTAAAATAACACCATGTGCACAACACTAGATTCTGAATGCAATTTCTGGCCCCATAATGGAACATCTTTAGCTTTTGTCTAAAAAGATAAGCATCATACTATAAAATCTTGTCTCCAAATAACTCTGTTCTATGTGTATAGCCACAGACTGACCTGATCCCCTGTCCATTTCTTTTTGTTTATCACACTGATGTCCAAAGTCTTTTCAGAGAAGACTAGCAGGGATGGTGGAATATCAGCTGCCAGGTCATCAGGGACATTCTGCACAATGATGGGTGCACTTGAGTCCCCAGAAATTATCTATCAGGAAATGAAATTAGGTTAAAAACATTATCAGAAATCATCTCAATATTTTTAATCATACATAGATACATTAAATAACACATTCAAACAAAAACAATGTATGAGAAGTATCTGCAGAAAAAACATTTACGTACAAAAGCATATTTTTAAAGGGGGAAATGACATGCCTGTATTACTTGTATTGAGTCATTACAATAATACCAAATCTCAGATGAGCAATGGCTGCAATGTTTTGGTAAAATCAAAAGCCTACTTGTACCGTTTCGACAAAGGTCTCTTTGACAACTTGTGGGGCAGTCAGTATGTGTGAAACAAAGGCGCTGCTCTGGGAGATCTGGGTAAGCTCAGCAGCTGGGATGCTTTCTATTGATGCTGCAGGAACTCCAGCAACAAGTGAGCCCAGGGATTCCAGGGAGGACCCACTGTTGATCTGTTTAATACATTTGCATTTATCAAAGCCATGACCAATAAATTGGCAAAAGAAAAGTAATTCAGGTTCAATCACATTTAATAAAACCATACCAAAAAACCTAATCAACAAATATCAGCTATGTTAAACAGACAGTTTGGCCTTTACCTTGTAGCCTGATGCAGTGATGATTTGGATGATTGTGATGCTCTGCTCCTGGTTCCAGCTGGCAACCGAGCTCAGGGTGGGCAAGGAGGACACCAGCACCAATGGGTCAACCGCAGAGATCTGGTTGCTGCTTAGACCTGCGCTGGCACTGCCCAGGGAGGCAAACGTATCTTGAGTGAAGGTCTGGATGTTGGATGCCAGAGCAGCAGAAACCTGTAAAATTAAAGTAGTTTTAGTGATTTGTCACAGAAAAATGTAAAAAGAAGTGTGCGCTATATTTTAAAGCATTATCAGAATCACACAGGGCCAGAGAATAAGTTAGAAAAACAAGTTAAAATGCTGAGCAAGTCATCGTACCATGACTAAAACCGTTTTACAGGTCAAAGGAAAAAAGTGATGTCATTACTGATGTTGTGTTTTGCAGTTGAGTGTTCTGATCACTTGGTTGTTTAATTGTTTGTGCTTTTGCTGGTTTTAGGTATTTATTTGCTCCTTCTGGTTACTGTAATTTACAGGTAGACCTGGCCAGGCATGCGTTATTCGTCAATGTGCATCAGTCTAGCAACTGGAATTCCTCTGATTTCCAAGAGGCAATATAAACAGGTGCAGGGCAAATGCTTCTGGTTAAACCTACAAATAGGGTTATGCAAACATTTTTAAAACAATTTCAAGTTGCATATGTATGTGTGTGTTATATTTGGAGCTGGTACCTCAGGATCATCTGTTCCATTGCAGAATTCGTCCAACTTTTTCAAGAGGTTTATGGTATCAGCTTCATTAGATGACGAATATGCTGAACTTGGGATCTCAGAGGAGCACAGGAAAAAGCCTGGAACCCTAAATTAAAAATCAATATAGACCATTTTATTTATGTAATGACAAACTTTCAGCGAGGAAACAATTTACATGATAGATATGACACAGTTTTATATTTTGCCATATTAATGGATACTCACTGCAGAGGACTGAAGTTGGGGTCAGATTCATAAAGCTGTTCGATGTAGTAGTTTGTCACATTTTCCGGGATTGCTTCGTTGTTAAAGAGCTCCAGGTTGGCTTGGTCCAGCAAGAACACTTCAAGCTTCAAAAATATTTTGACACATAAGTCAAAAAAGTTGATTTTCCAAAATGCCTTTGACTTTTTATAACCCTGATTGCTTGTCAATAAACCCCAGGACACTACTATCAATGTGTTATTTTTGTGCTCCTAACAACAAAATTAGATTTTAAAAAATTGGCTGCCTGTAATCTTTGCACATTAAAACCACATTACATTAACTATGTAAAAATGTCATCCAATTGGACTCAAGTTTTTTAGACTCCAATAAGACTCCAAGAATGTGGCTCTCAAATTCTTGGTTTATCAGGGTGTGGGTTGTTTTTTTTTTTGCAATAAGTGCATGTTCTGAATCAAATCACCATGTCAACAACAGTTCTAGCTAGATAGTGTGGTTAGCCATGGGCAATTGTTCAAATTGAACAATGCCGGGCCATTTTTCCATTCACTTAACAGATAATTGACTTAAAGCTCATAACAACGAAATTGGTACAACTTTCTACCTCAGAAAATTGGCTGAGGTCTTAGCTCTCCAGTTGCCTTTTTCTCCTCAACATATACAGGATCGATTTTGTGACTTACTTGACTTGGGGGGACGAAGGTGGTGAAATCCTCAACAGTGACAAATGTTACAAAACTGCCGATGTTATTGGCAAACCAGGCAGTTGAATTTAGTTCTGCATTACTGGCATTGTAGCATCTTGCATCAGAGTCTATAAAACAGAAAAAGTAAAGTGTTCAGGAGGAAATCTTTGCCACAATATTCAGCTAAGGTTCCCCCTCTAACATTTATGTGCACATAAGCCCATAAAAAACTGCAAAGCATGCTGATCTTGTGTTTTGTTGGGTACCATAAGTTTCATATTATATCTTGCCATGTTTTAGCCACTAGCAAGGATGTGTTGCCATTCGTGACATTCGAGCGCTTAATGTGATTTACACAAATTACTCTGTAGACTTTCAAGTAAACCACATTAAAACAAGTTGGTGTTAGATCCTTTGTATTCACATCCATCATACATGACATATTTGCTTTAAAAATACATCTTACCAGTGCTTAAGTAGGTGCTGATAGTGGTGTATACATCCTCCAGTCCAAAGTCAGAGTTGGTGTAATTGAATCTATTTCCCATTACAGACACCCTATTGCAAAGCAAACATCACAAAATTCAATGATAGCCCTGTTGTCACTTAGCTGTCTGACACATTGACAAAAGACAGACTTACAGTTTCTGGAAGGCAGCACATGAAGCATTCTGCACTTCTTTGGAGCTGATGAGGTCCTTGTTTAGGAATCTAAGATAGTTTGTCAACCGTACGTTAAACCAGGCATTTGCTTCGGATCTGCTGTTGCTGTTCAGCACCAAAGGCCAGACACAGGGAAGGATCTCCACTCTCGCATTATCCGGAACATCCTCCTAATGACATACCCATGGTTAATGACAGACTGGTATAACATCTTTTATTCCCAATTTCAATGAGCAGAAGTCAATTAGATGCAGTCTGGAGCTTTTCATTTTTATAATTCCATTTTGACAACATGAATACAAATACTGAGTTAAATGATAATCTCTTGGTTATGAATATCAACAAAATAGTGGTATTTCTCATCAGTAATTAAATATGTTTCATAGCACCATCCAGAAGAACATACAGTTTCAAGGAAGGCATTGGTGTCGTTGTAGTTGTTGAAGATGACACAGATGTCAGAGTTGTCATCTAGCACGTTGGGTTGACTGAGGAACTGTTGGAGCTCTGAGGTGCTGATGGTATTTAGGAGCTGAAAGATTAAAGAAAATGTTTACTATTGAAAATTATACATGTACATTTTGATTGCTGTAACTTCAGTGGGTCGTAACTGTTATTTTACCTTCTGTGTTGGAATGTTAAAATCCTTCAAGGTGTAATGTGTAAGACGTGTGTAAACCCTCGGTTAAAAACACAGATACACTGTACAACAGGTTTCTGCTTTGCTATTTCTTAGCCAAAGTGTTTTCTCTAACTTGTGCTGCCTCTCTGCATCCTTTCTGAATTGCTCAGTATTGGTTGATTAAGTATTGTTACCTCTGCCTTGCGCTTCTGTGGCAGAAGAGATGTGAACGTGGACAAATCTGGAGAACGAAAGCTGCGGAAAGTTTGTCTCAGAAAGATGTAGAAGCTTCCACCTCTGTAACACTTAAGGGGCACTGGACCTGAAACGGCAGAAAAAAGACTGGAATGCAAGAACCATGAACACAAATTGATTTGTCATACATTTGAATGTATTTCACATACCTTGGAGGAAGTGTAAGATGTTTTTGATGACCTCCTGTTGGGTGTTGTTGCTGAATGTCTTGTGTTGTGTGTCCAGCAATGTTATCCTAAATTCAAATAAAACTTAGTCTGTATATATACAATATATAAAAAAGCATATCATCACAATGAACCCAAGCAAAAAATTCTTACACATCTTGGCTACTTTTACAGCCCCTGTTCTCTCCGATGTCAAATAAAGGCACCACCAGGCTGGGAGAGAGGTCTACAAGGAGCGGGCTCAGCCGAACACTGAGCCACTGCTGGAATTCTGTGTCATTGACAGCTGGAGAGGACAAATTCACTCTGTCAAATATTTCCTGGAGGAAGGCAGATTTCACCTCCTGTGAGTAGTTGTCCGGTTGCATCTGAGGGAATTGTACAAAATAGTATTAAGAGTTTGAACTAGAGAATAGAACAAATGTCAGGTTATTATCAATTATGAGTCGCTTATCTAAGCGTCTATAAAAAGCCAAATATTTGTTCCTTGTTGCTTTTTATGTCCAACTGAAGATATACTGCCCCCAGTATGAAGAAGTATGATGTGGGTGCCACACAAGCAAACATGCATGTATTTTCCTCAACAGTGCAGACATTACCACGCTGAACCTCTGGCAGTAACAGACATCCAACCTTCCCATCTTCGAAAGACTGAGATGGATAGGACATTGTTGTTATTGTCTTATAGCCTTCTATTCTGTTTTTGGCCCATGGCAGAAGCATTAATTCGGGCGTCCAGGTTGAGACCCTTAGTATCCGAAAGTTAGCCTGAAGAGATGTTAGCTGGTGTTTGCTAGCTACAAGATATGTGTCCATCGAGGAGGAGAATAGTTGCTGTTATTCCCAGGAAGTCTGATGTTTTACTTATGTGACAATATTATTTGTTATGGTGGATAAACAATGACTTTTGTTGACTTGTTCTACAAGCCGTGTGGAGACACCTTGACAGCTAAATATATTCCTGTTTTGCTATGTCATCTCACTATTACAAAATAAGTTTTATATATGCGAAGGAGCAAAAATGGTTCGACAAAATATAATAACCCCTCCCAATATACAAAATAAATTGTATACAGATACAATTTGACCAAACAGTACAGCAAACTTATGCGAGAATGAAATAGGGATGTATTGCATAGCTAATGTTGTTAACCTACTTTGTTTTAGCCAATTAAATATAATAACTGCCATTTCAGTGTAAAATGTGGAAAAAAAGGGGGTGTTTTAAACAGAGTTGAAAATAATATGTGTTGGAAAAATTTGTTTAAATTGCTACAGAAGCTTACTAAGGTGAGTTAAATTGGAATACAATGTAGACTGGTAAATAAACCAAGCAAATACGTTTGAAAAGAATTATCCATGTTTTGCTTCCACAATAGCCCAGGAAGACGACAGAACATTTTTTATCACATAATTCACACAACCTTTATGATGGTTGACTAGACTACATTGCTTTAGAAAGGACTATCAAATGAACAAGCACTTAAGTGTACATAATGTTGAACCAAATGTGCACTTAGATTTCAGATTGAATTTGATTTACAAATGTATATTACAGTTATTCATTTTTTTCTGGTTGCATGTGTTTGAAGTATAAAATTGTGGGAATTCATTTAATACTTTAGCAATTCTTTAGCTAGAATTATTACTAAACAAGAATAAGGTGTCAGCTATCGAAATGATTACCTCAATGGCTGGTGAAACTTGGTCAAAGAAAGCACCAAACTCATCAGGGGGTATGACTGCCAAGATTGGTTTTACATCATCCACACCCTTTATTTGTGAAGGAGTTGCAGCAAGCTGGGTTAACTGACTGAAAGAGAGAAGGTCGGCAACCTCCACCTACAAAGTGACAAGAATAATTTCAGTAAACACACACCGGCAGTGGAAAGTTGTCATTTTTCAAAGTGATTGTTGTAACATATGAAAAAAAAATTAGGGCTTCAATATCTACATTAACTGTAACAGGTAATAATATAATTATTTAATTATTCAAAGTTGTCTACTCTTGAAAAAGAGGAGAGTGGGAAGGAAGGCAAGTGAAAATGAAATTAAACAGTGCCAATGGCAGTCACCACTTACACTAGAGAAGTTAGCATTGAGAGCTTGCAGATCTTGTGGAGTTGCAAAATCAGAGAACCTGCCGAGATTTATCTGTAGCCACTCTTTACTGCTTCTGTTAAAGGCACAGCCAGGGTCTACGAAGAAGACAGAAACAAAGACATTGGCAGGGTATAACTATCACATGCTCCTCAGACTTAAGCAGAATTGAGCCTCAC
>JAOWBC010003720.1:0-15742 GCA_028566105.1 Hypoplectrus providencianus
ATTTAAAAATATTTATGAATAAATGTGTTTTACTGAGTATGGTTAGGCCAGCAGAGAAGGCCTTGCTGGCCCTGACGTCCCACCACTGGTGTACACTAAACAAATTAAAAATTAATTTGCAATGGCTTAGAACATTTTAACATTCGGCTATTTCATTTGTTAAATCATGGATATAATTTGACGTAAAGGACAGATCAGCAGGTAAATGTATTTGAGGGAGAGACTCTTTAAATATTTTTGCAAGGTTTTAATCTTTGCATAAATTAAACATTGTCAAGAAGAGACGCTATTATTTTGAAAACTTCCACTTTTGTGTTTTCGGTTGCTCACTGTATGTTTCTCTGTCTTTTCACCTTCAACATGAACTTGGACTGAACCATTATTTTTAGTAAGGTGGGGGGTGGGCGACCGGTAGACCGGAGTAAAGGCGGGACTGGAGCAGGCAGTTGGGGCAAAACATATGTTTATATATGATAAGAGTAAACGGATATAACAAGATGTTAATACATTTAAAACATTTCGTTTTAGATTATTATGTCCCATATATCTGTTTCCTTTATATTTCCGGGCTCCGGCATCATTAGATGCGCCCTCCCGTTTTTTTTACGGAATCCTGATTGGTTGAATTCGATTCATGAAATGAGTCATCGCGCATCCCTTGAAATACTGTCCCTTTGCATTTCGCTTGCATCTTGCGAAATGAGTGAGCGTGCAGCTGGGACGCAGAGGTCGAGATTGCAGTTACGCATGAGAGAGAGCGACTGAGACCGAGCCACTGAGCGATATTTCCACTCTCCACATTCACATGCATTGACATGTAAATACATACTGGTAAATACACACACAGACATCTTTTGGTGTTTATTTTTTGCATCGGTCTGGACTGTGGGAAGGACTGCTTTGAAATCAAGGTAAGCACCATTTCAAATATCATTAGTAAATTGTTAAAAGGCTCCCACATGCGCCATCTCTTTTTTTCCTTTTCTACTGCCGATGTCCACGCTCTGTTCACGCGTGGTGACGTATGCGTCTTACCTGGATGTTCTTTGTGTGTGTTTCGTTCACGTGAGCAAGTGACTTCAGCATTAGCCGTGCATCGCCGTTTTACCCGCCATAATTCGCTGTCTGTTATTGAATTAAGTCCATGAAGGAATTAAGTTACTTTATTGTGATTGTTAAATGCCATAGGGTTAAAGATTTTGCCCGGTCAACGTCAAATTTGGTCAGTACCATCAAAAGGCATAGGGAATCAAAAGTTATCGAAAGGTTTCTCATTAGTCTAAAGATGTGCAAGTGGCATGGAGGCGAAAAATGGCGTTTCGCCAAAAAACACGAAGTTGTTGTAACTTTGCTATACATAAATTGTTTGATCTGCCCTAAAATTTACACGCAGGATCAGGGTCAAAACCTGGCCATACATGTAACAAGGCTCCAGGCCATACATGTAACAAGAGCGCCATCTTCTGACCACCCACATCAACCTCCCATGAATATTTAATTGAAGTGTATTTTATTTGTCTTAGTTATTATTTTATACTTATTTTATTTCCAAAATGGGAGATTATTGTGATCCTGAAATATTTAAATATATATATATATATATTATTATTATATTTTGTCACTCAAAATAAGCGTGACACTAACGGAAGCCAGTTTACCTGCCAAAATGTCGTCCATTAATATAGACCTTTAACCCCAGGTAGGCCAATTATTGAGAAGTGTAAGGCAAAAATTTATTTATTTAAAAAAAAAAATGGGGGGGGGATTTTTTCAATCTCAAATGCAGTTCATAATAATTACTTATGGTTTCAGGCCACAATGGAAGTCCTCTAAGATGCTCTTTGTGGTGGTGAGACTGAAACTGCTGACTCTTCCGGTATGCCCTTCCACTGTGCAATTGGCTCAAACAACCTCCTTCCACCAATCAGTCCTGCTCAAAGCTCATCTCACCCTTGCTCTTGAGGTGGCTGAAAGAGAGAAACTTATTCCTCTGCGTTCCCACTTAAGGAAGAGCTCTGGTTATTTTGTTACTGTAGATTTGCTTTCCAGTTTTCTTCAGTCCATCCACTAAATCAGTTAGCATGGTGTTTTTCACCAGGACATGCCCCTGTGTGAAATACTTTCTGCACTGAGGGCAGATGTCTCTCCTACTGTCCTCTTCATCCCAGTGAGTTTTGATGCAACTTTTACAAAACACCAAAGAACTTATGTAGGTTGTCCCTGTAGATATCGAACCACCTGGAATTGTATCTAGAAATATCCCAAACGCAGGAGTTCACAATGATTTGTCACAAAGTAGAAGCGGACCAGGTGGTGGTCAGACTGAAACTGCCAAACCTCCCGGTATGTAGATTGATTTGATTGATCGATTGATTTCAAGATTTAGAGAGAACCATACCTGAAAATGTCAGTTATCTAAAATGTTTGTTCTATGTTCTTTTGTTTTTTACGTTAAAGTTTGTTTGTGGTGACCAGGCCGTGGTCCGCATGGACCTGTACAGCGAGAAGCGTACAGGTCATGGACCTCCTGGTGCGGCAGGTCCACATCAGGAGGTCAGCTGAGAAGAAAGTACAGTTCCTCCAGAGTCAGCTTGAAAAAGAAAAAAGAACCTGGAGCTGGAGGAAAAGTTTGAGATCCTCCAGCTGACTCAGAGCTCTGCTGAGGATTGTAAGTGCTTGTGTTGTGATATGTGCTTTTAAAAGTATATTCCCACAGTAATAATATGTTGTGTTAATTGAGGCTGGATAGAGTTGGAGACAGATGTATGAATGCAGTGCTTGTTAGAAAGTAAATAATGTTATGAGTTGTTATGAAACTGTTGGTCAATTTTACTCCAAGCCATCCTCATTATTTCACTCAAAGGAATCTTTCTTTTTTACAAAAATGGATTGGGCATTTTCCAGGCCTTTAATTTCATCCTTTGCTTATACAAAAAAAAATATTAAATTATATAGATACAATTTTTGTCTTTGTCACAAGTCATCCGTATTTCTTTCCCACACAGAGAAAACTGTGGAGGAGAAGCAGGAAGGTCAGATGGTGCAGTGCAATGTATTTGGTATTGATTTCTAAATTGTGTATTGGTGTGTTTGTAAACACTATGTTTTATGTTTTATTATTAATTGATAACATTTTAATATAAAGGTATTTTTAAAAATACTATAGCAACATTAGCATGAACATGATAATGAAATCTATTTAATAATAATGATGGTGGCTGTTATTATCTGTGTATTTGTGTTTACATGTGTACAGGCACAACAGGTCAGGAGATGGAGGAGAACAAGAAAAAATGCTTTTTGATTAATGCAGTTTATTTTAATTTGTTCATTCAAACTAGCATTTCAATGGAATACTTTGTCATATATCATATTATATAAGTTTAAATGTTAACACTACATAAAAAAAAGTCTGTTTATACACAGGTTTTATGGAGTTTGCAGGTTCTCCCCGTGGGTGCGTGGGTTTACTACGGGTACTCCGGTTTCCTCCCACAGTCCAAAAACCTGCTAATTAGGTGAATTGGCGACTCTAAATTGACCGTAGGTGTGGATGTGTGCGTGAGTGTGTTTGTCTGTTTGTCTGCCCTGCGATAGGCTGGCCACCTGTCCTGGGTGTACCCCCTGGGATTACCTGGATGAAGCGGTTCGGAAATGAATATTTTTGCAGATTGACCTGAGCGATAAGTTGGGTATGGGCATTCTGGTGCATTATTTTGGGCTGCTGCCTATCAGGTTTGCCATTTAAATAAATATACAGCTTGCCTTTGGTGTTCTGTTTTTTTTGATATATTGCCTCTATTCTCTGCATTATGTGTTATATGCTTTTAACAAGTGCTATATAAATAACACTCATTATCATTATGATTGTGCTTGTGTTTATCATTGTCAGACTCTTGAGACAACCCCATCCACACCCACTCCTCCAGCCCCAAAACGTTCCTCACGACCATCTGCTGTTCCAAAAGTCGTTGTGAAGGGTGTGGTCAAAAAGGTAATGGATTACATCCTGTCATTTTTTAATTGAGATTTCTTTTTCAAGGTAAGCTTTTTTTTTCAGGGTGTTCCATTTATCATTACAGAGGAACCAGTGATGTTCCCAAGCGGAACAAGCCTAAGTACCAGGTTTGTTATTGTGCTTTCACATATGATACATGGATCAGGTTGTTCCATCTCATCTGCCCAGCCCTGAAGAAGGCAAGCCGTTCCACAACGGTAATTTGTCAGGAAATTTGACACTACTTTTTGTTGTTGATAAAAAAAATATCAATCTGAACTTGTTAGACTTTGAGCTTTTTCACAATGTGCTGAAAAAGTTTTTTTTTTCTTTTTCTTTTTCTCTCAGTAGGTAGAATGCTGCTGGGTTGGTGCCAAGAGAAAGCTGGCCAAGCCACAGGTGTGCTAGTTTTTTTTTTCAGGACAATATTTAGTCTTATTTTGTTATCTTTTGTGCCGTTTAAATTCTTAGTGTTTACTAATACTTGGCGGATAGGGCAGTGGAGGCACCAGCCCCTCCGGCTCTGGATCTCTCTAAATGTAAATACTCTTTTTTTATGTTTAATGTATTCAGATTCTTTATCTTCAGCTCACCAGCCACATCCAGCAGAGTTCGATCCAGCAGTGTCTGCAACATCACATGCTCACGATGGTCAAGTTCTGTCACTTTCAGATGTGTCCTCCATCAACAGTTAACTGAGGTTACCATGTAATCTCATATTTGATTTCATTTAAAAAGATGATATTATTAGATTGTTAATACAAATTAATCCCCACACTCGCAAACACCCAGGCTCCTGTCCAGGGTGTCCTTCGCCTCTTGCCAGTAACAGCTGGGATAGGCTCCAGGCCCTCCATAACCCAGGTTCAGAATAGCAATTAAGGATAATGATTGAATGAATGATGTTATGACATGATGACTATTTTTGTGAGCACACACTGCTTCCCTATTAATGAAGCTAAAAGTCCAATACTATGTAAGCAATGAAAAACTTTTTTTTTAATTATTTCATGGCCATTTTCAGCTTTAGCAAGAGATGGGTTGCTTATGGTGAGGTGGGACACGTTATAAAAACACAGTCTCATAGGTTGTTTCTCCTATGTGGTGTTGTGTAGATCGTTGAATAATTGAACATTACAGCGACAGCAAAATGATAAACGTTATAAACTGATCGCTGTGTTTTAGGTGGATCTAAAACAGCTGGTTACCTTGGACTCAGCATAACTGTCTCTCTCTTGACCAAGGCCTGTGTGTTTACTCTCCCATGAGGGTTAATATAACATGTGAAACACATTGTAACAAATCAGTGAGTAATGTCAAGCAATACCTCTTTGCCAAGAGATTCTACCATTTCTATCCAACATACCTGCTTCTTAAATCCACATTTCTAGACACACGTGACTTCAGAGATTATTTTCACTGTTAGTTAAAATTTTGGTGTCTCTCTTTCTCTCTACCTCTAATATTCTACCCACAAAACAAAGGCTTGGACCAACTGATTTAACTTATTGTCCTTTGTTTAGCTATATTCACTCACATTCCACAATCATTTAACGAGCCTTGTGAGCCTTACGACAAATTAACCATGGTTGGTAATTTATCAGATAATTCTGTCCAGAGCAAACTGAAATTCTAAAATTATGACGATGAAAGTTCGTTTTATGCATCAATTGTATTTACAAAGCCCAGAAACAAATTTGCCTCAAGGGGCTTTACAGATTGTACAGTGTATGACACTATGTGTTCTCTGAGCCTCACAGCAGCCACAGAAAAAACTTGAACTTGCGCACTAATACGATATAAACGTCCACATGGTTGAAGAAAAACAATTTAGAGGCCCAGCCATTTTGGAAATAACTTTAGCTCTCAGCATCAGCTTCGTACAAGCAGAGACAGCGATAGCATCTTAAGGTGGGAAGCTTCAGAACAGCACTCCCATTCAATCCTCCTCCTCCTGCTAAAGTGTGCATGCTGGACAATAGTAGTCCTCATCCAGGTGTGGTCTTGTAGCACATGTCCGGTGAAACCACGGACTGCATGATGTGCACTGGATCTGTGGAGAGAAATGGCAGTAGAGCAGAGAGATGAATGA
Source organism: Hypoplectrus providencianus (assembly GCA_028566105.1). Lineage (NCBI taxonomy): Eukaryota > Metazoa > Chordata > Actinopteri > Perciformes > Serranidae > Hypoplectrus > Hypoplectrus providencianus. The sequence goes on from JAOWBC010003720.1 coordinate 6,090, forward strand.
CATTTTGTAAGTGTATAGAAATGTAACTTTATTCCTACCCAGTCATCCTCCCCATTCCTTCTTCTTCCTGGACTTTGGCATGTATTCCCACATGCTGTGCAAAGGTCTGACATGTTGTCTAACATATTGCAAAGTTAATTAATTTTTCAATGTCACCTCAAGATATAAGATGAAAGAAAAAAAAAAAACTGTGAAGCTTTGCAAAGTACACAAGCCTTGGACTCTTGCCTTGCAGAAGAACACCCCACAGGAGTGCTGCTGAATCACTTGACCATCTTGAGATATGTCTACTTTTGTATCTCAGAAAGGTCTGTTGATTTGCAGAATATTTTTTCTATTAGTAAGCAAGGTTAATATTTGAAGCGTCAATTTATGACATCATACCACTGATGTATAACATTTCCTGGTCATACTATGCATTTCTTTATGCTTTAGGGTGTTTCTCCCAACAAACAAATATGTTTGAGCTTCTGCCGTCGGGCAGACGGTACAGGGCCATTAAAACCAGGACAAATAGACTGAAAAACAGCTTTTTTCCTACTGCTGTAAGAGCCCTCAATAACACCTGACTGAAAAACACTGATGCTACTGAAACTACACTACTACCTCTGTGCAATATTCATGTTCATCGTATCCACCCTGCCATGATATACACTGCACCTTATGTAAATACATTTTCTTCTGTGTTTTTAGACTGTCTATTTAATTTTACATTGTTAATGTGAATATTGTGGGGTTTTTTTTTTTTTATTATTGTATTGAGTTTTCTTATTTATATATTTCCTTGTTGTTTTATTTGCACTGAATGGCCTGCACCTTACCTTTTCGTTGCACATGTTGTAATGACAATAAAAGGAATCTGAATCCGAATCTGAATCTGGATGGATGTTTGTTGGGGAGGGGAGCTGGACTGCCCCCTCAGGTCTCCCTACGCCGCCTGCCCCTGCAGGGATACAGGCCCTGCAGCTCCCCAAGGCCCAGAAACCAAGCCTGGCCTGGCCAGGACCTCTCTTCTGATTCCCCTAACTCTCCCGTCAAATTACATCACTTTCTCACAGCTTTGCAGCTCATAGTCAGCACATGACCCTTTGACCATCAGCCATTTTGATTTGGACGTTTTTATTAAACTAACTACATTACTCCAATAACTCCCACCGCACAGGGTGTTGTTTACTGATGCACATGTGTCTCACTGAAACTCAGACAGCTGATTTCAGTTCAAGTGTTACACGATACATGACATGATCAGTTACACATGCTGTGATTATTAGCACCCCAATAGCAACCGTGAAATTCGCCAGGTAAATGTAAACAAAAGCACGATATAAATAACATGGAAATGTTATCAACTGTATTATCTGCAAACATGAACATATTTAAAGCATTCAACACAAGATGTAATGACTTTGTATACATTTATCTCACCAGCTCAGCTTCACCAGTCAAAACAATGGTATTCATACATTAAAAACATAAATGCATCCGCTATAAATAACACACTGGGCTAATGATGATTATAACATTTTAATTGGAGAAGCAAAAGTAGTTATCTATCTGCCTGGAAGGGACAATATGGAGGATTGGCCTCTGTCTGGCTTTAATGTTGCAACTCCACATCGCCACACATCCAACCTGAGGCTGAGGTGGTGCTTTCACAGGGGCGATTAGAACATGGAGAGGTTCCTGTATCTGTTGGTATAACAGGAATTCTATGTCATGTGTCTGATGAGGGAGGGATGAAGTTTAACAATTGTCTTGGCTGAGTTGCTTTATCTGAAGAAAAATGTTTTCACATCATATGTTGTTAGGACCATGGGTCATATTGTGTTTTTTTCTGTATACATTTCTTTTTTTGAGTTGTAGTTAGGCCCTCCCTGCCAACAGGAGGTGCTGCTTGTTTTTGTGTGTTTTTCCTTTTGTTTCAGATGGTGTCAGCAGATTGGACGGGGAGCTGATCGATGGCTTTATAAGGAGTGCAACTGAAGCTGGCTGACCCCTCTGCCTTTTCTGCCCTGCCCTCTGCTCACGGCCCATCTCATCTTTGCTTGGTTTTTCATGCTGACTGACAGCCCAAACCTGTCGTGTGTGTTTGGTTAATGTAGCACTCTAGTAGTTTGTAATTTTGTTGTGTCCTGGTGCAGTGTGCAGTGTTTTGAAAAATAATAAAATCTGATTTTGTTTTAATATTTCAAGATCACAACAAACTTCCAATTTAGAACTAAAATAATGTTAAAAGAACTAACACAAAAAAATACACTTTAATTAAATACTTACTTAGGTAAGGTAGTTGCTTTGGGTGGTCAGAAGATGGCGCTCTTGTTGAATGGCAGGCCTGGGGCAATTACGCTGTTTGTCCCTCCAAGGACACCATATATTTTCTTTATTATATAACCTGGTTTGCGTCTTTTGTTCTGGAGATTTCAGTGTGTTAGACTGAATGGTTGACTGGGGAGAAATCCAACCTGTCCCTCCTTCTCACCAAACACAACTAAAAACAACACAATGCAGAGTCCCCGGGTGTAGCGAGGTCGTCGTACACGGGCCGGGTTACACTTAATTTATTTTCCCAAGCCACGCGGATAAGGATGAATAAGGATGAAAGAGCTGCGGGTTGCCAACCCTACCCTAAAGTTAAGCCCCTTGACCAAGAATTTTGTAGAGACATGAAATTTTGTACATACATGTATCATTGGAAGATGGACAAAAAGTCTGAAAGTCTCTCACAATAAATCTTTGTGAAAACACATGCACATATTCAGAAGGATCATTGGATACCAGTGGTTGCCTTTCCAGGTTAGGCTGGCTCCCACACTTCAAATTTTTAAATCCCGCCTAAAAACTCATCTATTTGCACTGGCCTTCTTAGAGCTGTACAAGAGTGTGTTGGTGTATCTTCTGTCATATGGTTTTTGTTTCTTGTGCTTTGTTTTCTCACCACTGTAAAGCACTTTGGACAACGCTGTTTTTAAATGTGCTATACAAATAAATAGGATTGGTTTGGATTCTGAATATAGCTACTTATTTTAGAAGTAGGCATTATTTTAGTACTTGATCATATGCATTACACTCCTTAATTCTACCTTAAGACAGAGATATTTGTCTATGAAAGTGTCAGGAAACAGGAGGTTCCACTATAATGTTGCTAGCCAAGATTTTGAAGAAGACGTTTATAATGTTCTGTGATTCATCAATCACAGGTGGTTACTTCAGTGTGGAATGCAATTCATTCACAGAGCGTGTGCTCAGTTTTATATAGATATGAATCATAAACAATTTAATTCTGTTCCACAGCTAATTTCTTTAAACTGATGACTATTTATAAGTTATACACAATTAATTCTGTCGGCTATCAAAATTGCATTGCTGCTTGATTAAATTGTGTTTTTGTAAACAAACCTGCAGGGTTACAAAGATGTTAAATATGAGCAAATTAAGCCTATACTGCATAGCAAATTTCTTACAATGCCCAAGAATGCAGCTTTCTGCTTAGTCTGTGCATTTACCATCAGTACACAAAGTGTTGTAGCTGCACTACGCAATAAAGTAAAATATAAATAATTTGATTTCATGGCTGTTCAGTGTGGTATCATTCCACCTTGACAGTGCAGTAGCAGATGATATAGGTTTTACTGCTACCATTATCTTTCTGTGTAAACTTATAAAAATGTATCGTTGTATTTGGCACTGAATTAGATTTTAGTCTGCAGACTGATTTTCATTTTAACATTTGATTCATAGTAGCCCATATAAAGTAAGTCATATAACATATAGGTCTTTTTATATGCTATTTTAACCCTATAGAAAACTAGGTGGTGTGTGTATGTGTAATGGGAAAGAAGAAATCACGTAGGCATATGACACAATTCCTTTTCCATCAGCAGTGAATTGGGGACAGACGATCCTAAGTAGAGCACGATCCCCCTGTGGAGTTACAGCAGTCTTTGAGCTCCATTGCCTGAGTAGAGCATCAGTGAAGATTTTGTCAACGAACCGTGCTTTTTTTCTCCACTTTTTCGGACCTTCACCGCCTGAACGAAACATGCTGGAATCCAACAACTCCCCAAAGCTGATGTACTATCTGAAATGTCTGTACAGGGATCCCAGGAAGATTGTTCTCTATAAAGGCTCCACAGGCCTGGGCTTTAACATTGTAGGTGGCGAAGACAACGAGGGCATCTTCGTCTCCTTCATCCTGGCGGGAGGACCCGCTGACCTAAATGGAGAGCTGAGACGGGGTGACCAGATCTTATCGGTAGGTGCAGAAAAAAACAATTCAGCCTGACATTACAGATACATTGGAACACATTCCGTTTTGTTTACATCACAAGTCATTGATAAACTCAAATTTGTTCATTTTGATTAATTTTGTATGGTGTAGTGGTTAGCACTCTGAATCAACAAATATAAAGGCATGGTTTACTCTCATGTTCTCCTTTGTTTGTGCTGTTTTTGGAGGTAACCTATTTAATGTGCATGCAATACACATTAACACCTGTGCTAAGCCTTTATTTTTCCAGTACATTTTGGCATTTTGATGGTATTCCATATTTTAATGTGATGCTTCCTGACAATGCAGATGAGCCATATAATTCCAAATATATTTTGAATTAATATTAAAGTTATTTAAAAAGGTTGAAATAAGGTGGTTGCTTAAACTAGGAGATGGCCGTATAACTATAGTAGCTCTACAACTCATATGTCCTCCTCCAGCTATTGAACATTACAGTCGTATAAGTTGATAGTGTATTGTTTTTTCAGTTTTATTACATTAATAGAGGTACTCTACAGGCTGTCTCCATCACTCGTTCCCTTTACTGCCCTTCCACTGTGCACACCAGGGCAGATGGACATGTAGCATCTACCAGCACCAGCCTCCACCAGGTCTTCGGCCTAGAGCACACGACTTTTAGATTATTTTCAGCAACAAGAAAAAAAATCACATTATAAGGAATCAAAAGAATAACAGTTAAGCCTACATTGCTTAGCGACTTAATGCAATTGTGATTGTTACAAACCTACCAAACGTACCAAAAATCACATTTCAAACAACAGAATTAAGCATTCTTTGCGCTGCATGGGTCATCAAAGACAAAATCATAAAAAGGAGAAAGAGAGCGTGATTGTCACTATGTTGTACTGAGTCCCATCTCATTTGTGGTCTGTTAAACTATAAATTCATTAATTTAGGGGTCATATCCCTGTTTGCCAAAGTACTGTAGCTAGTAAATTGGAAAACATAGCAATCTGATAGTGTTAAAAAAAAAAAAATGAAAAAAATTAAATGATAATAATAACAAAATTCTATTTATTGGCGCCTTTCAGGTCACTCACACTCACCTGACAGATACAGCAGGAGTATTAGAGAAAAAGTACAAAATCAGCTACTTAAAAACAATTACACAATCGCATACATATCAACAACAAACAGAAGGAGTCAGACCGACATGGTCACACAGGAAAGGCTATTCAAAACTGAAAACAACTTTGAGAGTTCCACAGACTGGGGGACTGCATGGCTAAAAGCTCGAGACCTCATAGAAGATATGCGGGCAGGAGAAGAGATGAGGAGCATGGAGGAGGGAGATCAGAGAGTTCTAGAGGGTGTGTGGGTGTGAAGGAAATTAAAAAACAAAGGCAGGGGTGCGAGGCTATGAAGAGCATTGAAGGTGAGTAGGAGGTTCTTATTATCAAAGCGATGTTTAGCAGGCAGTGTAGGGATGTGAATTATGGAGGTGGTTCTGATGATCGTCTGGGCAGATGAGTTCTGGACCATTTAAATTTATGGAGAAGTTTAAATGCTGGACTAGAAAGGAGTGTTTTGGAGAAGTTAATGCGGGAGGTGACAAGCACTGACTAGGATGGCTGTACTGTTGGGTATGAGGCGGGTGGAGACCTTTGATGTTGCTCAGGTGGAAATGTGCTGACAGAGTGATGTTACTGTTGTGAGCTACAAAAGATAAAGTACTGTCAAAGTTAACACCAATTCTTTTTTATTTGGAGGAGGGAGTAAATGTGGAGTTGTTGATGATTACTGAGAGATTAGCAGACTTGGCTGGAGTGGATTTGGAGCCAACAGGGAGAACTTCAGTTTTATTACTATTGAGTTTAAGAAAGTTTTGTGTGAACCAGGTTTTAACTCTGCATAGCAGTGAAAGTCAATTTTAAATTTCTGAAAGAGGTAGGAGGTAGATGATGCAGAGGAGGGGGCCCAAGACAGAGCCATGGAAGAGAGTGGTGTAAGCATTCATCTGAAGTTTTTAAGTTGGACAAACTGAGTGCGACCAGAGATTTATGACTTAAAGGGAGGGTGATGTGAGAGATTGTGTTAAAGGCTGTACTTAAGTCAAGGAGGATAAGAATTGTTAATAGTTTGGCATCAGCTGCCATCAAAAGATCCTTCGTGATCTTAACTAAGGCTGCTTCTGTGCTACCTTGGGGATGGAAACCAGAAAGAAACTCTTGAAACAGATTATTGTCAGAGAGGTGAGAGTGGACCTGTAGACTCTTTCAAGCATTTTGGAGAGACATGGCAAGTTGGAGATAGGATGGAGGTTGTCAAGGTAGTAGGATCAGGACCATGTTGTCTGAGTTTTGGCATTATTGCAGCTGTTGTGAAGGATGCTGGAGCAACACCAAAGGAAAGAGAAGAATGAATGATCTTGCTTATTAAAGAAGACAGGCTTTAATCAGGTTGGTAGGCAAGGGATCAAGCTTACAGGTAGATAATTTGGATTTATGAATGATACTGGAGATAACTCCAAAAGTTGATAGTTGAAAACTGGAGAAGGGAGAGAAGGGCTGGATAGAGTGCATCGTTTACTGCATGTTTACTACTGTTTTTGGATTTTAACATTGAAGAAGGTCATACGGGTGTAACAGTATTCAGTAGAGTACACATGAGGTGCCCAAAGATTGGGTTGTTGTTAACCACTGTTAACATCGTCCATCATCCAGAGTCCTAAAATTTGCTTCTGCAGACCTGATTTGGTGGCCATAGTATGTAGATTTTGCAGTGGAAAGAGCATCTTTGTATAAGCGGATGTGATCGTTATACATAATTTTATGGATGGTGAGACCAGATTTTGACTGTAGGCGACGACCTTTTGCTTTAAGGAGTCGTAATCCAGGGGTGAACCTGGGGGCAAATTGGGTAAATCAAACAGTCTGAATTTTAAGGGGAGTGAGATCATCAAGTGTTGAATGCAGTTCATCATTATAGTGGAAAACTATTTCAACAGGTGTGGATAAATTGTCTTTACAGGGGAAGTTGTCATGTCTATTCACCAATGCAGACAAATTCATGTTCTTGATTTTACGAAAGCAGATGAAATGAGGTGGGTTGGTTTTGGATTATGGTAAAAAAGCTTTTGAAAGAAACCAGTTTATGATCAGATATGTGCAAGTAAGATGCAGCGCAGTGAAGAGTGATACCAGGGTGGCCACTCACGCTTTTGGTGTGAGTGGGAAAACTAATGAATTGTTGGAGTCCAAACTATAAAGGGAGGATATAAAATCCATTCTCTTTCAGCTTTTGGCATTGTTCATATGTATATGAAGTAGGATGACATTAGGGGGTAAGGAGCATATGAAAGTTAAAAATTCACACTCATACTGCACACACGCTGCTTTTCTGAGCATTCTTTCTATTTCTTAAAGGTGGTTGTGCATTTAGTAGATCCCAGTAGATCCACAGTTTCTGATAAATTCAGACCAATCCTTTGAGTACTGACAACCACTCTGCGTTAACTTCAATCAATTTTTTCCCCATTCTAAATGTCTGCCTAAATGCATTTTGGCAGTGGTCTTGAAGCAGATTGGCACATGGCATGTATCCAGTGGGGTTTAAATGTCAATGAACGCTGGAGACAGCTGATCAGCACAGTGCCATAAGGTGGAAGGAAAGACAGAGGTCAGGTCCATGTGCTTTATTGTGATTCTATCTCTTGAAGAATCTGTTGAAAGGTGTCGGTGTCCAGTCGACACAGATGGCCGCCCATCCTTAGCCTGGTTCTGTTCAAGGTTTCTGCCTTTCAGACAGAAAGACAGGCAGTGTTTCCTTGCCACTGTAGTGTTGCACATGTTTCTCATGGCGGGATTTGTTGGGTCCATGGACGTAATTGTAAATGGGGGACACAAGGGACACGTCCCCTGCACTTTTTCAAAGGGACACTAATAAGGTGAAACACAGAATTAGGTGATAATGTTTTGCAACATGCTTAACAAAAGGTCAAACCTATAAAGGGAACAGAAAACTTAAAAGTATCAAAAGAAAACTAGAAGATGAACGAGAAAACATAGTGAACTGAAAGAGTATGAGTTTTATTCAAGGTCCTCATGCCCCCCTACCTCTGAAATCAAAATTTCATTCATGTTTGGGATGATAACCACGGTAGAGACCTACTTCCAAGGCAAACTAGTGTCATGACAGAAAAAAAATATATATTTCATAAGAAATTAAATGAGCATATACAATACAGTGCAACTAAATACATTTACATGCATTCATCTGAATAAAAAATGCCAAATTTGACACTGACCTGCCTTAGACAAAAAAAAAGCAACAACCTTTTCTCAAGGTAAATTTGCATAATCCTTGTAAAGATGATCACAGGAGAGACCTTCTTCAAAGGGTCCCAGATGTCTTGATGGATAAAATTACACATTTTTATAAGAAATCAAATGAGGTGGGCAGATGTGGAGTGTCTGGGGCCCCTGCTGAGGTGGTGGCAATGAAGCTCCTGAGCTGTCATTGTTATAAATTAGTCATAATTCACCATGGTGCATGATGGTACACAGCTGTTCTTACAGAAGCCTATGCATGATATAATGGCCTCTGTTAACTCATCCAGAGCCCAAAGTTGGGCCGGCTCTGGTCCAAACATGCCAGAAGATCCTCTTCAGCTGCTCTTTGATGTCCTCAACAAAGAGTGAAAGTTGTAAGAAGAAGCACAGGTTGTGAAAAAAATGTTTGTAAGTCATTCTGGGGCAGATTGAATAGAAACCTACTTTGATATCAATGGAACACAGATATTTGCCTCAGTGTGTCAGAATGTGACCACGGCTCCAAACAACTGCCCCTTAAAGATTCCTGTTATCTGGGACGAGAAATTTTCAGAAGAAACAAGACTAACCAAATGTATAGCAGAGCCTTATCTTTCTGAAAATAAAAATTCTATGTTGTTAAGAATCATGTTTTTATTTTTTATTTTTTAAACAATAGTTTGAGAGGTGTGACCTCCACTAAATAACCTATCTCAACTGTTTGATCAACTTAAGAGTTCCACCTGTTCCCACAAAATTATTTTAAATGACCACAACCTCACATCAGATTCTGTGCTGTGGGTCCAAGATGTGAGAAACTTATGTGACACCAACACAGAAAAAAAAGCCATTGAAAGGTCAATGGGGATCCTTTTACATGCTGGTGATGTAAGAGTAATGATTGTTGTTAAGGCGGAGTACAAAGCTCTGAATTTGCCATTTGGGTGGGAGTGAGGGGTGGTCGATTGGTCAAACAGTGTAGCGTGTGGTGTTTACAGAAAGCCGTTTTTTCCAAGTCATATTGCCACATTATGTACCAGAGGTGCGACTGAGCCCAAGGATGAACCCATTAAATTTTGGTGGTGATCCGGAATGCCTTCTGGATTCAGGAA
>JAOWBC010003725.1:0-11127 GCA_028566105.1 Hypoplectrus providencianus
GGACTCTGTGGACTCTGTGGACTCTGTGGACTCTGTGGACTCTCTGGACTCTGTGGACTCTGTGGACTCTGTGGACTCTCTGGACTCTCTGGACTCTCTGGACTCTCTGGTTCTGATGCCTTTGACCTTTGACCTTCCCCTGCCTCTGCTCTGTTTCCTAATGACCCCTCTGCCCGTGTTTCTGTTTGTTTAACTCCTTCAGATTGAACAGTTTGTTCCTTTGGATCAGACTCACGGTTTAGTTCTGCTGAAAACGCCCCAAACTAATCTTGTAGAAATCTGACTCAGATCTTCCCTGACAGAAGAGTCTTTCTCGCCACGACAGCATTTCTGTCGAGAAACCTAAAACATGCAAACGACGGCCACCTTTCAGGCTCACGGGGGATTTCAGCTCTCCGGGTTCATAATTAGATCTGGAGCCGAGGCTTTGACATGTGGCTCTGATAAAAGTGGGAGCTGCTGGGAAAGTGCTGAGTCATGACGTCACGCGGGGCCTTTGCTTACGGTACAACGTGTTCTGGTTTCATTCTGAACCTCCAGAAACGAAACGCTTGGACTGCACTCACACATCAACATCATCACAATATTCACTGCAGGATGATGAACGAACATGATTGTAGCTTTTCCCTTTACGAGCGACTTTCACCTGCTGCTGGTGGAGCATCCTGACAGGAAGTTAAACTGTCATTAGATTTTGTGCTTTTAAAGCTTAACGGGATAATAGTCTGGCAGAGAGCTGTGTAAGACCTGACCCATCGCAGAGTCTCCAAAACAAACAGAGCGCTGATTAAAACCGTGAAGCTTCAGGACGTCCCAGAGGGGCGTCCCAGACCCCCGTCTGCTCAGGACGTTCTGATAACTCAGTCCAGATCGTCTCCAGACTAAAATGTGGGTAAAATATAGAGATTTTAAACTGTATCATAAAAATGTGACTTAAAACTGGATAAACAGTAAATTTCTGACTATGAAACCTGCACAGAGGAGAAAACGCCACTGAAACCGTTTTCATGCTTCTTTGCTCCATAAATAGCTTGAAAACATCTAACTGACTGTCAGATTAGTTGCTGAGTCATTGTTAGTCTAATCAACATTGATCTATAAATCAGATAATTGTTCCAGCTCTAATATTACAGCACATCATTCTCCCTTATTCCTGATTAAAATAAACCTGAAGTGAAACTTTGATTAAACCTGCAGATTCTTCTGGTTTGATTTGCTGGAAACATGTGGGATATTATCACAACACAATTCAAATAATTATAAAACATATGTCTTACTTTTCTCAGACATTTCAGTGTGGAAAATGTGCATTTTTAAATCTAAATCAACCAACTTGGGCATGCATCACAAACCGGTGTACCGAGTGCAGCCTGCAGACTGAGCTCAGGACGATGCAACAAAACGCTGCAGCCACACAACATCTGACAGAAGAGTTTGGACGCGTCTGCATGTATTTAGACCCAAAACGCATCTGTAGCCCCGCCCACTGCTTTGACACGCCAAGTGATTTGTCTCAATGGTAACTGGACGTCCCAGCAGACGTCCTCATGCTGCACGGCATCACAGCGTCTCCTTATCCAGCCTGATGTCTTTATTGGAGCCATAGAACGTTTCCTAACAACCTTTAATTCACAAACAGCCGCAATTACGGAGAAATAGCCCAATTTCCAATTAGCTTATCAGAGCGCAGGCTTGTGCCAGCGGCCGGCTGGACGGGGCCACGGCGGCGTTGTGTAAGGCTGAATCACCGCGGTGACACATCAGACCATCTGAACCGCTGCAGCGTCATCACGCCAGCGACCTTCCTCCGTTATGGCCCGGCAGTAAAAGCTGCTATCAGAGTTCATTTAGGGACTGCTCAGGGACATCTCACCTGCAATCAGCAGGAGGTCAACACCAACAATTACAGATAATTATAATCATCTTTACTGACTGATAGTTCTGGAGATAACAAGCTGAGGCCGCACAGGAACTTCTCTGAACTGGACAGCAAATAACCACAACCAGTTTACTGCTATGAAGCTATAAACACAAGAACATACTGGTGTGAAATAAAGCTGAAGAACAAGGTAATCTATTAGCATGAGTGAGGTTATGATATGTGAAATAATATTCAGAAGTCACCTTAAAAACTGAGTCAGACGTTCCCCCTTTATGCTTTGGGTTAGGGTTAGGGTTTCCTTTGTGTCTTTGTGTTTTTATCTGTGAGTGTTTGTGCGTCCTGGGCTCCCTGACTGGAAGCTCACACTGAAGGTTAAACAAGTCCTGAGGGCTTTTTCACCTCTGACCTTCAGACATCTAAATTAAAATGCGTTTGATGGATTCTCCTTTCTGCCCACTTTATGCTCACCACATGCAGGTTTTTTAATGCAGTAGAATTCGTTTTTTGTCCTATTATCTGTGAATATTCATGCATTCTGGGATCACAAGTGTCATCTCTACAGACATACACACTTTATATTGATGCCAGCAGTAAAATGTGTTCTTTGGCCTGTTATATGTGAGTCTTTGTGCACGCTGCGTCCCTAAACTGTGTGTTTCTCTGCAGAAATCAGGTCTGACTGGAAGCTCAGAGTCTTGTGGATTAAAAAAACAGTCCAAATGGTCTTTTTCAATGTCGTCCCTTCAGCTCTGACCTTATTTATCTGCCTGAAAATGTTAAAAAGTCAAAAGGTTTTAAAAGCAAAAAGGTTTTTCTCTGCTTTTCTTGGTGTCTCTGCTTTGGATTATTCATTTAGCAATGAACTAACATGTTTCAAACACATCCTGTCAGAGCTTTTTGCCTCCAAACACTGAAAGGTGTTGAACATGAACCTGAGTTATGGAGTCTTGTGGTCTTGGTGTCTTAATGTGGGACTCTGGAGTCATTTGTGATCATTTTTAGTGGCAAAAATTGTTAAATTAAGCACAAAATCTGTTCAACAGATAGAAACAACCCAGTAAGCCGTGATTTTCACTCTGAGCTTTGCAGCAGCTGTTAACTAACTTATAAAAGCATCTGCGACCTTTCACCTGCGGTCCAGCCGAGACTCTTCTGCTGGTGTTTATAGTAAGATAAACCTGATAAAGACTCGACACAGCGTGTGATACGTAATCAGTCCACCTCTGCTCCACAGCAGGAAGCAGGCCGAAGCCGCTCTGCCTTTAAACCGCAGCGTCCGTGTGTTCATACAGGAATCACGCTCAAAGAAACAGGAAAGAAAACAAAGGAATCGTTTCTTTATGAAAAGTAAACGTGTGTGTCTGAAGTTATGTCATAGATGTGAAACTAAATAGAAGAAATAAAAATATTCTGTGTTGGAACGTGAACAGTTTAAGACTTTTTGCCTCAGTAAATGTTTTAAAAATGGAGCTGATCCCCTGAAAGAGCTGTGTGCATGCGTGTGTGTGTGTGCGTGTGTGCGTGTGTGTGCGTGTGTGTGTGTGTGCTCACAGGGTGGATGTCGATGAACAGGCCGTGCTCCTCCTCTGTGGGATTCAGGCCGTTCACATAGTCCAGCAGCACCGGGTCGGCGTTGAAGAAGTGAGGGTGAGAGATGAAGACCGGAGAGTCTGAAACACCCAAACAAAGCCGTCTGATTATTACTAAATACTTTCAATTATTTTATTTTCTTTGGAACAAAATTGACATAATCCAACTTTAACAATTTAAAAAAATACTAAATACAAGAAAACACATTTGGGCAAATAAACACACAAACTGCTGAACACACTGAGGATAAAATAAATCCAATAAAAAAAAAAAAACAATTTAGGCCCCTTATTGCTCTTTTAATTAAAAATAAATGATTATTGGGGCCCATAAATTACAAAACACGTTCATCCTTAGATGGAGCTTGCAGTTATTTTTTCTCGTGTTCACCTTTATTAAACTTTCTTGCCAGTGAGGCCGATAATAAGATGTGCAACAGTTTAATCTCACCCCGGCAGAACATGCTCCTAAAATAAAATGCAGTAGCACTAAAACACTTCAGATTAAACACTGTTATTGCAGTTAATTTGGTCACACTTTTACATGTTTCTTTTTTCTCTACATGTTCTTTTTTTTTGTCACGTGTTTGTAGATTGATGTCATTAAAAGTTCTTTATTTTATTTTGAAAGTTTCCAGCCCTAATCAGCTGTTTTTTTTAACTAACGTCTTTTAAATCACTTCTTCAAACCCACTTTTATAGACCTGCTTTTATTAATACTTCCATTGTATTAACCTCCTATCAATATCTGAGAAATGTGATTGATCTTCATTGTTTCCTTTTGTCTCTTTTATTATTTTCTACTTATTTTATTTTCTGTCAAATCACTTTGCAAGCTGTGGTTTTAAGAGGTGCATTATAAAAACAGTTATTATTATTATTATTATTTACACAATAAATGGGTTTGTCACGCTCATGATGTATTCTTAAATTCCCAAATAAACTGTCAGGTAAAGTGTAACTTGAATCTCTCAGGTAGGTCGGCAGGTCTAAATCCAGACCAGCACATTATGAATTAATCACCAGATAAAGGTGCATAAATAAAGCCCGTGCATGGCGGCTCTGCCTCTGGAAACTCACCGTGTCTGCAGCTGCTGACGTTCAGCAGGCCCGACTGTCTGCAGGGGCAGAAGCCCTCGTTGGGGGCGTAGTCCGTCCCGTTGGCGAACAGCGTTTTGGGGGCAACGTATCGGTACAGAGGGATGCCCTGCAGCTCCCCGTCCCGCTGGTACACCAGCTCCATGGACCTGACAGCACAGACGGACAGACAGCAGAGCTTTAGCAGCGCGGCGTGCAGAGGGATCCGTACGGTGGCCGGTAAGGTTCAAGCGATTCAAAACGCCTAATCCACCACGAACTCAAAAGAGCCGAAACACGAACGCAAAAGATCAACAACGGAAGTAAATTTACAACGGAGGCAGAGGAGAAGCAGGAGAAGCTTTGTGGTGCCAGGGTTACCGTTAGCCGCTAACCGTTAGTTGCTAACCATTAGCCGCTAACCGTTAGTTGCTAATGTTAGTCGCAAACCGCTAGCCGCTAACGTTTAGCGGCTAACCGTTAGTCGCTAACGGTTAGCAGCTAAAGGTAGCCGCTGACCGTTAGCCGTTAGCTAGTTGTAGCTGTACCATTAGCTTTCAGCAAAAGTAGCTAACGTCATTGTGTCCCAAATCGGCCGGCTAATAGCTAACACTCTATCAAAATATCACATTAATTAGTAATATGAATGAGCACGTTATGGCTTCAGTTCATTAAGTAGAGTAAAACTATAGTCTAACTTCTAAACTAGCCGTGAGCTAGCATTAGTTATGTTCTGTTCAGTCATCTCATTGAGCGATCGTTTAGATCTCAACTTCATTTAATGCTAAACTGCTTCATGTCTCAGGCTTCTCTGAAGTTCATTCAGTAAAGTTCATTGACTGAAGATAGCTTAATAACATTAGGGTACCAAAACATAAGTTATTAACATTCATTAATTATAATTTTCTATTGTGAAAAACTGTAATAGTTGCATCAATGTCATTTTTTAGACGTGTGCTTCTCCTCTGCTTCCGTTGTACGTTTATTTCCGTTGTCAATCTTTTGCGTTCGTGTTGCAGCTACTGGCATTCGTGCTTTTTTCTTTTGCAAATCGCCTGATACTTCCCAGCCACCGTAGATCCAGGAGGAGCAGAGAGGAGCGAGCGGGTGGCACCTGCAGGCGTCGGGGCTGTAGAAGGGCAGGGTGCTCTCTCTGGTCATGAAGGGAGGCCACATCTGTCCAGCGGTGCCGTTGATCATGTTGCACTGAGGCGTCCTCCAGTAGCTCAGCTGGCAGAGAGCAGACAGGAAGTCAGACAGAGACACTTCCTGCAGGATCAGGGTCGCATTGAAACCTGCAGCCGCCACCGCCACCTCACCTCTGTCAGGCCGTTCCACGAGTCCACTTTGTGCACCTTCCTGATGTCGTCCTTCCCTGTGTTGATGGTGAACAGGCCGGTGTCCGAGTTGTTGAACTGCACAGGTCAGTGAGGGTCAGTGAATTAATCTCTGGCAGAATAAATCAGTCACGCACATACTTCCAACAGTGCAGGATGCAAAAGATAAAGAGAGGAGAGAATTCTCTGATTGTTTCACAATGCTGTTTGGACAAAGAAATAATTTTATGATTACTGAAGTTTGCAGAAAAGCTGCAGAACACTCCGGGGGAAGATCCTCTTTCAACAAAACGCTGCTCATTTCATTGGCAGACGGGGGAAATGATCTCCCTGCTCAACTATTTCAGGGTTGCAAACTCTCTTTTTCACCAAACTTTCTGAGCAGCAGAAGCAAAGGGCAGATTACAAACCAAACCTCCCGGAGTTTCTTCCATTATGTCACCAGCTGCTGTGACAGCGAGCGAACGTGTGAATGTGCAGCAGATACAAACACAAAGAATCCTTCAGCCCGTTTCTGTTTCTGGATCTGAACGTTTCACTTCAATAATGTTTAACTCGACATGCAACAACACGTTTAACACAAAAACCAGCAGAAAAAAAACATTATTTATGATTTTATACACGTGGGTCCAAAATGAGACCATGTAGTTTTATATTTTATTATAATTTATGTGTTTTTTTTTATTTATTATTTTTTTCCCTGTTGCCATTAAAGTTTTTTTCTCTGATAATGTTTTTTTATTTGTCTAGAAAAAACATAAAACTTTTGAAATTATATTTTTTCCTTTCAAACTTGCACAAGGATTTAAATGTTGGCTCTTAATCTAACAAGTAAAAAGGGAACATTTTGTTCTGTATTTATATAATGAATATATTTGACCTTTTGATCATTTTGATAATCTAGTTTTATTTTTTATACTAAATATATTTCAATTTATCTCCAGTTTTACTTTTGTTGTGTTTCTTCCTTGTATTTAAATAGTTATTCCTGATCTAATATTTTGTTTTTGATTATTTTTTCCTCTGGCCTTCGGAGGGAAGCTGCTGCAGGAAAACGCTGCAGGTTTTACGTCCTGACATCATGACGCAGTCACGCGTCGGCTTCAGCGTTTTTGCGTCACGTTTTCTTTTGTTCTCCGTTCTCCAGAGTCACTTCTGCGTGAATGCTGCGTCTCTGCTGTCACAGCAGGATTTCCCTAACTGCCAGAGAGACGGACACTAAAGCTGCATCCTAAATGACTCCTCATGGTAAAAGGTGAACTTATGTAATGTTTTATTGTTCTCCGTTATTGTGTTGAGATACTAAATTCCTTTAACTAAGGAAAACTAAAGATAGGCTTAAATATATTTAGTATAAAATACAGACTTTTTTTCACTTAGGTTAATTTTACTCCAAATTATTATTATTAATATTATTTTGTATTATTATTCTTTTCATTTTTTGTTGCTGCTGCCATTCATCCACAAAAAAAATAATAAGGGGAAAACAATTAACCTTGGTAAAAAGTGAACAAAAACAAAATCTGAATGTGTTTGAAAGTTATAAATGTTTGTTTATGTGTTATAAAAATGTATAATAACCTTTAAAAATGTATGTTTTGGTGGAATGGAAATTTAATTTTAATTTTAATGGAAATAAATTAAATTAAATTAGGGGGAATAGAAAATGGAGGGAAAAACTAAACAAAAGAAAAGGAAAAAAACATGAAAAAAAAACTTAACTTTTTTTATTTCTTCAAACCTTTAAAACTAAACTGTATTTTTTTATTTCATACTGTGTAAACGGTCAGACCCAGCCCGGCTCTGAGGACCCAGCCCGGCTCTGAGGACTCAGCCCGGCTCTGAGGACTCAGCCCGGCTCTGAGGACCCAGCCCGGCTCTGAGGACCCAGCCCGGCTCTGAGGACCCAGCCCGGCTCTGGGGACCCAGCCCGGCTCTGAGGACTCACCTCGGCGAAGAGGCCGAACTTGCCGGTCATGGGCAGCATGCCGGGGAAGTACTTGTTGAGGAACTCCACCAGCTGGCTCTCGTAGCCCCACATCAGCTCCTCCACCGTCTTGGTCAGGTACGGCCCCTCGTTGAACGTCTTGAAGGAGGCGCTGATGAGGAGGCGCACGGCGTACGGCAGCTTCTCCATCATGACGGCGGCGCCCTGCGGACACGGAGGGAGCGACAGTGAGCGGATTCACTCAGCGAGCTGCGGGGAGACGGCGAGCTGCGGACGGAGACGGCGAGGGGCGGCTCACCAGCACCAGCATGTTGGGGATGGTGATGACGTCGGACTCGTTCCCTGACGACATGTCGGGCTCGAAGAAGTACTGCCGGTACTCCCTGTAGGACACGGTGCCGTTGGAGTGGAACGTGATGTTGTCTTTCTGGATCTTTTTCCTGGAAACAGCCACAAAAAAGAAAATCTAGAGATCTACACAGAAATATATATATACAGTATAATTATGTAAACAAATGAGATATTATTATGATTATTAAAATAAATATAATAAAAATATTTAAATAAAATAATAAATAAAAAGTATATTTATATATATAAACAAACATTGGCCTTGGAAATAAAATTGTAAAAAAAATAAATAAATAATAATTCGGACTTTTCAAAACCATTTTCCCCTACAATGTGGTAGGAAATAATGTTGATAATTATTGTTTTATCTGATGGAGGATTTTCAACTCCGCATGGACTGGTGATAAATCTCATTTTATTCCTAATAATTTAGTGAACTCGTGTGAATCATCTCAGAGCTTTGACATAACAAAGCTTTTTATGGTTTGACTGCATGTTCTCTGTTGTTATTACATGATTGTTTGTTTGTGTGTTTACGTTTGTTTATGTTTGTGAGTGTGCGTCCTCACTGCCGCGCCCTGCAGCCGCCGCAGACTTTGTACGCAGAAAACACGGGATGAGATAATGGACGGACGGATAAGAGGAAGAGGACAGATAAGACGACGAACTGACGAACTGACCGCAGCGCAAACAGTGAGGCAGGTTCATCGTCTCATTTGCCTTAGTCTGAATTATTATTATTATTTATTTATTCATATTTTTTTTTACAAATTTATTTCCAAGCCTAATGTTTGTTTATATACTTTTATTATTTTATTTTAATATTTTTATTATAATTATATTATTATTAAATAAAATCATGATATCTTATTTTCTGTACATCAAAACACAAAATATACAATTAAAATAAAAACAAATAAAGGATTATTGTATTTTTACATTAAAACACTTATTTTAGCGTTATTACGTTAAGATACGGTATTTATATATCTACTTTTTTTCACGTCACAACGACCTTCTGATCTGGATAACTGCAGCTTTAACGAGAAAACCTGATCACATAATCACAGAAATTATGGATGTGGAGGTTATCACAGCAAACATGACAAAAACACAACTGAGCTGGAAAAGATTAGATAAGAAAACCTGTTTCTCACTCAAAGTGGAGACGTGACGTTGACCTTTGACCTGTCAGACTAAATAACCGAGTCTCTATAAGGCCACGTCCACTTTATACTCCCTGACCCCATAAAGCTGTTCATGCTTCTGCTGTAAGTTTATTTGCGTTGTGGCTCTTTTGTGTTCGTGCTTTTCACTTTTGCAAAGCGTTTTGAGTTTGCAAATCTCCTGACACCTCCCGGCCTCTGCACAGTTTCTCTCTAAAACAGGATAAACTGAGGATATATATTTTTTTTATAAGGGTGGCAGCAATATGCTTCTGTAGCTTATATCTTTGAGGTCCCAGGTTCAGGCTTTAAGATTCATCATGTGCAGCCACACATTCAGTGCAGGAAGTGAGTTATGCAATCCTGCCGAACCTTTTTAACATCCACGTATAGAAAGTGGGTCAGTGTGTGCATGCTGTAATGTTTGGGGGAGAGTTCAGCGCTCCTGCTCGTACATATGGAGAAGTTATGTAATAATGTTTGGGTTCCATCGCAGCCAGAAACCACACAAGCCCAATTTCATGCTCACACAGTGACCTACATAGGGGGGTACATACTGTTCCCGAAAATGGGTCAGGAGGCCTATAGGCACAGCTGTACTCAATCTAAACAGCAGCTCCTACAGGCTGTGGAAACCCAGGGACTGAAAAGAGACAAAGACTCAGAACAAATGAAGCTCTGAGGACAGGACAGGACAAGGAGCAGCAGATTTACAGGGCGCAGGACAAAGTGTGCTGATAAACAAATGCAGTCCGGCAGAAAAGCTCCGTGTGGTTCATGGTTCACCTGTACACGTAGGGGCCTCTCTGCTCCACCATGGGCTTCTCCCCCGCCAGGATCTCTGTGGGGTTGAGGACGTTGAAGAAGTAGACGGACATGTAGAACGGCACGGGGACGTCCTTCCACATGGTGTAGGACAATTCATTCTTCGGGTCGATCACGGTGTTCTGGCATGAGAAAAAAGAGAAAAAGTTAGAGAATTCATGGTCAATCTATGCGGCAACGTTTATGCACTTTCCTTGTTTTATCAAAAACGTCAGAAAATGGTGAAATAAAATTCAGTTTTTTCCTTCAAAGTTGCTTTTTTTGTTCCGTCAACCATTCAAAACCATACATTTCAGATATCATCATACAGTAAAGAGACACATTGTCCATTTTTTGCTTTCAATCAAAGCAATCATAAAAAGACAGCCCTTGGTGACGTTTGTAAGCAGTGTGGAATCATGGGAGATTTCAGCGTTCAGAAGGGTTTTTACCCGGAGCAGAATTCCCCACAGAAGTCTCCTCCTCTCCAAAACAAACTGACTTTCTCATTAAAAACTGTGAAAACATCGAATAAAGCGGTTTAACTTTAAAAATCAGTGTTTCTCCAATGAGGTTTGGTCCTGTAGTCAAGCTGCTGCTAACATTTGATCAGTTTGTTCCTCTGGTCATTTAAAAAGCAGACAGATGACTAAAACCACACAGAAACATCTTAAAGGAGCATAAAACTGTGATTTATAAGATTTATAAGACAAACAACACTGACAGGTAACCACTGGAAGTGCAGTTTTCTCTGGTTTTTTATATTGTTGAAAACATTTTGGTCTTTTTTTAGACTTTTAAATATGGAGAAATTTCATACTGTATATTTCAAAAAGTGGGAACCATTAAGTTTTTATACAATAAAACCAACATGAACAAATATAAAAAATATTTTTCCATCCTAAAGTGATTGATGGAGAGATTCTTTATAAACCTGCTGTCTTCAGAAAGGAGAATAACACAGACAAAGTAT
>JAOWBC010003727.1:0-15570 GCA_028566105.1 Hypoplectrus providencianus
GTGTGTGTGTGTGTGTGTGTGTGTGTGTGTGTGTGTGTGTGTGTGTGTGTGTGTGTGTATACGCCAACCCGCACCTCGTGTTTATTAATGGCCTAGTGAAACTCTACTTTCAGCACCTCCGCGCGCCTCCGGTGTCAGCGACGGAACAATAAATAACTAATAAAAGGAAGAGTAGTGCTTGAGAAACCCTTGAAAAAAAAAATCCTCACCGGCCCTCTCTGTCGGCCCCCACCCGTCCAAAAAAAAAAAAGGATTATGATCTGTTATAGCCTAATATCAAAGCCTGGATAATAGCGTAAAAAACTATGAAGACAAACAAGAGCTATCAGTTCATCACAAATCCAACAGGCCAATCTGCAGTCTTACATGCAGTCCAACCCATTCCGAGCAGAGGAGGTCCAGGAGGAGTTGCTGTTGGTCTGTGAGATTTTTATCCATCATCTTCAAATAATACACACTCAAATTATTCCTAAATTCAACATTTGCCTCCTTTTAACCCCAAAACGCAGCTTTTCCGAGCCTCTTCAGACTTCATTGTTAAGGTGGCGGCGTCCTCAGCGTCTCCAGCGATCAATAAAGCCATTGATCAGATGTATAGATTAGTGTTATAGGACTGGCGCTCACGTGGAAGTAGCAGGTCTGTGTGTGTGTGTGCGTGTGTGTGTGTGTGGTTGGGTTTGTGTGTGTGTGAGTATGCAGCTATTGGGAAGGCCATTTTGTGTTCTACACATGAGAAATTGGGGAGTCTATGTTAAATGCATGGGATACATGGCGCGCGTGCATGTGCGTCTGGGTATGTATATGCGCACGCGCAAGTGAGAGTCCCGCTAGTCCTTGGGTTGGTCCTTGCTCTGTTTCTTCATTTTCATCCTCCGGTTCTGGAACCAGATCTTCACCTGCCGCTCTGTCAGGTTAAGCGCGCGCGCCACCTCATGCCGCCGGTCCCGCGTGAGGTACATGTTGAACAGGAACTCCTTCTCAAGCTCGAGTGTCTGGTATTTGGTGTACGGGCACCGCTTTTTCCTGGAGGAGCGCGCATGCAGCCAATTGGCCGAAGGGTCATCTGGAGAGGAAAAGAAGAAACAGAGAGGAAGGCAATTAACATCACATAAAAATAAATGCCTGCTCCCCAGTCCTGTTTTTAAAAGATATTTAGAACGTGAGCTAAGTTGGCAGATGGGAAAACCCTTCTGAAATGGTCAAAATAGCTTCTCTTTACGCGTAATCGCGGGAGAACCCTGAGCGTAAAGGCTTTGCTCAAAATCACCTGACTCCGCTATTGACACTTGCGTAAAGCACGTTTATGGTGTCAACTGGGGCGCAGATTTGACACAAGAAGACCCGCGGCTGCTTTATTTGACACCACGAGGAAGACAGACTGCTCGGGTCTGCTCCATCCAACCTGCAGCGGCCCTGCACGATGAGCACAGAACGATATAAAAAAAAAATGGAAATATATGGAAATTTCAGCCAAAAATGTCGCCTAATAAAAAGAAATAAACACGGCGCAATCCGGATCTGGTTTACTGGTCTGCTATTTGGTTAGTTTATTCTTTGATTATTGGAGCTTCCACGGTGCGCTGCCCAGTGCGGATCAGACCTTTTAAATTGCGCCGATTCCCTCCTAAATGTAAGCATTTCAGGCGACAACTACTTTTAAATTAGCCATTAAGCTTGCTGATATAGTAACTGCAGCAGTTCATTAGGCTACATATAAAGTAACGGCAGGCAGAGAGGTATCTGGGTTGTTTCTGGAGGCTCCTGGCTGAAGGTGACCTTCAACGGATAAATATAAGATGCTCCGATCACAGTAGTGATGATTAATAACAAAGGGCTGCATTGTGCGTTTGTCTGCGCCGTGCTACTTCATATTATATGACGAATAACAAAAACAGGAGCCGAAATTTCTCCTGCGTGATGACAGCAAACAAACAAAAACACTTAATGGAAGATGTTTTACTGCTTTTGTTGTTTGCGTGAGAATGATGATCACACTGGAGCTCAGCGCGCTGTCACTGCGTCACTTCTGATCGCTCTTGAATTAATAAACGGCAGGAAAAATATGGCTCCGGTGGGATCAGAGGAGAAATCTTTCGCGTGAGCATCCTTCTTATTTCACTGACTTTTTTTTGTACAGATTCAGTGTGATTTCCACACAGTCGCTTTCTGAACCCCCTTTCTGAACACTGTGGTGTAAATAAACTGCCTATTATTACGCAGACTCTTTACATTGGTAATATTCCTGACAGCCCGGTGCCGTCAACATCAACGAAGCATAATGTGATTAAACAAAGGATTCCCATCAGAACTCAAACAAGCTCCCTCAGATTGTCGTTGAAACGTGTGTTTGATGTAAATAACAACGTTGTAATATCTAAAAAGAGGTCCCTAAATGTTATGTTCTTATTTTTCGTCGGAGAGAAAGTTTTGAATTATTGCCTTGATTTTTTTTTTTCTTTCTTCTGCAAGTCTTGTTTGCCAGGCCACCCTGACTCCTCCACCACCCTCCCGACCACCCCACCCCTCTTTATAGCTTTCAGACCGATGTAATTACCAGAGCCTTCTTGTTTGGGACGCATGGGTCTGGACTGGGCTGAAAGCGATCTGCTCCTTCCCTCTGCAAAGCACCGCAGCATCCAAACTATGGAGCAGCTCGCTGACTCTCTCACGGCACCGAGGCTCGTAAAAAAGACAATTTTTACCATGACAAGAGAGAAGATCTTCTCACTGTGCCCGTTTTGGTCCCTCTGTGCCTACAAATACCACTCTGCGTGTGTTCAGTTTTAGAACCTCAGATTATTAAAGTCTCAGTTTTGAACAACCCAGAAGAAATTCGCTGCAGCTTGTTTTCATGCCTTCAGTGGGAGGAAAACAGCTTTGGAGAAAAAGGGTGCACAATAGTTTAGTAACGTAAAATGGTGAGAGGAAGAAATAGGCATATGTTAAAAATAGTTCCATATAGCTACCAGATGCAGATTCAATAAAAACATATATTTTCTTAAAGAAGTTATTTTACAGGTTATCCTCAAACTCAGGCAAAAGTAACTTAGAATTGGCTTGCAGCCAATATTTTCTAGTGATCCCTAAAAATCCCCCAAAAGCATTTTCTCTGTCGTTGTCATGACATCTTGAACTGCAAACAATGACAGTTTAAACCCTTTCTATTGTCGATTTGTGATAGAAGAAGGTTTTACATTTGTAAAGCTTTCCTGGAGCTAAAAATAAATAAATAAATGTCATCACATTGTGAAATCTATAGGTTGAGCAGGAACTCTTGGGCGGGGCCAGCTGGAGACACATTGGTGGAAAAATAAGGGAAGTAACTTAGGAACTTGGAAGTTAACCCTGGACCTGAGAAATGTTTTGAATAGGAACCAGACAGGCATTCCCATTGGACTGAATATGTGGTAACTTTTGGTCCAGTGTCCAGCTATCATAATTGGTCCACCTTTTACATGGGACACAAAACTGATCAAAACACCAGCCTATGAACCCTAATCCTAACCTAAATATCTGGTGTCTGTTTGACCAGTCCAACCACCCTAACCTCAGCCTTCCATGGTTAGTGGCACCTCTCACCATGACACAAACATGACTCAGCCAGGTGGTTGGTTACACAGAAGCATTTGAGAAGCTGTCATTGGAGAGTGTTTGGTAATGGGCAGACACTTCCAAAACAGTCCCGGTAATACTGTACAAAATAAGAAAATCAGCTAGCCTCTGCAGGGGCCGCCATTGTTGTTTAGAACAAACACTCAACTTTCCTTATTGTCTCAAACACGTAGCTGGATGCTGATTGGTCAGAACCTCCAGTTGTGCAACTCCAACGCACAACCATTATCTGGAGCTTGGCAAGTTGGATAAGCTAATTGCAGCTGTGTTCCAATACTTTCTTTTACTTTTCGTATGTACTCCAGCTGCCCTTACAAAGTACATACTGCTGCATGCAGCATACATACAACTGGGACAAACTACTACACATGACATGGCATCTTGAACTTTGACACTCTGGCTCCTCTGCTGTGCAAAGGATTATGGGAAAGAGGGTCTAACAGCATGCTGTGTTCCAGAATGCAGAATGTGACCGGATGTGGTAATGCATCCTGGTACTTTTGGCATACTGCTTTGATCATATGTACTGGGACACATTAAATGCTTTTCTGGCATATTAAAAAGTGATGAGGATGTCGCAACGCATAGAGAGATACCAGCCTGGTGCTAAAACTAAAGGGTGCCGAAAACGTTTCATATCATCGCATCTGTGGCTGTTCTGTCACAACTTTCAAAACACACTCAGGAACATTGTGGGAGGCCAGAGCGGGTTGTGATTCATTTCTACTTTTACATCTTCTAAATATAACCTTTAACCATGACCAATCATTCCCTGTGGTTAGCTCAGGCGCTTCCTCCACTCAATCACAACATCCAAGCCAACAAACAGAGTCTTCCAACTAGAGTCTGCAAAAGCGAAAATAAATTCTATAAAAACAAGGAAGCATGAAGCTCAAAATGTCTGCTTCTCTATCAGGCCGAGCAATTTCACATGTCTTTAGTCTGAACGGCTAAATTATTAGATGCAATAGCTTCCAGCTTCCAGCAGCCCAGAGATGAAACACAGAAAGCAAAAGCACATTGGAGCTTTTTTTTTTTTTTTTTTTAAGCTGCTGTTTTTTATCAGTGATGCCATCTCAGCCAGCAGTGCAGTTCAAAGTCTTGTGCTCAATCCAAATGTGACTCGAAGAGGGGATTCCTCTCTGAATGTTTGGTATAAACTAGGTTAATGTCGCTGTTTTTGTTACAGTAAAGCCTTTCAAAGGTGCTGTAAGTCAGACTAAATGAAACACCCCCACATACCCACCAGCAGTACTATCAGGCATTGAGAATATATAAAAGCTCCATCTAAATCAGTTTCTGGAATGTGAGCGTCAAAAAGCATCTTTTTTTGTTGTTGTTGTTGTTAAGAGGCTGAAAACAAAGGATTTATCCTCATAGCTAGAAGCAGGCCATAAAGAAGATTTTGTATTCCTATGTAAAATGTAGTCTCAGTCCCCTGACCTTATGTGGGAGAAGGGATGATCTTATCACTCTCGAGTCATGGGAGGAAGTCTAGGCTTCAGTGCCTTTTGACGCCAACAGAGGAGATTTAGAATGCATGTGTGTCTCTCCCAGAGGAGCCGGTCTTTTTCCCAACTTATACTGGGCGGAGGCTTCGCCTGTCAATTTCACTGGTAATATTTCACTACCATGACAATCCTACTTGCTATAATGCCAAAGCAATTCACCAAACTGCATATGACATCCATAACAATGATTCTTTTAACTCCCAGTTGTGAACAAAGAGATGTTTTGTAAGGAACCATGAGCTGTTGGAGCAGATGCATCTAAATTTAAGAACATGACATGTACACCAGGAAAAGAAAAATGTTGTTAAAAGTTAGGCATTATGAAAATAAAAATGCTAATGATATATTAAATTGTTTGATTCTAAGTCAAAAACGTGACTCGAGCGTAAGAGTACTAGGAGTAGAGTCAGTGGTGTTGGGTTTCGAATAGCATTGAAGAGCCAAGATGGCTGCATGTGATGTACAAGGCATCACGCAGCCCGTGTCCCTGCGAGCGTCTGACAGTACACTGCGTCATTCCCACCCGCTGAGTTAGTTAGCAGCCATCATCAGTAAATATGTCCTTAATACCCTTTGGAATCAATTCCCACCAACACGGCCAGCATGTAGAGGATCGATTTCATCTCAGAGCAAAATAATGCCTGGTAAAAAGGTGAGGAGCGGGTGCGGGGTGGGGGGTGGTGTGCAGTGCTTTTGTCACACTGTAAAGTGGGTGCTTTGCATTCCCCGGGTGTATAATCACCTCCAGAACCATCCATTACCCTCGGAGCTGCGCCGCGACCGTGGCTGTCACACAGGATGACAAACCGGCTGGAGGGGGAGCAATGGAGGAAGGGTGGTGGTGGTGGGGGGTTGAGTTAGCTGGGGCGCTGGTGGTGATGGTGGACAGTACACGTTTTTTTTTTTTTTTTTTCTCCGAGGGTTGGGATGACAAAAAGGATGACAGATAGAAAGAAAGAATTTGGGTGGGAGTCTTTTCTTTAGGCCCTCTTTAGGCTTGGATGTCACTTGGATCAGCACATGCACTAAAAGATTGATAATCCTGTAAAGCAACGGCCCTGTGGCACGATGTGTTCAATTGTAGGCCAATGTGTCTCCCTGCCTATGTGTGTGTGTGTGTGTGAGACCATCATGATGAATGTTGCTTGCATGGAAACAGTGACCGAAACAGCTAGAAGACTAATATCACATCCTGTCTCTTTCTCTCTCTCCTTCTCCCTCCCTTAGCAATTTCACCCTAATAGTTCCAGAAATTGACCTCTCATATATCCCAAAGGCACGTTATTACATTTCCAGAAGTCGTATTTTATACCCCCGCCCATCCCACCCCTTACACCCCATCTCACCCAGCCACCAACAGCAACACGCCAATTAATGGGGTTGTTCACCCGACGTTATAACTTAATAAACTTCGGGGGTAATAACTTTCTCGCACTGCCCGGCAGCAGCAGCAGCAGCACAAAGACTGAAGTGTAATCTTGTAGTTTATTCTGGATGGCCGCCCAGCACCAGTAACACAAAGAGAATCTGTAGCTGGATGCTGGCTTTGGCTGGATGTAGGATTTGGAGTGGTAGGATTCCATTGATGTTATACACACAGCGGCCATTTTGAATACCTGGAGATGGATCTGTTATGTGCCAAGATGGAGACCCTTATCATTTCTCCGATTGTCCACTTAAAAGTGCATCAGATACAACTTGTTTCTGTGAGTTTAGAGTCACAAATTCTAGCCATTATACAAGCCAGTGATCCTAGAATCCAGCCTTCCAAATTGCTTCCCTTTTGGCAACATGCAGGATGAATAAACTTATTTTGCCTTTAAAACTTATGAAACACCAACTGTCTGTCCAAATGTCTTCTTATTATCAATGAAGAATAGTGCCAGGCTGAAACATTAGCAGCTCATAAATCCAAAGTCCTCCAAGGAGTTTGGCCACTGTTGAATACTACTTTGTCAGTCCACTTATGTGAACATATCTATTTGGAACAAAATATGACTGTCAGCCAAAATAAGCCCCAGGCGACAAGGATACAACTTACATTTTCTGTACACTAACTACTGTTTGCCAAGCCCTGTAAATAATAGTGTTGTTCAATGTCTTTGTATTTCAATTGTCCTGTATTAAATTCTTGAAAGTGGACAAGCATTCCTCCAAAAAATGTCCATAAACTATTCCCGTAAATGAAACAGCCACTTAAGTTAACGAGACAGCCAAGGGGCACTTTACTGACACTTCTAAAAAAGATGTATTGTAATACATTTGTAGATGTGTCATGCAAATAATAAGTGAAATCAAAGGAAGCAACTTTTGGGGGCAGAAGCTGACATTGCATTGCAACAAATGCAATTGCAAAAGTTATTCCAGCATGAAGCGTAAGGTGATGATATTTCTAACTGAATTCCTTGAATGTGAGAAATCATATTTATAAGAGATAAGTTCCTATCAGCAGCTTTCTAACCTGACACTGCACTAACCAACATGCCTTTTAAATTTAAAGTTTACTCGAAAAATTATCCTCTACTTGGTTCACAAGCAAAGCTAGCTTCGGGCACAGTCATAATTATTTTGTTTTGTGAAGTTTATAGATTTTTTTTTTCCAATTTCTGCACCTATAGTGTTTCACATGGCTGCAATGTGAAGAAGAGAAAAGGCTGCTGGCTGGTGCAGCCCAGCTATCTACCATACTGACACACTGCACATCACAAAACACACCACAAGCACAGAAAACTTTCTCGGACTGAAAATGCTTTGAGTCTGAAACTCCAGAATCCATTACAGCCGAGGCCTCACTACACCACCAAGCCAGACTGGGACACAGTGTTACTGGTGGAAAGTCTAATAATTCAGACTGGAGGCTGCTTGGCTCCATCCAGCCCTTAACCAGCTCACTGCTCTGATGGATAGCATGCTCACATGCTGTAATAAGGTGGTTGTGTGTGTATGTGTGTGTCTGTGTGTGTGAGAGGGATAAAGAACAGTGTGTACCAGTGCAGTCATAAAGCGTGCAGATGTGAGTGTGTGTAGTATCTGTAATTTGTATTTCTTCCTCTGAGAAGGCCAATACGGCAGCGTCGGCGTCCCCGTCTCTCTCGCGCACTACGAGACGCCTTTATGTATGAAATGGTCACGCGCTCAGACGTACGGATCAGACTCCTCTGGCAGAAACCAGATTTATTCTGCGGGGTAAGGAAAGGGGGTGGAGGAAATATATGAAATAAAAAATAATAATAATAAAACCAAAGTGGAAATGTTTTCAGGGAGCGTTTTTCTGTCCCACCCACCCCCAAAAAAAAGCTTCAAACTGAGCCAATCTCTCCAGCACGTGATGGATTAAATGTTGTTGTTAGTGAGAGTGATGATAGGAAAACAGAACAAACCCGCCGAAACACTCCACGGCTTTATATCAACATGATTGCAATTTCATGACAGGGTAAAATATTATTATTATAACAGAGTGAGCAGATGGATAAAACAGAAACTCGGCTATGACCGACTGACTATTATAACATCCAAACAGTTGTGCCTGCTATGATTTAATCAAAGAAAATATTCAATCAGCTGCATTTGCTCAACGTCATAAACAAATATTCCTTTTATAAGCCATATCTGGACTTTTAAAGCAAGAACGTGCGAGAGTATTAAATCAGTAACTATAACATTAGTTGTAATTAAACAGTCTACGCCACAGTTTCTCAGATAGAGACGCACAAAAATAAAAAGTTTGGGTTTTTGTTTTGTTTTTTTTTGTCTCACCACATATTGAAACAGCCTCAGAAGCCGCTGTGGGTTTTACATAACCCTGTAGATGTATGCATTGTTTAAGAGTCCTGAGAGATGACTGTCCTCCTCAGGTACAGCACAGTTAATCCACGCTGCCGGCTGAGTTATGGGGCCTCCGCTATTTTTAGGGTTGCTCCTCAGCTCGCGTCAGGCTTTTATACATTTTATGATTTTCAGAAAAACACGGGCTACGCATATGACTGATGTACATTTCATTTTCCAGCTGATAACAGAGAAGCGTATTTGAGGTGGTGGGGTGCAAACAGTAAAATGCTTAATCCTCATTATGTTTACAACTTGCAGCTACATCAGAGTGACGTTATATCGGGATTTTAGAGCCGGTTTATGCCACGATTAGCCGGAAAGTACGCATGTGACTCCGTTGGACGTGATGGAAAGAAATTAATTCTCGAATTAATTTCAAAGTGAAGTAAAGTCTAGCTTCTGACTGGCCACAAAGCACGAGCAACCTTAACTTTTTCTGTTAAAGAAACACAGCCTGGAGCTTTAGGGCGCATGTACAGGACGAGCTAAGGCTCTAAATATAAGCAAAAAGCCATTTGTTTCGGGTTTTTAAAGTTTGGACTGGCCAATCAGACGGGGCTTGATACAAACTGCCTGATGAGGAGCTTTAAAATGCAATGGACTGAAAGCACGAGACAACGTGCAACAAAGAGACTAAAAAGCCATTTGAACAACCGTCCACCTGCAGTAAAAATAAATCCAAATCCAAAGCTCATTTTCCACTGGGACAGCAGTGCGCATGCCCTGAGCAAAACAATGTCGAGGTTACACAAAGTCAGCAACATTCTCTAATTGATATCAGACTGACAGATCAGAGGGAAGAGAGCAGCTGATGAGAACAAAGTTGGAAAAATCTGAGAATCTGCGTTTTTTTTTTTCTCACAGCCTCATGTCTGTAGTTGTCCTCTGGTGTAATCATATATAATATACACATTTTTTTTCCGCTTTGATGCTGCACTTGAAGGGTTTGCAGAAGCACCCTTTTCATCTTTCTTACAAAAGCATCTGTGATAAGATGAAGAATATATTCTTTTAGCTCATGTCTGTAAAGTTATGGGTCTCCTGGTCACGCTGAGTATGCTGTGCAATAACAGCATGACCTCAGTACATAGTCATTTAATGCAAAAGGCCCGTTTGAACACGAGCATGTGTAAGATGTTTATCCTACTACAATATTGAGATTTTCTTTAATATCACCAGCTATTTACGTCATTATGCCCACCTCTTGTTGCTTATTTGAAGTATGTGCCACATTAGAAAACTATGAGGGAAGTGTTCGCAGACGCTGGTTTATTTCTGATTTTTATTTTTGGCTGTCCCGGGTAATCCGTTACTGCAGGAGCCTGGTTACACTGGGATGATACTGGCTAAATATCACAGTAAACTAAGAGAGCAGAAGGTGGGGGCACTTTGGCTCTCCGCTCTTTGTTCTTGTTTTATGGCGGCATTAAAAGCATTTACAATCTCTCTCTCTCTTGCTCCCTCTCCCTCTCTCTCTCTCTCTCTCCGTCTCCCGCGCTATTTCCTGCTTTAATAACTTACTTTGATCCAGGCCGTCTTTGTCCTCACTCCCTTCACAAATGTCCTTATTTTCCTCGAACCCTGCTCTGGGGATGGCGGCCGGATGGTGGTTTAGCTCGCGCGCAGCCGTGGACGTCGACTCCAGGATGTATGTGGTGGTCTCGTGTTGGTGCTGCCCGCCGATTTTGGGTGCGATCTCCCCGCCGAGATGGCCAAGCTGTGGCTCCAGTTTGACCTGGCCCGACTGGCCCTGCCCCGGGACAGACTCGGAGCCGCGCGGCGCGCAGTCCAGCCATGAGCGTAGGTACCGTGTGTCCGCGGCGGGCACGTGCTGGGCAGGGATGTATGGGTGGTAGACAGTAGGGAGGCCACTGGCACCGTGGTGCGGACTGAAAGGGCTCCAGGACGATGAGAAGACCGGAGGCTTCGGTTGGAAGCTGCAGGAAGGGTACGAGTCGGGATGGGGATGCTCCGTGTGCCCCGCGCCGCTGGGCTGCCTTCCGCCCGCGGCTGCGGCTGCAGCGGAGCCGGAATACTGGACGCTGGCAAAGCGAGCCGGGGTTGAGAGTTCATCGCCCTCGTGACTTATGATGGAGTCCACGTAATAGTTGCTCAAAGTCCCAGAAATGGACATTCTCGGACATTATCTGCGAAACGCCACGAGTTCACTAAATGGAGAACAAGAAGAGAAACATTACAAGATTTTTCTTTCCCTCTCTCTCTCTCTCTCTCTCTCTCTCGTCTGTCCTTTGCTAGCTCACCCCCACTCCCTCTCTCTCTGTTTCTCTCTCACTCTCTCTCTCTCGCTCTCTCTCTCTCTCCCTCTCTCTCTCTCTCTCTCTCTCTCGCTCCGCCACCAGCCCCCTTCCTTCCAAACAACTTGCTCACTTCAGCGAAACAAAGTGCCACAGCCTACAGCCTCGGACTGTGCGCGGGGGTTAGTCTGGTCTGTGCGCGAGGCGCAAACTGATTGGCCGGACTTTTCTTCAAGCCTGATAAAGCCTCAATGGAGCGTAAATCAATTCGGCACTCTCTCTCTCTCTCTCTCTCTCTCTCTCTCTCTCTCTCTCTCTCTCTCGCTCTTTAATAGATTGCACCCCTTCTAAATAAATTGTCTTGTTTATATGCAATATGCAAAATGAACTGTTTGTCCGTATATCTAGTCTGCGTGTCTCTGGCTGCTGTCAGCTCAGAATTATATCAAACCGTTAAATTATGCTTCGTCTGGACGGTTTGCACGAAATGCATAGCGGAGACAATGGCTGACAAATAAGAGGCGCCATTATTTATTTTCTTATATATTTATTTAAATCTAATCAAAAAAGGTGCGCGTGCATTTCTCTGTGAAGCACGCGAGACGCATTACTACCGGGAGCACATCCACTCTCGCTGAATTGTGCGCAAGCAATCACTTAAATCAATCTCTGAGTCCGCATTTAAAACGCCATTAGCAGAAGCGCCGATAGTCCTACACTTAAGTCAACAGCGCAGACATTTTCTATCCAAGACAAGATAGATAGTAAAATTCACACCTCGGCGTGTTTAATTATTTACCCACTTTGTGAATATACTTTCTGTGAGCTGCAGAGCCGCCTGACACTGTTTTATTGGCAGATTAACAGTCATTTTTGTTAACGAGCGCCATTAAATCGGGTCCTGCGTGGTTATGCCCCTTGTCTTTACAGCGCAAACTCCTTCAACTACTTTTTTTGGGGTCCGTTTAATACCATAATAAAATCGTACATCAGGGCGGCTGCTTTGGTTTTTATAGGGCTGATATATGGCCTGTGGTGGTGCGGACCGTAAACGCGCCTGAAGCTGCTGCAGCCTCTCCCCCGGCCGGGTAAGGGCGCTTCTCACTCAGCGGTCAGGTTGCCATGAGTAAACACAACTCGGACAGGAGCTCGGCGGAGATATGGGGGACTGAGGCGCTTTTCTTCTGTAACGGGATTGTATCTGGCCTGAGTCTGCTGATCTGTGCTGGAACTACCGATGCGGTGCTCAAAGCCTCTCAGTCAGAGGGATGAAATCCGTCACTGGGCTTTTAATGAGGAAGCTGAAGAGCAGACTGGACTGCCAGTGAGTCCAGACATTGACTTCCTGCTGACCTTTATCAAAGTCACCGGGATTGTAATTCTTGATATTTCTTTATAATTATCACAGAGACTTGGACTCTGTGGGGATGGCAGGCTGCTACCCGGGGCTATAAATCTGAACATATACAGCTAACGCCGTTATTTACGACGATTAAATATGAACTACGCATTGCTTAGGGGGCTAACGGCGTTATTTACGAGGAAGAAGGTAAGCGCGGCTTTCACATCTACTGGGAGAAATGAGTTGGACGGAGGACAGGCTGAGCGACTGGTGCGCTTTCATTTCAGGAGCAGCAAGAGAAACTCCAACCAAAGGGTCCTTTAAACATGAGTCGCGACTCTGGCGGCCAGCTTTGGCCTTTGAGCTTGAATTCATCACATTCCTCTGTCCTTCCGTCTGAGAGGGGACCAATCTCATCTGGACAGCTTCCGTTGGAGGACAGAGACCCAGTAAGGACCGAACTGAAAAGCATTAGAAAGGGTCGATAACCATTCAGTTTGGTTCTGCATAGTCAGCTGGAATTTCCACATATGGCTTGAATGAGCTGGAATAGCGTAAAGCAATACACAATCTATTGCATGCGTCAGTCTAAAATCATAAGCTCTTTTTTTGTTTTTCAGCATCCTAACCCTGTATTCTACGCAGTGCTCCCCGCTGGTTTGAGAAGACTTTTCCAGTCATAGATGCTCGGGATATTTTTCGGTTAGCATGGCCTCTCCTCAGACCGCAGGCTTTGGGAATTTTAATTTTCGGAGGGCCTCCGCCCTACAGGCCGGGCTGCCAACCAGACAGCGTGTTAATTGAAGACACTGAAAAAGCTTGAAGACATTATCTGCAAACCGCCTTCATTTTGCACACGTTGCTTAGTGTTATAACAGAAGTGATCCATCCTTCACAGTTCTAGTGAGAACGGCGATGAATGCGTGGATTTATATGGATAAATTTGAAAATATTTAGGATATGTAATGCTGTGTTACAAAGTCCAACCCCATGAATAGAGAAATGTTTTTACGACAGTCATTAGGATCCACATGTAGACTCAGAGCAATCTGGCTGCTGGCAGGTCATGTAGGGCCCCAAAACGGCCCAGTAATCACTTTCACTTTCCGATCCCGTCAGTTTTTCAGTTGATAATCATACAATTAAAGCTGTTAGGAAATCCAAAGCATCTCCCAGCTGATATGAGACTCCGAGGTTCGCATCTAACTTAATTAAACGTGGCTGATTTTCATCCTCACTGACGCTGCGACCAAATCAACCGACTGAGACTTTAAAAGGTTTACAAGCTACCAATAAAAGTATCTACAGCAAATTGCATTTATAGCACCGCACCCCAAACAACCCATTGAACGACCATAAAAGCAGCTTAGTCATTAAAAACAAGAGTTTAAGAAACTTAAGAAGCCCAGCGGAACCCATGCCCCCCCCTCCTCTTTGTTTACTTGAAAAAGTGACATGTGAAGTCCAGGCGGTAATTTGCCTTCCTGGAGCGAAAGCCAACGAATCTGGATTTAGAAGGCACACATTTAGACCGTGTTTCTAATTACAACCTGCGCACATTCACTGGGTATTTTGTTTTGAAAGTGAAAATGTTGTCCTCGAGAAAGGCTTTGCTGCAGATACCGCCTGTGACAATCAGATTCAAGCCTATTTTGTTGCAAAAGGCAATAACGTGTGAAGCAAACCACCTCGTGAAAAGATGTCTGTACACACGTGGAAATACTCCTGAAATACTTTTGTTTTCGATCAAATGTCTCAAAAACGACGGATGGATAGTTATTATTAAGTCACGAAGTGGGTTAATGACATATTTAAATACATATTTAACCAACTGTCCAATAGATCCCAAAATCATGTATTGCTGTTGAGTTCAGTCTTGACGGTTATTGAATCATATTAATACGGAATACAAATACAATGAATACAAATTAAATTCGGATAGATTCATATTTGATAACAATTTCAACTGATAATTTGAAATGGCATATAGTGCGGGCTATTAAAATAGAAAAGTATTCATAACACAATAAATAAATAGTACCTTTTAATAGTATGTACGGAAAAATAGTAGGAGTAATTAAAATAAATGAACAAACAAGTTTTCTTGTAAAGTTTATCTCATTCTTGGACATACATTATACAGTAGTTTGACCTTAAAAAAGAAAAAAGAAGAAGAAGAATTAAAATGTGCATTATTTAACATGTTCAGTGTAATGTGTAAACATAGGGGCTCAGACTCTCGGCCAATAACCTTCATAATATTAATAATTGCATAATTGAAATTCAAAACACTTCACAGGACTTTATATTTAATATGTATTCCCGTGCAATGTAAGCACATATATGGCGCAAAACACACCTACAATAAATAATAAAGTGCATCTTGATAATGGACATTTAGCTAACACTATAACAACAATATGATTTGTAATGACCGATTTTTGTATTTTGATGGAAATGTATGAGTAGATGCGTAACAATAATGGCCATCGAGCATGATAACCAGTTTGATTGATTCGAGCTATATATTTTAACAGCAGCTCATGCCTGGGCCTCATACATCATGTACAGCATCATATTTCTCAGCTGCAAAGCTCGAGGAGGCTCCAGGCATCTCCCCGAGCCTCTTTACAGCTCAGATGGTAAAGTTGCCTTTGTAAATGAAGTCAGCAGAGAGTTATCAACTGACTCTCCGCGGCAGCAGGGGAAGGAGAGATGGATCATGATGCGGGGCACGAGAAATGTCCTGAGACACATCTTATGAGGAGACCAGTCCAGCTGGACTCAGTGTGTGTGTTTGTGTGTGTCTTGAAATCACACAAGCGCGTTTGTGATCCATAATTAGCCTATTTATGATATTATTTACTGGCTCTTCAGAGTAAATATGAAAAGGAACAAAATAAAGCAAAATGAGCAGATTTTGATGTCAACTTTTATTTTGTTAACATTAACTCACGTTTTTCGAGGCCTCCGCTCTTTAACAATATTATGCTTTACATTTTCCTCATTTGTAATTTAGATG
>JAOWBC010003728.1:0-12472 GCA_028566105.1 Hypoplectrus providencianus
GGCTGGCCACCTGTCCTGGGTGTACCCCGCCTCTGGCCCAGAGCCGGCTGAGATGGGCACAGCCTCCCCGTGACCCGAGATTACCTGGATAAAGCGGTTCGGAAAATGGATGGATGGATGGAATTCAACTGAGCTGCTTTATTTTGGGGGTAAAATGAAGGCAGGTTATTTTTGACCCAGAGTTAAGACAACACAAAGAAAAAGATCAGATCATCAATTCCTGGCATAGTTGTATCTGTTTATCAGTCAAATTATTGAACTTGTGTGGAAAAAATTGTATTTATAATATGTGGAAGCTGAAACTAAGAGTGCCTGGGCACAAATGCAATCTGGAAGTTATCTCAATCTAATCTCGGATCTTGGTTATTCACACAGCAAGACAAAATTCCACACTATTAATAAATATATATATATATTTACAAACTACTAATGTGTATCATTTACAACCAGCTGTTTCCTATCGCCTCTGCCGTCTCATACAGAGATTAAAGTTATGGATTTGTTGCATGTCTCTAAAATGTTTCATTTATGACAGCCAGACACAACACAGCTCCATCAATATTTGACATTATCTGTCCACTATGCTTTTCATCTGCATCTTCCTTCCCACTTGTCTTTTTAACCTTTTTCTATACCCTTTATATATTGACACATTGGCCTAATGACAATCTGAACTAATGGATGTGACGTGTAAAGAGGGATAAAACCGGGTGGTGACATTTTTAAATCTGTTTTTATTCTCTGTTATATAGACTCTTGTCTATCTAGACTATTTCCTCCACTGCGTAGAGCCTTCCAGTACACAACATACCATGATGTTGTAGTTGGCTGTAAAATACCTTATCAAATCACAGACAGATCTCAGAAATAGTAAGAAAAAGATATAGTTTTTTATTTACATGACTGATGTATATAAATTATTCTCACTTTTTGCAGAATTAGCATAAAGTCAGAATATTTGTAAATGGGAGACTCATGAACCAATAGTGCCCATTTCCATACAGAAATCTAGAGGTCAAAGGTCAAGGGACCCCAGTGTAAATGGCCATGTTAGTTTGTCCCTGACTAAAACGGCTTTGTACCCTGTTTGACATGGGGGATTTCAGTTTAAGATACCAAAAGCATTAAGTGAGAGTCACACTGGATCTTCCAAACACAAAAGGGTTTAGGCATAAATTTATTCAGCACTTTGATATTTTATGAAGCCACATTTGCCATTCCAGAGGACACAAAAACATTGTTTCCCTCTGCAGCAACAGAGGAATCTGAAAATGTTGCACATCTACTCAACACAATTTAGGGCGCTCCGCACAGGCAGAGATTCTTAGATTTAGCAGAGATTTAGCTGCTTCTCGTGTCAAACTCAATTAAATGACCACATAAAATAAATATAAATTCATTTGCTTGAGGGAGAAATGAAAGATTCACCATTAGAGATGCAGGAGTGGGGGCAAGGGGGAGTTATGTCAAACAAATAGAGGAGGAACACAAATGCAACATAAAATCATTTGGTATTTATTTGAGGATCAGTTTTGAATGACAGGGAATAACGATCTTCATGCAGACGAATGAATGACCAGGTTAAATCTTTGGAAGACTGGAGGTTGTTTCAGTTTAAAAAGTAGGTCAGACTGACTCCTGCCTGCAGGCAAACAAGTTGAAATGTGGGTGATTTGATAGCAGTATACAGTAGTATTCAGTAGTATTCAGTCGTGCTAATTTGCACAAAACATGACAATAATTGTGGATGTGGGTGGTGCTAAAAGGGACAGAGGACAACTGCAAGGACCTGAGAATAATAACACGGTTCAATCTGCATCTAAAAGTGATGTGAGCTTCCTCCACTCATTGCAGCCACAGCGAGTGAACAGAAAGTCTTGAAAAATGCAATGAAGCATCAGGAAGTGTGATTCCTCAGACAGCATTCGCTTGAGAGCCCTTATGGGGATAGGATAGTGTTTTGTATTTAAATTCAATGCGCGTTCTCTATCATTGTCAGGTGATGAAAAAAAATATTCCTCAGATGCTCTGAAGATAGATTCCAAAATGTCTATAATTGTAAAAAAAAAAAAAAAAGAAAGAAAGAAAATAGTGGAATGGACTCATGTTGACATTTGAATTAGCAATTAGTGCACAGTTATTTCCCAGTAGAAAGGCAAATTCTCTGCTAATGTCAAATAATTAATACTGAGAAAAGCGAACCAAAAGTTTGAAAACTACTGTGCAAATGTACCGAGCAGCTATGTTTACCTTGCTATATAATGTTCCTCTGCAAGACTGACTGAAAAGAATAAGTAATCAGCCTTCTTCTTCAAAGAGCACTGTGCAGCTTTAACAACCACAATTTGATCGTGTGAATGGGGCTGTGTTATGTAAGTCCTGAAAATAATTTCTACAATTAGGGTAATGGAAAAGCTGAGCAAAATTTACTCAGTCTTGCTAATTTTTCTTTTCTTTGTAACTCAGTAGTGGAACTTATTAAAACGTATTAATGCTTTATTGTTATGGAATAATTTTCCTTCCTGCCTTTCTAAACTTCTATAGACTTCTTTTCAAAAGATCACAGATGTAAAGGGAAGCTTTAACAATAGTTGCTTTCCATTAAGGGTGAGCTTGTTCCAGTGCACTTGTGTTCTGCACTCGGGCTAATAGCTGATATAATGTTTCAAGTACTCTCCAATGTTCATTTTGTACTTTTGGTAATTGAATTTAAGCTTCAGAAATGATGTAAGTTCTTGCTATTTGTAAAGAATATATTTCTTTTAAAATGTCTAAGTATTGTAAAGTTTGCAACAGAGTAGAGCTGAAACGGTTCGAAGAGAGCTCATCTTAATGAATCATTCATGTTAATTCTTTCTTTCCTGCATTTCAACATTATTTAATCCTTGTGACTACACAAGATACACCTCCCTGTGTTTGTGCTCTTATGAGTCTTACTGGCACACAAAGGGCTTAGCTGGGAAAACATGCTGTAAAGAAGGGAGCAGATTACAGAATGGAAGAGGAGAGAAAATAGCGAGGGATGAGTAGAAGAGACAGACCAACAGAAAAAAGTCTGAGAACAAGCTGAAACAAGGAGGTATGTGTAGCCAATAAAGCCCTTGAATGCCTCAGTTCAAAGCAGCAGGTTTATTTATTTTAGTTTGACTGCAGGGAGTAGGTACAGCAGCTGGACAGCTACTAAGAACATGTTTTACCTTCATTCTGTCTTTTATTACGAATAGTGATTTTTGACCACACAAAAATATTTCTCAATTTTTTTTATTGATGGAATAATTGTTAAAATATAGGAATTCTAAAACCTTCTGTACTTGCAGACTTACCACAGAGTTTAATTTTGGTAGTAGTTGTCACCACCCCCATATGGTGGCTCCGTTTCTCCTGAGGCAGAGCCACTCACCTGCTCTGCCTTCTAGCAATCACACACCTGAACCCGGTCCACAATCACACACCTGGCTGGTATCAGTGATCACCCGCCTGCCCTGCATCTGTAATCACTCCTCAGCTATATAGCCCCAATCGGACTCCTTGCCAGATTGTCACTTGCAGAATGCAGTACCTTCCCGCATCACTATACGGACTGTCTCTTGGTCAGCCTGTCCGAAATGCCTTCAGTCCCTGATGCCGCTGCTAAGCCTGCCCCCTGGTCTTTGACCCCCAGTCCGCTGACGACCAGATCATCCTCTGCGTCCCCAAGCGGACTTCCCACGCTCTGCTCTCCCTGCTGCTACGCACCTGGACCTAAACCCATGGACCGCCCCGTGACAGTAGTTCAATTGTTTCGAAGGAATTAGGCTTTCTCAAC
The DNA here is from genome assembly GCA_028566105.1 of Hypoplectrus providencianus. Taxonomy (NCBI): domain Eukaryota; kingdom Metazoa; phylum Chordata; class Actinopteri; order Perciformes; family Serranidae; genus Hypoplectrus; species Hypoplectrus providencianus. The sequence goes on from JAOWBC010003728.1 coordinate 3,806, forward strand.
TATTAGGTTGACTTTCAACAAACATGAAATTCCTGCAGTACTTGAGTAGACTGTTATAGCACATCCATAATAGATAATACAACCAGCGCCACAGCTGACTGGCAAAATACCTGTAGCTAGATAAAAACTTTAGATTCCACTATGTAAATGATCATTGTAGCACCCAATGTCTACTAAAGAGGACAAGTTGGCACCACTTAGAAATACAATACTGCATGGCTTCACATTTATTCAAATTCCATGACACCAAAAGTTGCATCCTGGGAAAATGCTTTGACTTACTGAAATGTTGTGGCAAAAAAATTGCACAGTTTAATATATGATTTAGGCTCGTGTTAACCCACAAACCACATGGAATCTAATTTCCTTCAAATCAGACTTTGGCCACTTTCAAATGTGATCATAAAAGAGGTCTGATGTTTTCCAATGGCACCTCAGTCTGAATAGTCATTTCACAATTCATGTCTTTCATGTTGTCTGGAGCAAAGTCAGATAGTAGCCCACCTATACAGCCAGCTCTTACACACTCTGTGAGCTGCGTGTCTGAGTGTGAGAGTCTTGTGATGAGCACTGACAGCGCTGATCAAAGGTATGACTTGACAGTCTGACAATTTGGATTCAATTGGTTTCTGTGAAACCATACATGTCCCATTCCCACAACCCCTGGCTCCAAGTCCCCATTCACATTCACATGCATACAGATGTAGCAGCCATAGCTCTATAGAAAGCCTTTCTTTCTTTTTTTTTTTTTCTTTTTTTTTTTTTACATTTTCTCTGTTTCTCTTAATGTTTCTTGGTTTCTTTGCGGGCTTCCACCGCAAATGCAGACTTCAGCAGCCTCCGTGTTTACTTCTGTACACAGCGTGCTCTGAGTGATGTCTTTATTATTTTTCCTCTTTGCTTGCTGGACAGAACCGAGAGCAGTTCACACTGTAGTCCGAAATATACCACATTTGAAAAATAATTTGAACAGCCAAATAGCCCATATGTGAAAAAAAAAAAAAAACCTTGAATCAAGCATTAACACCTTCCATCTGAACAAGCCTTTGTGACAAATGACTTGCTTCACGCCAGCTCCTTTTTCTCCTGCTGATACCCTGCGTATAATTGCTTGTAAAACTTAGATTTATGGACTTGATGGTGCTCTGTCTCTATGGGTCACCACTGGGCAGAGTGTGACTTTGAATGTGGCTCTGATTTGTATGACTTTGTGAGTGTGAGCACACTGCTTTTCTTCTCCATATCTAACCGCAATTAAGCCAATCTCTGTGGCAAACTGCATGGAGGGTGAGCACGTCTTTGCAAGAGGTCATAATTACATACAACATAACCGATCGTTAGCGGTCAGGTCTCTTATGGAGATGCAACTCAAACCTTTGCCTCACAATGATACAGCTCTCTTACATGGACACACACATGGAGAGAAGAGAGCTATGCATAAAATAATGTAAGGTCAGATGATGCTTGTCAGCCTGGGGGTTTGTTAAGAAACGCTTCTAAAACGCCCTCTGTTACATACATGTATGAACCCCTGCTGCATTATATGAAATTAAATTCCAGGTCCAATCTATGGTAGACGCAGCAGTGAAAAATGAAACAACGGCTTTAAAAATAACACGATACATCTCAACACATGCACAGAAGGGCAAATTCTTGCCTCAGGACTGATTGCTTGTGAGTTGCTTGGAACAACCCCTGTCACCCTTCCTGACAAAGTGGTGGGTGTTACAAAATGACATGAAAGTGTTCTTTTCCAACGTGTGTCTGGATAAATCTGTACATTATCCTGCTGTTTGACCTCAGTAACGTCATATCTGCACAGAGAACACTGGTTACTTTGTATTATCCAGCCCAGCTCCAGAAAAGCCACCAGACTTAAATATTACAGATATAAAATGATTCACTGGGGATTAATCAGTTGATGCATGATGAAACTCTGAAGTTGGTTACCATTACTATATAAGTCCCAGTATTCGTGTTCAATGATGCTTGGACTGATCACCTGGCTCTACAGTGGTATCAAGCTGTTGTTATAAATCCACTGGGTTACTTTACTGCCGTTAAAATCCAACCTTCTAATACTTACCGTATTTTCCAAACTATAAGGCGCACTTAAAAGCCTTACATTTTCTCAGAAAACTGAGGTGCGCCTTATAATCCGGAGCGCCTTATATATGGAGTGAAACTGTTAGGGCCGACTCGGGGATCGAACCCTGGTCACTGGTTTGGAAGGCTGGCGAGTAAACCACTGAGCTAAAGTTTAGCAGAACTGTCTTGCACCTTACAGGCCGGTGTGTGTTATATATGAAAAAAGATCGAAAATAGACCATTCATTGACACTGCGTCTTATAATCCAGTGCGCCCTATAGTGCGGAAAATACGGTAATTTGTCGTTTGTCGCTCCCTGGTGTGAGCACAGTTTGATACACATGGAAGTGAATTTGAGTAGGTATGTTTCTAGTTTTGGGAGTATGCATCTTTCAGTATAAAGACTGCGCAGTCAGTGTGTGTTGTTCTTGTAATAACATTGTCATGCTTCATAGCTTGTGCAACTGATCAGAGATCCTCAGCCTGCCAGCACGCTGCCATGCTCCTCAAACCAACATACAAACGAACCAAGTTTTCTAGCAAGCATCACACCTGATACACTTCTTTCAATAACATCACCAATAAAACCACGAGCCAACTTTGGAGTTACATATTCATCCACACAGACTCTTTGATGCTGTGTAGGAACACATATTATTATAAGGCTTTATGGAAGCCAATACAATTTCTTAGTTTGTGGTTTCTAGGTCACAATGACGAATTCGGTTGAAGGCCATTATATGAAAAATGTTTGTGTTTTCTGACACGCTATACTTGCCACAATGTTATTTTGTGTGTTGTAAATGATTTGTAAAGTGAGGTGTTGAAACAATTTGTTCATCACATGCTATAAATTGATATCAAAGAGCAGCTCAACAGGTAGTTGTTGAAAATAAACATTTATCATCCTTTCACAGAGTAGAGGAGGGGGGGGGGGTTCAAGGAAGAAGGGAAATAAATAACAAGAGATCAACAAACAAAATGGCCAAATGCATTTAACACCCAAACGATCAAAATGAACAAGATTCCTTTTTTTTTTTTTTTTTAAAGCTTCTGCCGGGGCAAGAGAGGCACATGTACAATAAAGATCTTTTTTTTTTCTTCTTTTTGACAAGCACTGCATCTAATGCACAAACATGCACGCACAAAGCAGAGACAAGACTTTTTAGCAGCCACCACATGAAGCCCTTCACAGTCAGCACAACAGGTGATTGTCAATAATACAAAAACAAATAACAGCAACAGGATTTTAATGCTGTCTTAATGTCACATTTGACATGCCATTAAGACTAGATTTGCGACTGACTGACAACTGTTGTGGCCTTGCTTAGTAGCAGTAAACACAGTGAGTGAATCTACAGATGACAACAGTTTAAAAATAACAACAAAAAAGCATAAATCAAAATATATTCTAAAGATTTAGTTCCATTAGGTTCCACTGGCAGCTGCAGATAGCACGTTTCTTGTCAGAAAATGGGCTGACTGTACGAGCACATACCATGACCATGAAGGGACCATGACTTGGTCCATAACAAAGATTCATCAGGATGCATTATCTTCCTGTATGACAGATACTGTCATCAGCTGGGATTGTAATTAAGCCAGCCGGAGAGAAAGAACCTGCTGTAAATGGCTGTAAAGTACCTTTTATATTTAGCTTTGGAATTTGTGGAGATAATGACAGTAATCTACTGTATGTTTAATGATCATTTGTTGGCAAAAACAAAGGTTCATCTTGTCTATACATCCCATGTTTTTATGTGCACAGCCATCATACGGCTGCTAATTTTCATCTAAAAAATGAACATCATCCTTTTTTCTTACCACCTGTTTCAGCATGTTTATATCATTTCTGTGTGTACATTTCTCAAGCATTCTTGTGTGCTTTTAAGCTATTGTGGATTATTACAATCCTTGTCATGGTTTATGCTGGAAATACTGAAAAGCATCTCCATAAAGTCAGACCACCACAGTCTATGTAACAGCATGGTTGTTGATTTAGTGAGTTGCATTTGGCCTGTAGGCCCTGTTAAACCCTTTTACTCCTATATATACGTCCATGTGCAACAATCTCCATTAGCGACCAACAACATCTAACACCAAGGCTAAATATGGTGTGTGAAAAGTGTGGCTGGGTGACATTATAAAGATTAGCCTTTAATATCAGCAGCTCAGGTACAAGACATTTCCCCATATCTTATACATATAGTCACCATGTTGTTTGCATTTCATTCCCTGGGTTACACTCAAACCCACACTTAAATACTACTTATAACTTCTCTGTCTCATGGTGCAACATGAGGTGACTGCTAAAGTGTTTCCTCCTCATCCTCAGCTGTTGCATTGGCAACAGGGACAGGCAGATTTTCCTTCAGTGAGATATCGTCCACCCGCTTGGGGCCGCTGTCCTCTGGCTCTTCAGGTATGGATGGATCCGAGTTACTGATCACGTACCCTGGGAGGGTGGCGTGCATGCTAATAACAGGAGGACCCGTGTTGCGATAAACACGGCTTGAAACAAGTGTGGTGGAGCGTGTGGAAGGCCCGCCCCCCGCCAGGTGGGACTGGCTGCTGGTGCTGTTGTTGTTGATGCCGACAACGACGGAGCCGTAACGGTAGCGGCCGCAGACTACTGGGCCTTCCCACTCAAAAGCAAGGTTCCAACGAGTCCATGTTTTCTTTATCTCTGTCTGGACCTGTTGGGATGGGACGAGCATAAGGTATAAATGTCAAGAAAGTCACTGTGAAATTAGTACAGGGCAAAGACAGAGTTTTATTTTGATTTATTTTTATTGCTAATATTCAAACTATATTTTGAACCATGACAATGACCATTGACTGTATAACAGAAGTGGACATCATTTATAGAAGAGAGGCCACATGGCTACTGACTTTGCCATGCAGTTGCTGCGAACATTTACGGTTAACGGCTTGTTTGCTTGACACGGCGGCTGACAGTTTTCTGTCAACAGGCTGATGAGATTTTAGAGGTTTTAACTATCTATTAATATCTGAGTGGGCCAAATGACTAAAGCAATTCAGCTTATATCTGCTGTATAGCTGTTGAGCAGGGAAAAAAAGCATTTGCTGAGACCCTCTCACATTACGTGACTCATTTGGTCAAGTGTTAAGAAAAAGATTAGGCTTTATCGAGCTCTGTTCAACAGATAATAAAGATCATGGGTTTCAAAAGATCCTAGTGGATGAAAGGAATTCTCAACAGGATACAATCTGGTTTACGAAAGGCAAAAGAGCAAAGGCATAAAGCACAGATGGGGGTTAGATATAAACTAGCACAAATAGCCATTGTGAGTGCTAAGCACACAGTGTATGAGATAGTGAAGTGGGAGGAGAGTTACAGATATTATGACAGCTCTTTTCATCACAATTCAAGAGCGATTGCAAGGAACTGATAGAATGAAATAACTCCAAGGAGATTTAAGTCTTTTTAAGTTCGACCCTGGATTTTGTGGGCCACTTGATTAATTTAACACATTTAACGGCAAGTTGTGATTTTAAATCAGGGCAGTTTGAATAACATTATAAACTGTTATCAACTGAGTCACAGTTCAGAGTTTAGATTGGAACAAACCTTCTGTGCTCTGTGGACATGTTCCAGTCCCACAGCAACCATGGTGCATGCAGCCACTTGCACAAGTCTTGACCACGAGTTTAGCCGCACAGTTGGATGCTTTTTTAGTGACTCACCTACTCATACATATGAGTATGACAAGGTCACAGCTATGGAGCCAACACTGGGAGGAACCAAAGCCAAACAATGTTGTCAGGCATCCATAGTAATAGCAATGTTCCTTCTCTGATGGATAGGGAATTGCTATCTCAATCTGTTGTTCTGCTCATTTCTGCAGAGCTTTTACACCGATTTTCAGCTCATTGATTTGGTTTTGCCCACATTTTTTAAGTCATTGTGTTCCCCTGTAGAACTCCTGAGATGGCATTGTGAGAAAAAATAGAACTCAATGGAGGTATGTGTTTATTTGATTGGAGCTAGTTTGGACACTATGGAGGAGGTTGGGGAAAGGTGCACATTCAGGATGTTTGAGACCATAGCGAGGTGCTCGGATCATCCACAGCAAAGTGAAATACCTTTGCTCCTACAGCCATCAGGCTATACAATTATCGAGCTATTAGACTTGATGAATTTTCCCTTGGGGATGAATAAAGTATTTTTGATTTTGATTTGGTGTAATTGTACACTTTAGCTACTCAGAGATGGCAGATGTCAAGTAATGAGTTAGTGGGAAAGGAAGGTCATATCTAAATAATTTGTTTAAAAAATGTAGTAAGAACTTAGCAGAAAATAATAACTGGGCAAGCATATTTTCTTTTAAGGTCTCCAATAGAAGATGTTATGTGTTGATCAATGTGTTACCCTAATTATTTGTGTTACATTTTGTTGTAGCATATCTTAACTGTTTTATTGTTCATATTGGTGATTCAAGGTTAAATGGTTACGTATTACCATTCCTAACTGAAACCAACCTGAAGCCAATTTAAAGAATTTTCTTTCTCAATACTTAAAAAATGCTTTAGTTATGCAATCTTTAAACTTGTGATGTGATCAGTAGCATTTAGATAAATCTACTCACCTCTCCGTTGCAATAGCAATAGATAATGGACACAAAGAAACCCTGAAAGGAAAAGAATGATGTATTACAGCTCAAACCTTGGTAAAAGCAGGGTCACCAGCTATCTTTTTGCCTTAAACAGTGCTTATCTTATTAAAAAAAATTCACAGACATGGCAGTCTCTCTGAATGTTACTGTTCTGACCTGTTTCACCCCTTGTTCGTGCTTCTCACTGAGATAAGAGCTTAAAGGAACACCGTGTCTATGAAATTATGGGTTTGGGGAAGATTTCCGCCCACGATTGTGTGTGTTTTTGCACATGTGTGTTATCTCCTGCCTTCACATCTTTGCTGGTGAGAGAACGGGAATCAGTGACTGGCACTCACATGAAAAAAGTTTAAAAAGAGGTTCTCAATTCACATCAATTAGATATAGCATGTACTATGTGAAAAGTAAAATGCACAGCCTGCAAACCTGCATTAACAGGCTCATTTTGTGAGTAGCACCTTTGAACCAAATGCTGGGCTTTGTTAACTACACACTGTATGTGCACCTATTAGGCAGGATCTATCATTTGGTTTCTTTTTAAGGTACTCAGTATTTACAAGAGGGCATGATCACAAATCACATGATTATTAAGTGGTTGTCTATTCTTATAAACATAAAAAAAGAAAAATCTGAGGAAACGTGAAAGCTGTGACTCAGACTACTGTGCAGCTCAACACAAAGCACCATTTCCCAGTTCCCTTGGCTGGATTACTGACATGTGCAACTGCCTCAAAGCCCCAGACGTTTCAAGCTTATCATGTTCTGCCAACACCTGACCCATGAGCAATTATAGAACTGAAATTATATTTGGCTCTCTGATTGCATTCACATTCAGATCCTAACATCAACGGTAGCCATCACTATTTCAATATGGCAATATAATCCATTAGCCATGTTTCTATTCAATTTTATAAAAAATTTAAATTACATTTCCAGAAAAAAATGTCAGAACAAAGCATTCATTAATGCATGTTTCTAAACACAACTGTTTTTTGTTCAGGAAGTGTGTGTCTATTCTCCAGTTCAAAAACCCCAGCAGAAGCAGAGGGCAGAGGTGGTGTGGTTATTTAAAGACTATATTTGTTGTTTTGCTGATCTTAGACCAATGTAAGAGATGCATAAAGTAAAAGAACAATAAATCAAAACAATATGTTGGAATACGGATTACCTGTCACCACCACCCTGTGGTGACTCTGTTCTCCTGAGGCAGAGCCACTCACCTGCCCTGCAACATCAAATCACACACCTGAGCAACCTGCCTGTTGCATCTGTAATCACTCACCTGCCCAGCGTCAGCAATCACTCCTCAGCTATATAAGCCTCAGTTGGACTTGGACTCTTGGCCAGATTGTCACTGGCTTATGCAAAACCTTCCAGTGGTACTCTACAGACTGTCTCCAGGTGTTCGACCCTCTGCCTGTCTATCGGTTTTCCCATCTGTTTGTTGCCCTCAGTCTGACCTGCATTCGGTCCCTGACGCCGCTGTTAAGCCTGCCCCCTAGTCTTTGACCCCAAGTCTGCTTGCAACCAGATCATCCACTGCGTCCCCAAGCAGACTTTCTAAGCTCCGCTCTCCCCGCTGCCTCGCGCCTGGACCCAAACCCATGAACTGCCTCGTGACATTACCCAGAGATTTAACCTTCTTGTTTACTCTTTATCGAGAAGTTATCAATATTCATCTTTACCACAAACTCCTATAAATACATTTAGCATACCATGCCACTTTCACCTGACGCTAAACCTTCTCTCCTCATTTATTCTTCATCATAGTTCTCCTTGTGCTTGGTTTAAAATGGTGGCCTTTACCTTATATCAATTACATCCCAGTACTTTCTTTTTACTTCAGGGATAAAAGGACAAACAAAAAAGGCATGATAACATATCAAATAAACATGAGCCTTTCCCTGGGTCATTACACCCAACATTTCTGTGAAAATGTGGA